>CM047427.1:64887716-65487716 GCA_026168455.1 Theocolax elegans
TATTATGTTACAGCTTATTTCGATATAAAACGATTATTTTATTAAATATTTGGAAATATGTATAAACACATAAAATAATTAAAATTGATAAATTATCTACGTAAACTAATAATTAGAAGGAAAAAATTAACAATATGTTGTATACGCGGTCATATTAAATGAATGTTAGTGCATGCAAGTTGTGACTTATAGGTATAGTCGGAGCGTCAATTAGAGCATCTTGGTTTATTCATAATTTGACATTGGAAATCGATTAGCTATACTAATAGTTTCGGTTTAAATTATGAATAGAAAAGTGTTGTTTCTATCCACAATGTTAATATATCATCAATAATTTCCTATCGATTGAATCAAAGTGTAGAAATAAAATAAAAAGGCTTATTAATAAATGAAATCAAGTAAATAAATGATTTTTTATTACAAAGAGTATATTTAATTGAATAGTAAAAATAAATGCGTGTTTAGTGAACGTGATGATATAGGTATTATACACGGGTATGTAAATGTAAATAATAGTAAATACAATGGTTGAACGGTAATCGATGATTGACCGAGGTTAAAAGTAGTAATTTGACCAATTTGTAAGTATTCTGACGTACGGTCAGAAATGGGAAGAAAATGACGTAGTACCAGAGACCTCTCGCGCTGTTATCCTCCCCAAAGGAGGCACCGAGCTGCAGCTTTCGAAGGGAGGGGTTGGCGGAGGTGGCGGAGGTGGCAAAGGTAGCGGTGGTGGCGCGGAAGTGGTGGGGATGCGACTCCGGAGTCCGGAGTACTCGATCCCGCGGAGTTTGGCAGACGCATTCTGCCGGCAATGTGCTCGCGCTCTCGGAAGATGGCTGCAATGCGCGCCCCCGCGAGTTCTAAGTTACGCTAGCCAAGAGGGAAAACTCGACGAGCCGAGGAGAGCCACCGCGGACTAGCCAGAGGCGTACCCACGCTCACCGGAATGGACTCACCGCGTTTCGAGGTATATAACTACGACACCCTGCTCGTCTTTCATCCAAACGTTCATTATCTATTGCGTATCACCGTCATCATTTTCCACGTTTACGCGTGACGAGACCGATATCGAGTTTCCGCGTTTCATCACTGAGAATCTACGAATACCTGGATCGGCTGACTGGATAGCGACTAGGATCACTTCTACCCTCAGGATTATCGAGGAGAACAAGACTGCTTTTATCGACGAGCTTGGATTTTTTGACCTCTTTTCTTCTTATCCTTTCTCGGGCTTCCTCGGATTTTTATCGGGTTGTTCTTCGTCGTTCGATTAGTATTTATACTTTTTCTTTATCCTGTGCGTGTTTCTCAATGCTTTCAGTGATACAACGTGTCGTGTGTGATGTGTCACGTTAATTTCCATTTATTTCACTTGCTTATTACTATTCAGTGATAAAGAGTGCATATATCCATCTGCGTATCTTACTTAACGTGGAAATAGAAGAATTGATTTTCGATTAGATTAGTTTAATGAAAGATGCGGATTAAGATTAATCGAGTACCATTATTCAATTATGTCTTTCACTCACTTAAAATATTCAATTAGATCGCTCACACGATATTAAATGTTTAGATGCTATCGAGTAGAGTCATTATACCGATTGATGCAACTTTACACTTAAAATTACGATAATCATAGTGATTCCTCAGATTCATCAGTCATAATATTTATATATACCATCTCTTTTTCTCGCGTTTTATCGAAATTTGTGTCATTGCAATGCGGCTGAATCTTCCTACTACGGTTTATCGACTGGAACTATTTCACGGGTTTATCAACCTACTCAATAATTATAATACGTACATGCATCCATACACGTTACATTATGTATTATAACACTCAATTTAACCATCGTTTTACACGTTAACACTGCGACAATTTTCATCAACGAATAATTGGCATACATTAATTCTTCATTTTTCAACCATATACTCCACAAAAGCAAATGTTAATTTCTGTATAAAGTCAGTAATATTTATATTATGCTCTACGTAGTAGGCACTGTCTATATACATTTTTAAATAGTATTAAAGTTTTGAAGATTCGCATATTTTCCTTATCGTAACGTTTTCGAAATTTACAGCAATTCTAATAATTCGTTAACAAAGTCGACTTATAAATAAAATTAAATAATTCAAATGTAATTAAGAATTTGATTAACGTAATAAAGTATGCTTCTAAATTGTTGGGAATTTCCTTCTTGCTGGTCACCATTTCTTTTGAATTTTTGATATTCAATTATAACTATAAATTAAGTAACACGATTTTCTTTCTTATGGTTAACGTCATATAATTTGATATAAAAACATATCTAAATAAATTTTAAATCCTTAATACATTTAAATGAATGTGAAGATAATTAATGCGAAGAAAAGATTTGTAGATTTTATGTATATATTTGAAAATATAATGTATAATTGAATTACAGAAATATTTGGATATATTAAATTAATTTTATTTAAGATGAATAAAATTTATTTAAATATACGAACTATTTGTGTATTTCAGGTTAACTTCCTTTAATAATTTATGCAAGTAAATATTTTTCTAAAATCACTACATTTTTTTAGTGTAATTACAATATTATAATATATTAATGAGCAAGGAATATATCCAATTATAAACTCTGTGACTAACAAATTGGATATTATACAATAATATTAACATAATGATGTATACTATTAATATTAATAGCATTAGAGCGGTTTGTGTATCGAAGAATTACACACATTGTACTCGTGCACTATGCAAAGACATTTTATAAATATTAATTATAATATTTTTTCAGTATTTCTTTTAATAGCACCTAAAACTACCCAACTATTTTTAGTATATACACCCAATGTGTTTAAGTGTTCGTCACACAAGCCGCTATACCATATTAATCTTTAAATAATTTTGCGAATCAATTGGGAATTATATTTACATATGATACGTATTTGACATCAATGACAATAAAAATAGTAACGAGCGACTATTTTGTATACGTAATGATGTCGAAGAAACGTTACTTGCTCTTTAGATGTACTAAAATTACTCTATCGTTAAAGTAAACCGGTTACAATGTCACATATACATTTCGTAAATTGTAAAACATAATTCGTTTGGTCTTTCATAAATTAAGAAGAATTATCAATGTGTTAATTGTATATTTTATAAACTTTGTATATTTATTTCAATATTGATTTAATTCGCGTTTTAACGTATGTTGAAATCTTAAAAATAAATAATTAATAACAATATTTAGTATATAAAAACGTTTATAATACTATGTAAATTGACTGACCATTTATCTTCGATAATGATTAAGTAACTTAAAAACATGGTAGTAAAATTATAGACAAAGATGTATATTCTTGCAACGGTTTTGAACTCACAATAATTATAATTTATTGCTCCGGTACTCCGTAATTATTATTACGTTAAAAGTGAGTAATACTTGATGGCTTCAATTTAAATAATTGTTGTCAGAAACGAGCAGAACTTTAAACTCAATCTCAGCATAGCTGTATCGTACGGTAGATCTTATAAATATGTTTGTACACTTAATTAATAATGCATTTAATTGCTACATTAATTATTACACTTTTAACAATAATACAGTGAGTTACTTTTTATATATACATACATACAATATTTTTTTAAATTTTAGTCTTAAATTTGATAATATCATGTTCATGTACAATACAGTGAAAACAATAGAGACATTATAGTTTACATAACAATCAACAATTTTATTGATACAAACATTAATATCCAGTAACTCAGCTGGTGAATTAGTCGAAAAATTTAGTAAAATTCTCTTCTAACTCTATTATATCTGGAATTGAAAAATATATTTTAATCTTTCCATCTATAGAAATATTAAATAGGCCAAGAATGTAAAGTAATGCGCTTGTCGATACAAATACTTTTAACTTTGACGTGAAAGCAGTTTCAAAGAAATTTAATTCCAATATTACTTAATTATACTTTAAGTAAAAAAAAACATAATTGTAAAGAACTCGATCTTATTGTTTAAAAAGCAAACAAATTAAATCCATTTGAGCTTTCATATTTACATCATAATATAAAGGCATTCATATAATGTGATAATTTTGTTTAATTGAAAATATAACCAATATAATTAAATTGTATTGTATAATTTAGAATAATACGTTTTTATACTATAGATAATATTAAATTAAATTCAATGAAGTGACCGTTTTAATTATAATTTAGAAACTATATATATATAAGACTGCTATAATTTAATAATTTAATGTGGTTTATATTCAAACAATTTTAAGTTAAAGAGCTTGAGTAGAATAATGTGAGATTATGTAAACAAATATTTGGTAAATACTTCATTCCTAATATAAATATTTTCATGAACAGTATATAAATATATATATATCTCTCTATAATATATAAATATTTCGCCGCCGCCGCCGCCGCCGCCGCCGCCGCCGCCGCCGCCGCCGTGTCTAAGAATTCAGAATTCAACATATATATATATGTTTTATATATATATGTCATTTATATGTTATATATATATGCTATATATATATGTCATATATATATGTTATATATATGTTATATATATATGTCATATATATGTCATATATATATGTTATATATATGTTATATATATATGTTATATATATGTTATATATACATGTCATATATATGTTATATATATATGTCATATATATATATGTCATATATATAAGTGTGTGTGTATGCGCGAGCGTGCGTGCGTGCGTGTGTGTGTGTGTGTGTGTGTGTGTGTGTGTGTGTGTGTGTGTGTGTGTGTGTGTGCGTGCGTGCATGTGTGTGTGTGTGTGTGCGTGTGTGCGTGCGTGCGTGCATGTGTGTGTGTAAGCGTGCGTGCGTGCGTGCGTGCGTGCGTGTGTGTATGTGTGTGTGTGCGTGCGTGCGTGTGTGTGAGTGTGTGTGTGTGTGTGTGTGTGTGTGTGTGTGCGTGCGTGTGTGTGTACGTGTTATTTGTTTTTTCAAGAATAGATAATATATGTATTTTTTCCGTGCGCAAAAAGAAGTTGTGAATATAACTTGAAAGAATGTGTATTAGTTTACTTATTCCTGATAAAACTCATAAAATAAAAACGGACCTAAAATTTAATGTAATGTTTTTAAAAATATGCACAATTTTTCAAAGATAAAATAAATATTAATCAAGTATAACATAAACTTTTCCAAATATCTATATGTGAAATATACAATAAATTAAAAATTGAATACATTAATTATTGCGTTTTTAAGATAATTCTATTATAAACAGTAATGGCAAAAGAAAATATTAAAGTTGCATCAAAATGGAGAATTTGTAACCCTGAAGTCCCCCTTGTTAGCGAAAAATCACGATTTCTTTAAGATTTATTTCTTAAAGTTAAGAACTGCAATAGAAATGCCAGAGAAGAATTACTAATTTTTTAGTTTGAGACTGCATTAAATTCAATATAATTTTAACTTGAATTCAAAGCTTATATATAATCCATTAAGTTAAAAGGCTCATGTTAAGAGATGTTTGATTATTATTAGACGAATAAAATTGATTGATCGTTAATGTTTATAACATTATCTAACTTGTCATTCTAAAATCTTAGGTGTATAGCTAATAAATATAGGAAAAATGTTGAATTATAAATTATAATACTTACTACAAAATACCAACTAAAAGTTTAGTGCGCCATCAACAGAAAAACAGCAGCCACTTAAATGTCTACCTCTACATTTATGATAAATACTAAAGTTCTTTTATCGTTTCTGACAAACATGAACGAACATCTTACGTACGTGTTTATGAAATAACAAACTTGCACAACAATTTATAATAAAATTTAAATGAAAAAAATTTAGTTGTTTATCTTGAATATTGAATGAAGATGATAGAATCTACTTTCAATTTATTGCGTGTATACCTATTTTATAATATTCGATATTGATTTGCCAAGACAATACAGTGTCATTTAAGATTTTCAATAAATGCTCGAACATTCCCTTATATACAAAGTTTCCTTATTTATTATAAACATAATAGGTAAGAGATTCAAATTTTAACAGTGGGCAATATAAAATACGAATTACATTTCAAAAGTTTTTCGAAAATTATTATTTTTAGTAGTAGTTAATTAAATATTATTCAAATCAAATTTAAAAATTGTATGGATATATAAGTGTGTAGATAATTTATATTTATATACACACAATATTTTAAATAAACAAAGTATGTATTTATTAGAAACAAAAGTTATTTAAGGAATGCCTTTGTTATAATAATTAAAATAAATATATTGGCTCTGTACCTAAAGGGAAAAATATAATTGGATATAATTATGGATTAAAACGCAAATTTTGAAAGAGGGTGCAAATTACGAATTACGGGAGAAATGGAAGAAACAGGTTTTTATTTATATACCGCTAAAATGTTATAAATAATTCTTTAAAACTAATACAAAAATTAATTTAATTAAGAAGAAAGTTTGATTACTCTAAAAGTACAAAATATTAATGACATATAGAACTCTTGGCGATGACTTAAATTAATTTTAGGAGGTAAAGTTCTATTTAGAGCTGTTTAAAATAATATAAAATTTTAATAGGTTTTTACTAAATACTACAATTATATATATACACCTTTTGTGTAAGTTATGTCCTAAAATACGTGAAAATTAGTGATTTTATGAGGTTTATGAGGCATAACTTACAACAGCGGTCTTGGCCAATAATAAGCCAAGAATAAGCTAACCCAAGCCATTCGAAAGCTCGCGAAAAATGTGAACTTTTGAGAGGTGTTAGATTAAAATCGATTATGGTGTGGTAGCCTTTTTTTTGATATTCAATATGTCCGGGTATTCTATCTCTTCGAGATTTTAAAAGTAAGATATGTAACCAGGGTAGATAAGTTCTAAAGATTAATTTAAACAAAAGTTGTTTGTAATGTTTTTTTCAAAAAAATCAACAGATTTTGAGATAAATGGCTTTAAAAATAGAAATTTTTCTAAAAAATTGAAAAATATCCACTTTTCATGGTCGAATAACTCTTAAGCAAATTATTTTTAACACTTAAATTTTTTTTGTATGTTCTGGAAGATGTTTCCAGCCTGTTCTCAAATTTTGGAGTGATTTAAAATTTTCATCGTACCACTTGACGTGAAATAGCCCATATATGTGTATATATATGTATGTATGTATGTGGGTGTGTGTGCGTGCGGCGGAATATTTATATAATATATATATATTTTAAAATTGTTTTTTCAAAAATACATAATATATGTATTTTTTCCGTGCGCAAAAAAAAAGTTGTGAACATAACATGAAAGAATGTGTATTTGTTTACTCATTCTTGATAAAACTCATAAAATTTTTAAACATATACTCAATAATAATAACGGATCTAAAATTCAATGTAATGATTTAAATACAGATGCAAAATTATTTGAAGATGAAATAAATATTACACAGTATAACATACACTTTTCCAAATATCTATATGTGAAATATAAAATAAATTAAAAATTGAATACATTAATTATTGCGTTTTTAAGATAATTCTATTATAAATAGTAATGGCAAAAGAAAATTCAAATTTTAACAGTGGCAATATAAAATACGAATTACATTTCAAAAGTTTTTCGAAAACTATTAATTTAGGAGCATTTAATTTAAATATTTTTTAAATTAATATTTCAAAATTGTATGGATATATAAGTGTGTAGATAATTTATATTTATATAACACAATATTTTAAATAAACAAGTATGTATTTATTAGAAATAGAAGGATATTTAAGAAATGAATTTGTTTATAATAATCAAAATAAATATTTGGGCTCTGCATAGTAAAAATAAATTGGATATAATTATGGATTAAACGCAAATTTTGAAAGAGGGTGCAAATACGAATCACAGGAGAAATGGAAAAAAACAGGTTTTTATTTATATAGCGCTAAAATTTTATAAATAATTCTTTAACACTAATACAAAATTAATTTAATTAAGAAGAAAGTTTTATTACTCTAAAAGTACAAAATATTAATGACATAGAACTTTTGGCGATGATCGTTCGTCATTAAATAAATTAATTTTAGGAGTTGAAGTTTTATTTATACCGATTATTGCGTTTTTAAGATAATTCTATTATAAATAGTAATGGCAAAAGAAAATTCAAATTTTAACAGTGGCAATATAAAATACGAATTACATTTCAAAAGTTTTTCGAAAACTATTAATTTAGGAGCATTTAATTTAAATATTTTTTAAATTAATATTTCAAAATTGTATGGATATATAGTGTGTAGATAATTTATATTTATATAACACAATATTTTAAATAAACAAGTATGTATTTATTAGAAATAGAAGGATATTTAAGAAATGAATTTGTTTATAATAATCAAAATAAATATTTGGGCTCTGCATAGTAAAAATAAATTGGATATAATTATGGATTAAAACGCAAATTTTGAAAGAGGGTGCAAATTACGAATCACAGGAGAAATGGAAAAAACAGGTTTTTATTTATATAGCGCTAAAATTTTATAAATAATTCTTTAAAACTAATACAAAAATTAATTTAATTAAGAAGAAAGTTTTATTACTCTAAAAGTACAAAATATTAATGACATAGAACTTTTGGCGATGATCGTTCGTCATTAAATAAATTAATTTTAGGAGTTGAAGTTTTATTTATAACCGTTTAAAATAATCCAAAATTTTAATAAGTTGTTAACTAAAATACTACAATTTAGTAAGTATATGTACTTTACTATTTTTGGTAAGTTAATTTTTCATTAACATTTATAATTATTAAAATATAAATGTAAGCTTTATGAGAATTCATATAGTTTAAAATTTACAGTTAACATTTAATATGTCTCTATTTTTTTTATTATTTTTATTCGGATTTCATTGTACTAAATTTTGGTAAACTTTTATTTATAAATTATAATAACTATAGCAATACCTCCAAGGTGTTGTGTGAATCTGTTTAATTTTTAAGGTGTCCATGATAGTGAAAAAATAATACAATTTAAAACATTATTTTAAATAAATTAATTACGAAAAACCTTTTTCGAAATTAAAAATAGGGGGTTGGCGCGCGAAGCGCGCAGGGGGGCGAAGCCCCCCTAGTATATATATATATATATATATTACCTAAAAAGGTCTAAAAGTCCTACTGTACAAATATCTTTTTTGGGTCAAGAGAAAAATATTAAAGTTGCATCAAAATGGAGAATATGTAACCCTGAAGTCCCCCTTGTTAGCGAAAAATCACGATTTCTTCAAGATTTATTTCTTAAAGTTAAGAACTGCAATAGAAATGCCAGAGAAGAATTACTAATTTTTTAGTTTGAGACTGCATTAAATACAATATAATTTTAACTTGAATTCAAAGCTTATAATCCATTAAGTTAAAAGGCTCATGTTAAGAGATGTTTGATTATTATTGGACGAATAAAATTGATTGATCGTTAATGTTTATAACATTATCTAACTTGTCATTCTAAAATCTTAGGTGTATATAGCTAATAAATATAGGAAAAATGTTGAATTATAAATTATAATACTTACTACAAAATACCAACAAAAGTTTAGTGCGCCATCAACAGAAAAACAGCAGCCACTTAAATGTCTACCTCTACATTTATGATAAATACTAAAGTTCTTTTATCGTTTCTGACAAACATGAACGAACATCTTACGTACGTATTTATGAAATAACAAACTTGCACAACAATTTATAATAAAATTTAAATGAAAAAAATTTAGTTGTTTATCTTGAATATTGAATGAAGATGATACAATCTACTTTCAATTTATTGCGTGTATACCTATTTTATAATATTCGATATTGATTTGCCAAGACAATACAGTGTCATTTAAGATTTTCAATAAATGCTCGAACATTCCCTTATATACAAAGTTTGTCCAATACAATAACGTTTTTAAAAACATAAATATAATTTATAATATCATTATTTATATTTTTAACGGCAAATTTTTAAACGGAATGTAGAATATTATATATACCCATATTGTTAAAGCAATTATTCACATATAACAATGATAACGGCGCATTTAAATTTTGATTATAAGCTTTTAACGAAGTGATAAGTATTGTAGGCTAAAATTAAAATATTGAAAATTTTTAAAATTATAACAACTTTAGTATGTGAATAAAAACACGTGCTGCTTCAACATAATCGATACTTGGATACAATTGTTAAGTAAAAACTCGTGCTAGTTGCAGTGTGTAAGAAATTCGTTAACTTTTTATTGCACGTTTGGCTGGGCAGAATTGGAAATCAAAGTTCACAAACATTTAACTCGGCAGTCACTGTATGTAGAGCAACGAAGCACTAAATTCACTAAATTAAAATTAAAGAAATACAGTTTTAAAACCATTTCTATATTTTTTATTTAAATACGTGTGTTCAATATATATGTTTTGAATGATTTTAATCCCTTTCAAGAGATTTCATGAGCTTTATAATATTATAAGGATAACAGAATAAGTTTACTTCTATTTAAAGGAATTTATCTATCAAATAATTCGTAATGTCAATTATTTTGCAAACATTTGACAATTCAAAATATTGTATAATAATTAAAATATTTATTTTCATTATTTTCATTATTAACTCGTGTTTTGAGATCATATGCCCAGTAAGTCTTATAAACAAAGTTATTCCACCTAAGGAAAAAAAAGCTATACTCATTTTGAAAGTATTTCGATTCTAATAAGCTCAACTCTTAATTACCACTTAAAACTAGACAACGCGAGTTTATAAATATTTTTTTCAACCAGCGTATATTTAAAATAATACCTTTACGCCCGCTGATTCAAAAAATAGTTTATGACACACGGACGCAAGGTGATTCAAATAGATAAATCTAGTCTCTGAATCAAGCGAGAATCACCTATTTTATGCTCTTGTATCGTAATACACTATGAATTCCTCTGTGCTTTGTGATATAGTAGCTTAAACGATTCCACAATTCGATTAAATATATTCGATTAAAGTCGAAAATATATTTTTCAAATTTAAGTGGCTTTTACTCTGTTTGAACTATTTAAATACACCAAAGATAAAATTAAAAATATTAATTTCAACCCTCTTTTCGTTATTGGGCAGTAATTAGTGGATGATTAGTTTGGTAATGTCTTATTTCTTAGATTTTTAGAAATGTTGGTATATAACTTCTATGTGGACGAAATACTCATAGTCCATTCTTATTCAGGTGAATTCGTTTCGCATTTCAAGTATTCTCCCTGTAAGAGAAAATTAAAGCTCCATACCCAAACCAATGTGTTTTGTCTAAATGTATTTTTAAATTTTATTAAAAATTACAATTACAATATTTGATTAATAGAGGGGAAGAAAATGTTTTAGTAATTTTAATATTTATTAAATTTTAATAAATTATTGAATATAATTTAGTAAATATATATTTGAATAAAAAAATATGATTTCTCCATACTCTTTAGTTTATAGAGAAAACTAAAATTTATTTTACAGAATTCGAGAATTTCCTTAGTAAAGTAAATTAACTTTGAGAGCAATTAGTAATTTAAATATAAAAGTTTGTATTATTGTTGATACCAAAAATATTGTAAAAATGTAAGATAACAGTTTCAAAGAGACGGAATGAGAATATGTAATTTATAATTACAGGATTAATCGGAAAAGGAAGAAGCTTGATCGACATGGCGGTCGACATCCTCGATCAGGATCACCTCGCGGTGAGCGCGATCGTGACAGTGGGGATGCAAATAATATTCTTCACGATCGCTGCCACCTTCCAAATGGACAAGCTTACGGATTTCGCAGCGGGTGTAAATTTTATCATCTTAGCCCTACTCACCTTCTTTCTCGGCCAGGTCGGTAAGGTGAGTTGGCAGTCTCGCCTCCTTTCGAACAAATAGCTCTGGGATTCTCGCTCGGCTCCGTCGATCGAAGGAGACGGAACGGCGTTACTTTTTATATATTTCTTCCGTTTATTCTTGTTATCTAGACACACACGTATATATACATATATGCACATATATATATATTTATATTTTTATATATATATCTACATATATTTATATATACTGTGTTTACATTTTTATATACTATCCAAAATTACTATGATTCTAACTTATCTTCATAAATGTACATATATATATATAATAGACACTTATGTATACAGTACTTGTGTATATAGTATTTATAATCTCGTAGAGATACATGCAAGTAGAATAATAGTAATACATGCAATTAAATTTTGTGCATTTACTTACGACGAATTTAGCTCACGTCATTGTATTATGTAACATATATCGTTTTCTATACATATACACATATATAGACGGTTACTTTCCATTACAATTGTAGAATATACATATTTTTTGTATAAATATATACTCTAAATTTATATACATATGCAAGTTATAATTACTTAGAGTTATGCGTAAATATTTATCAAATAGAATAATTTATATTCATTCGTTAGAATTATCTGAAATTACTAAACATTTAATAATTCTATATTTACAAATAATTAATGTATATCTTTAGCCATTTGCCGCATAGGTTATTGCATATTTATTTCGATTTCATCTGCATAGAAGAACGAAAAAAGTAATTTCATGAGTATATCTACTTAAAAAAATGAATTTATTAAAATTTAAATTAATATTTAAATTAAAATTACCGTTTATTTGATTCACACGAAATGTAAAAATTGATACCGGATACATGATCATCGACCCGTACACCCCTTGTCAATACACTTCTAACGGAAAGTGATTGGTTGCTAAAAAAATTCATGCGGCAAAGGGTTAATAGAGTATATTAAAATATAGAACAAAGTGAGGCACTTTTGTGCATGAGACCACGACAAATCTTTTTACTATAAATAATAATAAATTATTTTAAGCTGACTTGATAAAAAAGAATAAATAAGGATTTTATTGGCATTTCAGTAAATATTTTATAAATTTAATGAACGATTGTTAAAATTAAATTAAAAAGCAGACGTTCCAAATGGTTGGTTTTAAAAATTTGACCTACATTATCTAATAAAATAATTTGTATAAAAGACAAATATGTATTTTGTTTTGCACAAATACGAAGTTTTGGATGGGTACAACAAATATAGTTTTAAAATTGATATATTTAATTTTATGTATATTTATATGATTAATAAGTAATAATTCTGAGTTAATAAAAAGTTATTATTACAAAGTACACAAAAGTGCTCCACTCTTCTATTATTTAAAGACATTAAAATCCAATCGATAGTTGTAAATCCGAGTAATTGATTCTAATGTACCATAATTTATGAAATATAATATTATTGGTTTGTATATACATATATTATTAACGATTACGTTTGAATGAAAATAACGTTAATATTTCAATACTGCAGATTTAAATCTCCATATAAGAACTAATTAATAATAACAAATGCTCATGTTTCAATCGCTAAAAAGAATAGCAACTGTCCTGATACGCCGACGACAAAATTAATGGACTCCGCATCCTCGGAAAGTAAGGGAAAAATAAGTTTACTCGAGAAGTCGACATCAGTATATCAGTATATAAGTATATACATTTATATCGATAAGTCGTAAATAATAAAAAAAATTCCTTGATCCAAAATATTACAAACCTGTATATACATTTATATAAAAAGAAAGTTGGAAAGTCACTTCTCTTTGACATAAGCCGTACAGTAAATTTTTTTTCAGTTCGACGTAATACTTTGAGTCATTAAAAAAAATGTTTTTTATCGGGATTCAATAAGATAACGGGCCAAGATCCAAAGTCACCGTCTGCCAACCAATCGAATTTTCTTTTATATGGCTCATTAATTCTTCTTATATATGTACATTCGTTTAGTTTTGTATTCACATACTTCGAATCTGGACGACTGAAGTTGTATGTAAATGGATTAAATTTACGTAGCTACATATTGGCAGGCGTAGAAGTAACAATTAGTGATCTTATTCTGATTGAAATATTGGTTACATTACAAAATAGTTCGTAGATCGAGTAACGTAGATAGATATATACTTAAATTAATATTTTGAAAATGTATGTTATTACTACAGAGCTATTGAAGTAGAAATTAAGTTTCGGGATTGGACGCATATGCTTTAAAGTTTTTTATTTCTAATAATGCATTGCTAAATATTGATTAGAAATTAGATTAAACAATTTTAATTATTAGACTCTCATTACACTTATTATTTTTAATTATTAATTTATTAATTTTTTTATAATATTTTACAAAATTTTTACATTATCTTTAGTAAATTTACAATTATTAAAAATAATGTAACATAAAATTTTGATTTTAAACTGTGTTCGTCCTAATCCTTTATTTAAACGATTACATTTATTTTAAGAAGCTTGCTGCACTCATTTACGTCATTCATTTATATATCAAAACGTTGTATATCATTAGAAATTCTCGAAAAATAATGACTCGCAATAAGTTGAAAATAATTTTTGATATCAAAAATCTTATATTTTTATACGTCTCGTCATTATTTTTCATTTGCATTATTTTAGCATATTTACATTTTAGATACATATATATATACTATAGTAAGTTAACGAATGAATTAATAGAAGTGGAGGGCGAAGAAAGCATGCGATGAAATAATTATTTGATTGATGTATGGATAATAAATAGTTTAAAGCTTAGACGCTTCTAAATATGTAAATTTAAAATAAATTCTTTCGATTAATATATGTTGAAAATAATATATCCATTATGTTAACGTGATGTCTAAAATACCAAATTTTCTTTGCACTCTACTTATCAGTTGACAATCCATCGTATACTTTGAAAAGGATGTAATCATTAATTATTGAAAGAGATATAAAATAAATATAAAACCACCATTAACAAGTACATCTTCTTCAAAGTAGATAAAATTAAACTGATAGACATCACTCGTAATACGTAGATGAAATAATTTCTATATACAAACCATATCATATATAGGTATATATCGTTCGTTGCTTACCCCGCGGTTGTTCACGATAATTCTAGGATACATAAAATGAATAAATGGGCACGAAGTTGTCAGCAGTGCGCGTATGTAGTTAGCGGGGTAAGCTACGACGATAGCTATATTAAAGTGTAGATATAAGAAAAAGAAACCCCACGCATACTTCACTTCACACGAACAAACTGCAACGATCTCCGTAAAACATGATCCGCGGTGCCCAATTCCGAAACTTACATAGGCGAATGCCCGTAGATGGAAGTGCCACTCACTCAACCTCGTATATTATCTACACATCATATACACTCAATCGCCTTATAATTCAATATTACATTTAATAATCGAACGTGAATTTACAAACGTTTTACAGACCTATGACAGTCGTCAGCTTATGGTGACTATATTTATTTGTCTTTGGGGAGCTCGACTCTCCTGTTACCTACTTTATCGCACTGTCAAAACTGGACGAGACAAGCGATTCGACGACCGACGAAGCAATGTCATTCGCTTCGCCGTCTTTTGGACCTTTCAGGTAAATTATATTAACCGTCTTTATATACGAGTACATCGTGTGTCGGTATATACTTTCATTTACCTATCGCATTTATATTTATGCGGTGCCCTACAATTTCCTCGAGTTTCCACTTATTTTTTATAATATATTTAACATATACGACGAAACTCGTAGATATATACATTTTTGGACATTACTGAAATTGAACGTGTTAGTTTCTTTTCTCATCGCAGGCAGACATTTCAAGTGAATTGTTCAGGTATCAAATGTATATATATACTTTTTTACCTTTGTACTTTATATATATATACTTTCATACATTAATATATGTTTGCTGCTTTACTTTTATCATGTATCATAATTATATTAACTTTATGTTAAACCTGGACATTAAATTATTTAAGCTGAATCAATTAAATGCATTATAATTTATCAATATTATATTGTGTATATGTAAATGCACTCTGTTCTTGGATTCTTAGTTTAACATACTTTACAACGAATACATACCGAATGTAAATATTTTATGTAATTTCATACATAACTAAATTTAACTTATTTTATAATTTATATGTAGAAAATAATTATTCTGTGACAAAAATGTAAAAAAGTGCTAAAACAAACCAAATTTACATTTTATTCTTATAAAAGTTTCCCGTCAGTTAATTGGGATTATCTCAATGGGAAGCATCTATTATTTTTGCGAAACGAAGGAACCGTAGACTGTATAATGCTCAAATCACCCGTATTAAAGCCTACAATTAAAAAAATTCTCAATTGTTCTAAAAGTACAAGAAACACATATATATATATATTGTACTGTATATTGAAAATTAAGAGAAGAAAAAATTAGGAAATAATTTAATATAATTGATGAAAAATGCAGTAAAGCTTGGCTAGTATTGGCTAAAATGCTCATATAAATGTTATTCCATGTCATTGACGCCAAACCGATCGATCCATAGCAAAGAAAGGCAAACAAGCAATCGATGCAGTAGTTTGTTTAGCATCATCCATACATCGAACTTGTAAAATCATGTATATAAAAAGAAATAAAATTTGTGAACACAGGCAGTATGGGTGTACGTGGTTAGTCTACCAGTGATAATAATCAATTCGCCACGACATAAGATACCACCAGCCCCAAAGACAATGACGACCCTGGACAGTGCAGGCACCGGCCTCTTCATCGTTGGCCTACTCGCGGAAACTTATGCGGATTTACAAAAGTTCGCGTTCAGACAGGATCCTGTAAACGATGGAAAGTGGTGCAATGACGGTAATATATTTTTAAACAGTATTTGTCTTTTAAAGGTTTATAACTAGATAATTGTAGCTATAATTAATTATCAAAGGAAAAATCAATTAAATCGTCAATATATAATTAATTTACTATTTAACTTAGTATTATTGCTTTGTTCGAACATTCAAATAGCAATGTCAAAATATAAATATATGCAGTTTACACGAGCGGGTAGATAAATTATGGTTTGCATCGAAACGAACAGGTTGTTAAATTCGATCCAAGTGGGGGACGTATTATTCTGAAAAATGAAAGTGGTGCGCCACTAAGAAACTGAAAGTCATCATAGAGAATGACTGTGTAAAATGAGTTTTGCGGTTGAATGTATACATAATGGTCAGTAACTCGATCTCGGTCGTTGTTGTAATCCCACGAGTGCAGTAGTAATCAAGAATACGTGAAACTAGATAAGAAAAGGGTGGGCAAACGCGTCACGAGATTTTCGATTTTTCCTCCTCGTTTAAACAGTCATATTTTCTCTTTTATTGTTGCATGTTGCCGGTGTGTATATTCTGGCCCGTCCCTGGCACGCTGCCATTCTCCGTAAACTGTTGAATCGATTGCACCCCGCAGGTCTGTGGAGGCTCTCCAGACATCCAAATTACTTTGGTGAAATCGTCGTCTGGTGGGGCATCTTCGTCATCTCTCTCAACGTGATCGAAGGTCTCGAGTGGATCATCATCATTTCCCCGATATTCATTACCATCATCATTCTTTTCCTCTCAGGAATGCCGCTTTTGGAAAAGACTGCTGATGAAAGATACAGAGAGTGAGTCAAACATTAGTTATTTATGGGATGAAAATACTTTATTTAACTCATTAATAATAAACATTCAATCGAAATATTCATATGAAATAACTCAACATCAAATGCGAGTATTTATAATTATTTTTCAATAAATGTTATTTCATTAAATTTTACGAAACTGTAAAAATAAATTTTATTTATTCTATTCTGACAACTGACAATTTGTAAACTTCAATTATATGCTAATTTTTAATTTTGCAACTTTTTCTACGACCTTCTATATCTTTGAGTTTATCATTGCGTTTTAGCACTTTCAGCCCATCTAAGAGATTATTGAAAAATACAGGAGGTTAAGGTCAATCTATTTTTAAAGGAAATACTAAATGATTAAGTTAAATACCATTCGTGTAAGAGATTACTCAAGTTTCAATCAAACATCTTTGTATTTATTTTATAAAATCGATTTAATTTATTTAAGCTGAAACTCATTTAAGTCTTTATGTAATAAACCTAAATTTAATTTTAGTTTACAGCAAACTTAAAAATTATTTATACAACAATTATTCAATAAAATGTGCTGTAAATAATTATAATTAACTAAATTAAGGCAGAAATGATAAAATTATTATCTCTATTTATTTAATGAGAAAATAGTGTAACAAGAAAGTTTTAATTGGATGCATACCAGAAGAAATACAATCATTTTATTCTATACGCATTATTAAGTAAAATATATATGCATATCTTATTAAAAAAAAACCTTTCTTAACATATTAGTATCCCGCTATTCTAATATTAAATATGAAATTTAACTCATCCTAACAAAATTATCCGACGTTTTTAAAAATATTTATGTTTTGCATTAATTTAATTCGGATAATTATTACAAGTAAGGAAATGCTCTGAAACATGATTGAACAGCTAATCATTATTGGGTTATTGGGTTATTAAAAAAATGAGTATCTCCATCGAAATTTATAAATTTTTTAAAATTTTGGTAGGTTCCACGTATACCCTTCTCGGGTTTTTACGTACGTATTCGCTACACCTTTATTTATTCCTGTTTTTGTTTTTTTCTTTCCAATTTTCCCCCCGTTACCCCACCTTCTCGCATTCGCCGGGGTTATGCCCGTGGAGAGAGGGAAAACCTGTGGCCAAACCCGTTGGGATAAATGCCATTTAGGAAAACCTCCTCTGAGAAGGGCGGTGTATTCGAGAACAATTCTGTTTGGGTGGCAAGGTCACATTGCGTAGACTTTAACACCGAAACCGAATGCCTCACACCTCCCGCTCACGTTGTAGAATGTGAAAAAACACCTAACCGATCATTTAAGCTAAGTCCGAGAACGGTCACCCATCCAAGTGTCAACCGCGCTCGTGCTGCTTAACTTCCATGACCGGCCGAGGTGCGCTTCCGCCACTCCGCCACCGTTATTTATATTTAAATATTTTGTCCCTTTTTTAACGATTTATAAAAAAATATAATTTTTTTGAGGGTATAACAAACAAGACCCATATTTATTGTAGATTATTGTGTATATTAATTACTCATATTTTATATATTGTTCCACTTATGAAATAGGTTATTTAAGCACTACGAGAGTGAAATTGTCGTTTGACTCACGGATGAAAGTTGCTTGCTCAATGTTCAGGAGTAATCTATGTAAAGGAATTGCCTTCTACTTCCAAAATTTATATAAAATTTTTCACCCAAATTATCTTGAAACGTCACTTCATTTGAGTCACGATAATTTAAAGTATTTTCTGTTATATATTTATTTAATTTTCTTGTATAAAAAACGTTATATCTTTTAAATATTATCAAATTAAAAAAAATATATCAATAATTATGTCTCATATAATTCGAAGTGTCTTCTTTAAAGAAAATTTAACACTAATTTTATAATTATCATTTACGAGAAAAAATAGCTCAAATATTCATCATTATACATTCAATCTACAAGGAAATTATTTTTTAAGTACATAATCATTTTTGCATAATATATAAACCACATCTCAAATATATGAGTTTCGCTCACGAGAGCGATTAAATTCATAATAGGTAAAATTAAACTGATAGACATCACTCGTAATACGTAGATGAAATAATTTCTATATACAAACCATATCATATAGGTATATATCGTTCGTTGCTTACCCCGCGGTTGTTCACGATAATTCTAGATACATAAATGAATAAATGGGCACGAAGTTGTCAGCAGTGCGCGTATGTAGTTAGCGGGGTAAGCTACGACGATAGCTATATTAAAGTGTAGATATAAAGAAAAAGAAACCCCACGCATACTTCACTTCACACGAACAAACTGCAACGATCTCCGTAAAACATGATCCGCGGCCCAATTCCGAAACTTACATAGGCGAATGCCCGTAGATGGAAGTGCCACTCACTCAACCTCGTATATTATCTACACATCATATACACTCAATCGCCTTATAATTCAATATTACATTTAATAATCGAACGTGAATTTACAAACGTTTTACAGACCTATGACAGTCGTCAGCTTATGGTGACTATATTTATTTGTCTTTGGGGAGCTCGACTCTCCTGTTACCTACTTTATCGCACTGTCAAAACTGGACGAGACAAGCGATTCGACGACCGACGAAGCAATGTCATTCGCTTCGCCGTCTTTTGGACCTTTCAGGTAAATTATATTAACCGTCTTTATATACGAGTACATCGTGTGTCGGTATATACTTTCATTTACCTATCGCATTTATATTTATGCGGTGCCCTACAATTTCCTCGAGTTTCCACTTATTTTTTATAATATATTTAACATATACGACGAAACTCGTAGATATATACATTTTTGGACATTACTGAAATTGAACGTGTTAGTTTCTTTTCTCATCGCAGGCAGACATTTCAAGTGAATTGTTCAGGTATCAAATGTATATATATACTTTTTTACCTTTGTACTTTATATATATATACTTTCATACATTAATATATGTTTGCTGCTTTACTTTTATCATGTATCATAATTATATTAACTTTATGTTAAACCTGGACATTAAATTATTTAAGCTGAATCAATTAAATGCATTATAATTTATCAATATTATATTGTGTATATGTAAATGCACTCTGTTCTTGGATTCTTAGTTTAACATACTTTACAACGAATACATACCGAATGTAAATATTTTATGTAATTTCATACATAACTAAATTTAACTTATTTTATAATTTATATGTAGAAAATAATTATTCTGTGACAAAAATGTAAAAAAGTGCTAAAACAAACCAAATTTACATTTTATTCTTATAAAAGTTTCCCGTCAGTTAATTGGGATTATCTCAATGGGAAGCATCTATTATTTTTGCGAAACGAAGGAACCGTAGACTGTATAATGCTCAAATCACCCGTATTAAAGCCTACAATTAAAAAAATTCTCAATTGTTCTAAAAGTACAAGAAACACATATATATATATATTGTACTGTATATTGAAAATTAAGAGAAGAAAAAATTAGGAAATAATTTAATATAATTGATGAAAAATGCAGTAAAGCTTGGCTAGTATTGGCTAAAATGCTCATATAAATGTTATTCCATGTCATTGACGCCAAACCGATCGATCCATAGCAAAGAAAGGCAAACAAGCAATCGATGCAGTAGTTTGTTTAGCATCATCCATACATCGAACTTGTAAAATCATGTATATAAAAAGAAATAAAATTTGTGAACACAGGCAGTATGGGTGTACGTGGTTAGTCTACCAGTGATAATAATCAATTCGCCACGACATAAGATACCACCAGCCCCAAAGACAATGACGACCCTGGACAGTGCAGGCACCGGCCTCTTCATCGTTGGCCTACTCGCGGAAACTTATGCGGATTTACAAAAGTTCGCGTTCAGACAGGATCCTGTAAACGATGGAAAGTGGTGCAATGACGGTAATATATTTTTTAAACAGTATTTGTCTTTTAAAGGTTTATAACTAGATAATTGTAGCTATAATTAATTATCAAAGGAAAAATCAATTAAATCGTCAATATATAATTAATTTACTATTTAACTTAGTATTATTGCTTTGTTCGAACATTCAAATAGCAATGTCAAAATATAAATATATGCAGTTTACACGAGCGGGTAGATAAATTATGGTTTGCATCGAAACGAACAGGTTGTTAAATTCGATCCAAGTGGGGGACGTATTATTCTGAAAAATGAAAGTGGTGCGCCACTAAGAAACTGAAAGTCATCATAGAGAATGACTGTGTAAAATGAGTTTTGCGGTTGAATGTATACATAATGGTCAGTAACTCGATCTCGGTCGTTGTTGTAATCCCACGAGTGCAGTAGTAATCAAGAATACGTGAAACTAGATAAGAAAAGGGTGGGCAAACGCGTCACGAGATTTTCGATTTTTCCTCCTCGTTTAAACAGTCATATTTTCTCTTTTATTGTTGCATGTTGCCGGTGTGTATATTCTGGCCCGTCCCTGGCACGCTGCCATTCTCCGTAAACTGTTGAATCGATTGCACCCCGCAGGTCTGTGGAGGCTCTCCAGACATCCAAATTACTTTGGTGAAATCGTCGTCTGGTGGGGCATCTTCGTCATCTCTCTCAACGTGATCGAAGGTCTCGAGTGGATCATCATCATTTCCCCGATATTCATTACCATCATCATTCTTTTCCTCTCAGGAATGCCGCTTTTGGAAAAGACTGCTGATGAAAGATACAGAGAGTGAGTCAAACATTAGTTATTTATGGGATGAAAATACTTTATTTAACTCATTAATAATAAACATTCAATCGAAATATTCATATGAAATAACTCAACATCAAATGCGAGTATTTATAATTATTTTTTCAATAAATGTTATTTCATTAAATTTTACGAAACTGTAAAAATAAATTTTATTTATTCTATTCTGACAACTGACAATTTGTAAACTTCAATTATATGCTAATTTTTAATTTTTGCAACTTTTTCTACGACCTTCTATATCTTTGAGTTTATCATTGCGTTTTAGCACTTTCAGCCCATCTAAGAGATTATTGAAAAATACAGGAGGTTAAGGTCAATCTATTTTTAAAGGAAATACTAAATGATTAAGTTAAATACCATTCGTGTAAGAGATTACTCAAGTTTCAATCAAACATCTTTGTATTTATTTTATAAAATCGATTTAATTTATTTAAGCTGAAACTCATTTAAGTCTTTATGTAATAAACCTAAATTTAATTTTAGTTTACAGCAAACTTAAAAATTATTTATACAACAATTATTCAATAAAATGTGCTGTAAATAATTATAATTAACTAAATTAAGGCAGAAATGATAAAATTATCATCTCTATTTATTTAATGAGAAAATAGTGTAACAAGAAAGTTTTAATTGGATGCATACCAGAAGAAATACAATCATTTTATTCTATACGCATTATTAAGTAAAATATATATGCATATCTTATTAAAAAAACCTTTCTTAACATATTAGTATCCCGCTATTCTAATATTAAATATGAAATTTAACTCATCCTAACAAAATTATCCGACGTTTTTAAAAATATTTATGTTTTGCATTAATTTAATTCGGATAATTATTACAAGTAAGGAAATGCTCTGAAACATGATTGAACAGCTAATCATTATTGGGTTATTGGGTTATTAAAAAAATGAGTATCTCCATCGAAATTTATATTTTTATTTAAATATTTTGTCCCTTTTTTTAACGATTTATAAAAAAATATAATTTTTTTTGAGGGTATAACAAACAAGACCCATATTTATTGTAGATTATTGTGTATATTAATTACTCATATTTTATATATTGTTCCACTTATGAAATAGTTATTTAAGCACTACGAGAGTGAAATTGTCGTTTTGACTCACGGATGAAAGTTGCTTGCTCATGTTCAGGAGTAATCTATGTAAAGGAATTGCCTTCTACTTCCAAAATTTATATAAAATTTTTCACCCAAATTATCTTGAAACGTCACTTCATTTGAGTCACGATAATTTAAAGTATTTTCTGTTATATATTTATTTAATTTTCTTGTATAAAAACGTTATATCTTTTAAATATTATCAAATTAAAAAAAATATATCAATAATTATGTCTCATATAATTCGAAGTGTCTTCTTTAAAGAAAATTTAACACTAATTTTATAATTATCATTTACGAGAAAAAATAGCTCAAATATTCATCATTATACATTCAATCTACAAGGAAATTATTTTTTAAGTACATAATCATTTTTGCATAATATATAAACCACATCTCAAATATATGAGTTTCGCTCACGAGAGCGATTAAATTCATAATAGGTAAAATTAAAAATATTGAATTTGGTAATCTACGTGGACGTTATAAGTCAATTTTCCTGTAATACAGAATGAAAGAAAGTTAATTTGAATCTAGTTGATCTGAAAATTATAAGCTGAGTATTTATTTATAAAATTAAACGAATCATTGCAAGCGTAAGGTAATGAATTTCATTGAACTTTAAAAATAAATAAATAAATTTTAATTAAAACGATGAAAATAAAAAAGTATAGGTAATAATGAGGTATATGTGTTTTACAGTAACGCCGAATATCGTTACTACAAACAATCAACGTCACCGTTGATCCCGATACCACCGGCGATTTACGCTGAAGTGCCCTGGTTCCTCAAGTTCATCCTATGCTGTGAATTTCCACTATACGACTCGTTGGACGTAAAGCCTAGAGCTGCCGTCACGGAATCGACATCCATCAGCCTCGCAGCGTCCACGTAGCTATAAGCGTGCGTCGGATTCCCTTCGCTTGCGACGGAAACCGGCGTACGTAAAACTAAGAGTGCAGCTCTCAAGATCGATTAAATCGACTATATCTTCCTTATCCGTTTTATCGACTCGCCGCCGCTGTCTTCCCAACTGGAGCTGGATCCTCGTCTCTTCCACTTTTACGTCTATGTGTATACACACGGTCGATGTTTCGATCATCGAATTATACAGGTTATCATTGTATGATTGATTAATTGCTTGTTTTTGTGATCAAATCCTCTCCTGTATTATGAAGATGTCTGTACGTTTGATTGCAATGACGAGTCGATGATCGATTCGATGAGAAAGGTATCTTCAACACTTCTTATTCGTGTACATACGTATTTATTTAATCCGACTATTGTAAAATCGATCGACGCCAGCTCCGTGCCTAATGTTGCGGCGAGACAAAAACTATGGCATAACCTTTTTCTACTATTTATGTATAAAAATTCATATCTGCCATCTTACTGTACATTTCTGTTTTCCTTCTTCTTTTTGTTTTATTCTCTATGGATCCAGATAATCATAAATATTATGTTGTAATCCATTAAATGTGACAACACCTTTCTTGTCACCGACAGTTCACTCAATCTACGTATTTAAATTAGATAACTATAAAGCTTACATTTGCATTATCGGCATTAAAAACGTAGGAAACACTATTAATTGAAAATGTCTTGATCGCGCAATAACTAGATAATCTATTATATATCCGATGTATACATTCGAAACAACGTTAAATTACAAAAATCGACGAAAAAAAAATAACACAAAACGTGAGATATCGTGACGTCAATTACAGTGTAATTAATTTATTTTTCTTGAAAAAAAAAACGATCAGTCATTATTCGAAGACATAAAGCAACTGCTATATTCTACTTTTTCAATCGTCTGACATATTTGACTACATTTTAAACAAAACTATGATACTTACTTATAAATACCTACGATTGATAAATCTTAGATATATCATAGTAATATAAATAATTATTATTATAGTAATAATAATAATCCGTAGAAGTTTATGCAGTCTTCATGAAATTCCGTAAAAATATTACTTTTATAATGTAGATCCCTTTTGCCCGAAAGAGACGATGCACATTGTGAACAGGATTTTTATTGTATTTGCATTAATTTAATCGTCGATAATTATTTATACACGATATTTTTTGTTATATAAATTTGTTATATAACGTTATATCAAGTTGCTGTAACGTTACATTTTATAAGTGCGTTTACAAATATATATATATGAATAATTTAAACGTGCACAAACGAATTTTAATTTTAAACTATATATTGCATATATACATATATATTTATAGAATATGCAGTTTTAAAGTGCCACACGTCCTGTATTTTCTTTGACGCTCCGAGCATTAAACAATTCTTTATTGTGAGTGTAAGCGAGTAACATCGAGAAAGATTCGCATAAAGATATTTTACTGTCGCAAACTCGTCGGGCATTTACAGGAAATCGGTATATTACGTGTTATCATTTCGAGAAAAATTTTAGTACTACTTTCGGGAATGTTGTTCCGTTCAAGATATAATACATTTTATAACTGGACAAATGTTTTTACGAAAATTTATGAAACCCAAAATGAATTGATTATCTAGATTAGAAGTGTCGTAAGTAAAAAATAGTTAAACCACTGACTTCAAAAGAGTTACAAGTGTTCCAATAGTCTGTAAAAGCTAGATGCCAAAGTAAAACTGCCCTAACTCGCAAACTCGTTGACAAATACGTATTATATTACGATTACAGAATAATTGATTAATCAATATGACTTTCTTTGACATTTTGTAATCTATGCCTATATAGTCAACCGCAACTCACATACATAAATGTTAATACTACATACTATGAACATTGATTAACTTTAAATTACATTATAATTCCATTTATACAATTTAAAAATGGATTTTGAAATATATATAGTGCATATCTTTGCGTGTTACAATATTTAATTTTGGTTAGAAAATTAAGAAAAAAAGGTACATAACTTTTCGTAAAAATATTTTTGCCAATGTGACGTGGATCTAAAAGAGGAGAAACTTCGATGAAAATCGGTGGTCTTAAAAAATGCAGAAAAAAGACAAATGAAATTGAGAATGATCCGCGAGCTTTAAAAGCGCATAAGTGCGCATTAAAAGAGACCAGGATGTGATTGTACCGAGCCAGAGACTTTAGGGTATATAAATCATCATACGTTCCAATTTTTCTCTTGCGCCTGACCCCCTTGGCACTCGAACGAGGGACGTGCGTGCTGCGCCTTCCTTCTATACACTTATCCCAAAGTAAACGTTCGTGTGCACCTACATATGTATTACGAACTATAGTAAAAAAAATATATTTTTCAAATGATTCGCTCAAATGTTAATAATATATTGATGACAATTGTTCATTTACTAGATTTTTTAGTTATATATACAAACTAATTTTATAGTTATATCTACAAGAATTATTTTATTTATAAAAATAAAACTGGTTTAAGTTTTAGACAGATCAAATCGAATATAATAATGTACGAGATATTCCCTGCAGAACTAAATTACGAATATCAAACAATGACTAGCAGCCACGCAACTCGATGAACAGTTTTCTGTATAATTTCGATTCCCCCATTACATCAATACTCACTGAATAAGCTTCTATGTATACAAAACTTTACATATCATCTGACTTTTTCAATTCTAGAAAAAATTATTATTTTTTAATCAATATCGATAATAGATTGTTTATTCTAAAGATAATTGTCTATAGTTATTCAGTCCAATGAAAGTAATAAAAACCATTTTTGTAATCGCGTGATTACAGCTCGTTGTTTGTTGTAGGTATACCTACAATTATAATTGCCTCTCTAACAACAGGTGACATTATAGTATTTAATCTGTCGCAAAATTAAAACAATTAAATAAATAATATCTATAAATTGCAATAGCCTTAAATGTTGAGCGTCTCATATGAAATATATGATTTTTTTATTCCAGCAACCTATATACAATAACAATACCATTATGAGAAAAAAATGATTCCTGTCCAACGACAAAGATTGCCATATATACTAAATATAATAATAATACCAATTTAATTTTTTGCTTCCATTATAGAAATAATTAGCCGAAAGCTTCCTAGTGCCAACTCCGTAATATAAATCGCTCTAGAATTTAAGCGAATGCGTATATATCGTGATAGCAAACAGATAAGTCCTGAAATGAGTTTTTCTTTTTTTATAAAATTATTGATACGATGGTTTCTGTCTTTTGCAATCGTAAGTATATTCAACGTCAGAATTAAGCGTTAAATCATCAACGATAAAACAAATTCATTGTACGCCTTTACTCAATGTAAATATATTTCCTATATGCTGATATATAATTGATGAGGATATACCTACACGGACAAAATTTTTTCATAATTATTACTGTGAAATTCGTTATAAAAATTACAATACATGTTATGTTAATCATTTTACTTAATTTATAATAATTTTTTTATATTATGAACAATATTTTTTATAGTATAATACATAAACAATTTCCGTATTTTTTCACAATTAACAGATGTTTAATACTTGTTTAAAAATTTTATATTAGTTAAATAATGTTTGTAACATCTTTACTATCAAATACATATTTTTTAGATTAAGACTTTTTGGGAGTAATGTCCGATGTAACTGCAGAAACATGTTTCCGACAATTACTGACAGTAAAAGTTACCTTTACATAGTAGAAACCATTATACTAATTAGTATATTAACAGTTTTTATAATTATAGTAAAAACGGATCTTTACCAAACTCTGGGATATGTTTCCTACTATAAAAATATGAAGAAACCCAGAGTTTTAGACTGTAATGCTCTTTTTTACGATTGATATAAACAAATAACGAACAATTTTTTAAAAAAAAGCCCTTGACTTTGATCGCTTATAACTCGAAATCAAACAAGAAAAAGAAGCTTAAATATTTTGATTTGATTTAAAGTTATGAAAGAAAGACAAATTTAACGATATTTCCATGACAATTTTGAATTAAAAAATTAACTGACTTTTTAGGCCTAATTGTCTTCTTATTTTCATTTTTTCCATAACTTTTGATTAAATCAAGATATTTGAGCTTGTTTTTTAAATCCCATCTACTTGATTACAGCTTTCGTTGGACTCGAGTATTTATCTTCTTCAAGAGTTTTTCGAAAGAATTTAATGTTATTTGCTTGTATTATATCTATATCGTAAAAAAGGACATTGGCATCATAAACTCCGGGTTTCTTTATATCTCTATAGTAGTTAACATATCCTACAGTTTGGTAAAGATCCGTTTCTCGAAGGATTGGAATACTCTCCTTGTAAGTTTTGTTACAATCTTTAAAATTATATATTAATTAGAAAATTTAAACTGAAACCGTACATTTTTTAATCTCATTGTTATAATATTTAAAATGTTTCATTTGAAAATAACTAAAATAATATAAAAATAAGATGTTTGCATTGTCTCAGCTTTATCGTGAAATTCGCGATAATTTTTGTGAGAATATTTCCTCCGTGTACGTATGAATACAGTGAAACGATTAAAACGAACGAAGTAAGACACAAGATAATGAATTCGTATGTGAATCACTATAATAGACAAACACAAGTTTGTCTTTCCCAATCGAAAATATAGAGTTCGAACAACTCGACGTTCCAATAAAATGTTCACGATGTACCTGTATACTTCATGTAATTCCGCGTTGTCAAAATATCGTGCTCTCAAATGTTCGATCATTTTGAATAGTGAATTTTAATCTGTGATAGATGCATCTTTGTTACATTATCGTCAATTGGATTTTATTCAAACAATTTAAAATTGCAATCATTTCACCGCGTGTTTATATTACATTCAACACTTACATCGATACGTCGAATCGCGATTAACAATTATTTAAAGTTCATTAAGCTGTAATTAAAAAATGTAGCTAATCACTATGGTCATATTTCTGCACAGTAAACAAATATTCACAAATAAAATCCAATTTTAAGTAACAAACGATCCGATTAACGAAATACCTCGTACCTGCAGATTCCCTCTTCAAATTGATCAACAGCCACATGGTATACATAACAAAACGCGAATAGTCAAACATTTTACACACTTGTAAAAAGCGCACGATCGTGGAGATACGATAAAGCGTTGTAAACTGAATCATTCCATAAAAATGTTTTGTACGATGATCGAATCGAGTGTTGCATCGTGTATAAGCTTTTAAATGAAAATTATAATTCATTGTATTACACAAAGAAGACTCGATTCGAATGTTTTGCAGAAATAAACATTGAGATTATAACTCGCTACTCAAAAATACGTCCATATTGCACATAACGCTTATTTTTTATTTCCTTTATCGACGAGAACCTATGATTATTTGTACTCGCACAATATCGTCGATTGAATAATATTATGAGAAAGAAAGTATGTAAATCGTAATAATTGCATTAGATCTGTAAGCGATAACAAAACTCGAGTAGAATTTATTATTTAAAGTTACTGAATAGAGAGGTAGTGTATCAGAAACGCAAAAATCAAACGGGATTTTTAACACTGAATAGATTGATTACTTCAAGATGTCAAACAGCTGTTCATTTATATAGTATATTTAGTATCACACATGTATATATACATTTTTTTTTTGTAAATGTATATATAAATATATACATTAATTTATTTCTATTTTATTGAACAATTGGTTTCATACTTTTTTTTTAATGTGTGAGAGAAATACAAGGTGTACATTTAAACTTGTATACTCGATTATATCGAGGTACTGCAATGCGACTATAACGCAAATTATTCAATGTAATTCGTGTAATAATAATGAGTAATTTGTAATCAATTTATTAATTGTTTTGAACAAGAAAAGCGAGTCTTAAAGTAATCGAAACCATTAAAAATTTCGGTGATTGTACGTATAAGACTTGATGTAATTTGAAGTATAAAGCAAGGAAAAAATAAAGTTTATAACGAGTGGCCTTTACGCGAATGTTGTTTCTAACAAGGAAAAAAATACCTCGATCCAGATTGGACGGTAGGGTATCGAATTTTAACAACCAATGAATTAATGTTACATTATTTAATCCCGTTATTTATCACTGATTTATTTACTTATTTATTTTTGGATGCTAAGACGTTCTTTATTTCCATAGTTCACGTTAGATGACACAGAAATTACAATATAACTTTGTACGAGATAATACGGTTTGAAATACTTAAAAAACAACACTTGAAATACATTTAGGTATCTTTAGATTTATTAAGTACGTAAAAAAATAGGCTTTATGTCTCGATGATTAGTTCTTCTTCAATAAATCTACCTATACATAATTACACCGTCATTAACTTACGCCGTAAATGTTACATCAGTATTAAGATAAGACAACCTAACATTCATTCCTAAATAATTTTCAATTACACGAAAAATAACAATAACAACAATAATAATAGTAATAGTAATAATAATAACATTAAAAATATTTTAACCGTAATAGAAAGATTTGTCGAAAATAGTTTGACATCTCATTTGAATCTTCCATCATGTTTCCAATAAAAGTACCCCACATACCACGGCGAGTCGAATCAAATGTAAAATTTAATATTAATTGTAAACGCCTAATATGTATAGCGAGTACCTATATAGGTAACGATTTATATGCATTTGAAGCTTCGTTGAGCAACTTTATATGCGAAAATGATAATTACAATAATAACGATTTAAGGTCAAGGTAAAAGAAAATGTTTTCTGATAATATGAACAAACCTATATTTGTAGAAAAACAATGACATCTGTGCAAAATGTGGCACAATATAAGAAGAAACGGAGATTAAATATAGGTACTATCTTTTTTGTTTATAAAATTTGCGGTCGCGTATATATATTTTAGGAAATAATTACTTCTAATAAAATAAAATAGAGAGACACACATACACGAGTGATATCTAGACTTAATGCAAAAAGTATTATTATTTCTCAAGGTAGAAGTGGCTAAGGTAAACTAATTGCACATATCTCTATTGTAAGTAGCAGATTTAAAGAACTATCGAGTTTAAAGATAAAGAAAACGTTGATAAACTTAAATAATTGTAACAATATCGTCATCTCTGTAGCGAATATTCGGTGATTTTTGGATCGACGATTGTACAATCTTGTATTTCTAACTCAACTTATAAATAGCAAAATCAAAATTTTATACTACTGTTTGAAATTTGAAGCGATAATAAAATATTCATTTTTACAAATAATCGAGATGATTCGACATCAATATTTTGTTCGTCAATGTATTTTGCTAATGTAGAATAAACACAATATGTATAATTGCGAAATTATGATCGATACTGCATTACAGTAGTTCACGCACGAATAATAAATTACGAAAATGTATTTTATTATTTGATGCAATTTTCAGTATTTAACAAGAGAGCAAATTACAATCAATATGTTTGTAAGAAAATTATATTTAAATATTCATCTCGATGAAACTAATAATTACTCATAGTCGACACATGGCCACAATATATAACTTAGTTGAAATTAATATTCTTGCACGATATACTCACTAAGCATCGAAACCGTAACAAAAGAAACTTTGGTAGCGTTTCGAGTCACAATGATGATAATAAAACTATAACAATTTTAGATGATGTACATACATAATGGTAGATCCATAGCTGTGTAGCTATAGATACACAAAACTAAGGGCACTAACGATCGAAACTGATTAAAAATATTTCACAATACAATACTTATTAATATTTGCGCGAAAGAAATCAAATTAATATCATGAAAAATGTAATTTTTATTTTAGCCATATCTATATAAATATGTATGTCTCACGATAACGAGGACGCCATATGCTACATAATTGAATATTCGCCATGCACTCGTTTTGGCAATAAAACGCAAAAAAAAAACTCCGCTTTTTATGAGGAAAAAATAATGTATTTTTTTAATAAAGAATAAAGACAAATGGTACAATCATTTTCGAGAAATTTTAGCGCTTTTATTGAGCACGAGCCGATAAATATTCTTTGACGATAATTATTCATGCAATATTTTTGTCACTCAATTTATTCATCGAATATATAAAAATGGAAATATATAAATAATGAAACGATTGAAGAATTGTAGATTTTACCACATTTACATACACTCCATGCTGTTTGGGGATCCATTTTTTAAAATCCGAACATATAGAAATTTATGCACATTAATAAAGAACGATATAATATCTATACATATATACAATAATATTACATTTATATAATATTTGAAAAGTTAATATAATCCTCGAAATAAATAATAATTAAGATGAGAAAAAGAAAAATTTCCAAAATTTGTAAATATGTAATTCGTCAATATTCTTTATACTAATATAATCAAATTATAATACAAGAGAAAATTGTATTTGTATAACTAAATTATAATATCGAGCCTTTCCGTTTACGGTGATGTACGCTATTATTATTACACAGTGTTACGATATCTAATGAATTTCTCAAACAAAACCAAGGAAACAGCGTCCGATCCAAAAATTACTTTATTAAATAATAATAGATTAACTTTATGCCAAAAAATAAAGTAATGATACCAAGTCCAAAGGTACAAGCGTTGATTAAAATTAAGCTAAAGAGTTCATTCCTCTGTAAAATAAAACTGTAATTAATACATACGAATATTATTAAAGTTCACCAAAGTTGTTTTTATTTTCACTTACCTTATATATCTTTATAGTTCACCTTATATTAGTACGTTTACTATCCATAAGGTTTAATACCAAAAATTTGATTAATATTAACGTAATTACACTTATTTGAAATTAAAGAAATGCGATTCAATTAAACATGTGTAATATCAAAAAATGTTTTATTTTGCTGAATAAGTCATGAAAAATAACTTCATTGAAAATATGATATATTCTACTTTTACTATGAACGATTGTAATGCTTAATCTCAATTTATAATATTATTTATATTTTCAAAATAAAAGAAAAATTTTTGATCGATGTGGAATATATTATAATAAAACTAAACATCAATGACTACATTAGTATAATACCTTTTTGAGGAACTATCACCAAATAAGTATTAAATAAGTACAATTCAATAGTCACGTAATTTGCTTAAAAATTACTTTTATTGCTAACACACTCTTAAGAAAACGACGAAATTCGTTTAAAAATAATTGCAATCGATAGGTTTTATGTGCTTCAACTTGATCGCTAAAAGGCTAAACTTGTATATGAACCTTACCGATACAGCACTTTGCACTTATGAAAACCATTGTAGAAAAAAAATAACGTTACATTGGTAAACTTACGAAATCTGAAAATAATCAAGTTTAATAGTAACTAATCAATCGGTTTACAGCATTATTTAAAAAAATAATCAACATAGTTCGAAGGTATGTAATTTAAATTAAAAATTCAGATTCTTAGACAAATATAAGCATAAATAAATAATTAAATAATTAAACGTAAAAATCAAAACAAACAGAATTTTAAGTAATGTATATTAAATAAAATAAGTGATGACGATTGCCTTATTAACAAAACATAAAAATTAGATGATTAAGTAAATAATAAAAGTAAGTAAATGTTATACTGTATAAAGGCAGGCATACATAAATGTAAAAGGAATAAGTATTATTTTATTTATAAACACATTTTATTCGTCCGTATGTATATCATTAATAAATGCTGATATAATAATGACAATGAAATAATGTATAGCGCCGAGCATAAAACGAGCAGTCGTATTTTATAATTTTTTTTATATATTTATATTATATATAATTGTCATTAATATTACTCTTACAAGATTTTGCCTTACTGCACGATGTTACCTAGCTAATCTGTGTTTGCTTTGCAGCATAATGCAATATTTCATTAAGCAGTTTTGCTTTTTCTCAGTTTGGAGCCTTCGATTTACCAATGACGTATACGGCTGTCGCTCGAATCGAGTTTCTTTCACACTAAAAACTGCTTATTTCTTTTTCTACACAATCCCTAAGTTTTCCACTTCTCGTTGACAGTTTAATTATTACCGTGTAAGCTGCTTAGATGCGATAAGTGTGTCTATTCGCGCGAGTTTGATAAACAAAGAAGTGACTTTACATTCAATTCCCCAGCGATCTTTTACTTTTTGTTTATGTAATAATTTCTGAAAAATAATTAAAATGCGTCGCGTATCAAACGTCATTTAAGTTATTCGATGCGTGAAAGACACTTTGTATTTTATTCTTTTTATTTTTATTATGATTCGTCGCATTTTTAAACATCTGGCTCTCTTTCTCTTTTATATTTTAGATTTTCTAAACCACTGTATCAATGAGCGGTATCGCGTCAAACTCGAATTTCCTGTACCAATCGTTAGAATATTATTTTTATACGACACATATTGAACTTTGATATTAAAAATTAGTATTGAGCTCGCGAATTTTCAATTTCGCGACTAGGATATTTTCTGTAAATATATATAAATATATATTTGAATATGTACATATATTTATATACACATGCAGAATGAAGAAGATGTTTATACTCCATGAGTTTTGTGAATATACGTGAGAACTGGATTGTATTTGTTTAAATTCATTTATTGTTTATTATTAATAATCGCGTTTCAATTGAATACATCTTACAAATGTGTAGCTTAATATTTTTTTGAATAATCTTCGTATTTCTTCACATCATCGCGTGTTTATGGGCTGCATTCGCCTGTACATAATGCACATACAAACATACAATATGACGTATTTCTATAATATACAAATAAATGTAATAATATAATTAATATTTCGTCGACGTCGTACGCATGATCGACGACGCTTGTCAGAATCGTGTAAAAAAAAGACGTAAAAAAAAGGGACTATAAAGATACAAAAGACGGGAATGAATTTGTTTCTTATACTTTTTATATATTTTTTTTCTTGGATTTGTTAATCGGCTACGAGAATGAGAAGATGGCTTCGAGCCGTGTTTTATGTGTGTAACGCATGTGTATGTGTTTGTGTTTACATTTATAATGAGTTAAGCGCCAATGCAATATGAACAACGAGCGTCGTCGCTTTGACAATTAAAATCAACGCCGCAACAAAATCGCTGGAATTTGCCCCCATGAGTGACACACAAACATATTTTTTCGCCGAACAATAGTAGCTTTTTTACGTTTTTCCACGTGAGAAAGGAAGAATAATTTTGCCTCTTTCTCGTGGATAGTTAAACTTACTGTTGTTTGGCAAACTTATGCAGCTAAGAAATAAAAATTGAAGCCGAACGGAGGCAAATTTCAGTGATCGATAAATCACGGCGTTAAGGTGATGTAAGAAGTCTCTTTTTGAAACGACAGAGTATCCTTCGATAAAGAGCAAATTACCTGGCTTCGTTTTTAAAATTATTGTGCATAATTTTGTAGTAATGCGCTATCGCGAATATTGTCAGTTGTTTTAGATTGCTAAGAAATTAATATTCTTAATACTTGTTTATCATATCATAGAGTTGCGGATTTCTTTATAATCAAACATCAATTAACAAATGAATTAATTTCATTGATATTCATCATTAATGAAAATAATTACTCATTTATTCTAATATTTACAGGATTAATGAATTTTTGAAAATTGTACAATAATTTAAAAATCAAAGCATAACGACAATCATCGTGTCTAATACAAGTAGATCTCCACGTTGCACATTGAATTAAAAACGTCAATACATTACAATTCGAAACATGCACAACAACTTAGACTCAGTCGTACACTGAGAGACTTCCCTCGTCCCCTTGATCTACAGTACAATAGCATATAATCTTTCATTTGTCACTTTTCTTCATATAATTTTTTAAACTCCTCCTTACTTTTAATCGAATGAAGTATTCCTTCTCTTCCTCTTGTTTTTATTACAACTACAAACTAACGTCTGACAAAATCCTCCGATGCAATGTCGACTCTTTTATCTTTATCATCACAGTCTAGCCCGCTAACTCTACTCAATCCTCAATTTTTCCTAATAATAAAGCATATTTAGCGTGTTTAATTGTATTTTGTGTACGTTTGTGTACGTTTTACTGTGCGGGTGTGAGTGTGCGAAAGTACGTGTATGTGTAAGTGTGATATCGCCTCGTCGCAGACGTGCGGTTTTTCACCTTCCTTCATCTCTTACGTATTTCGCGCCTGCCTAATTACATTGAGTTAGAGCTAATGGACTAGCGAGGCTAATCTGCGACGTTTTTTTTATTCTTATATACTCATATATTGATGTTATTTCTTTATTTGCTTCATTCGCGATTGACAAGATCGTGATATCGACGAGAGAGATTGAACATTTTTTTTGTATACTACAATGTTACATTTTGAGTTTTGAGTTTAATGAAAATCAGATGCACCGGAGGTTGAAATATCGTAGAAAGGGTGATTCGCATTGTTAGTTAAAAAAGTATTACAATTTTACTTTAGTAAATGCTTTTTGCTTACTTTTTTGTACAAAAAAACGTGGTCACGCGGATTTTTCGTGTATAAAAGATTCGTCGTCTGGTAACTTCGTTCTTTTCAAAACACCGGTACTTCATATTATATAATTTTAGAAAAATCGTCTTATTTACGCAGTTAATAATATTATAATGCATTTCGAAAAAATCTCTACATCTCGCTTCATACATTGCAAATTGCGAATTCCTATCCCCGTTTGTCCATCAACGACAGGCTATTGCATTCGTTAATATTGCGGTATACACACTATGGCTTACTAATGAATTAATTTAAAATTAAAAATCTCGAATCAAATCCGTCAGAGGGAGAGACTGGAAATTCATAGTCACATAACTTTTTACCACCTCGCGATAAAAATACTGCTGCAAACGTGTGAGTTCGTATTCATCTGTTGTGCAATACACATATATTATATATGTATATATACGTGACTATATAAAAAATTCAATACATAAAATTGAACAAATAAAGAAACTTATATAATAATACAAAATAAAAACACAAAGTAGGAGAAAGGGTAGGAAGGAAATGTCGTTATTTTTAGTTTTAACACACTTGGCTGTAGCGTTACATTCCGTTCCTTCCCCTTCTTGACAATAAACATTCTATTTTCCTTTTCGTCGAAATAATGAAAATAAAATACACATGTCTTTTCCGTTCACGATCTTAAAAATAATTAGAGAGCATCAAGTATAAAAGAGTTCCAACATATTCTAAAAAAAATTTCGCTCTCTCTCCCTCCCTCTTCTTTTTCTTTCCCAACCCCACACGCACTCTCTTTACCCCTCTCTTCCTTTCCTCGCTCCCCCCCCCCCCACAATCTATCCATCTAATAAATCTGTCTCTTAAAATCTCTCTCTCCTCCGATACACAATATCATATTATCATATCTGTCGGGTGTCTCTCATTTAAAAAAGTCTTCCTGCGCTCGGGGTATTCCTTTATTTCCCCTCCTTCTCCTTCTCCTTATTTTCGTCGACTTCCTTGTCCTTCTCGACATCCTTCTCTTCTTTATCAGCCTTCTCTTTGTCTCCTTCTTTCTCTTCTTTCGACTCCTTGCTTTCCTTCGCTTCTTCCTTGCCCTCCTTCTCTTCGGTCTTCTCGGGCTTAGGCAGGTGCGTATTCATGTCCAGGGTCTGGCAGATCTCCTCCCAGTCAGGGAAGCAGCGCTCCTTCATACGCGAGCAGTGACCCACAAGGTTCGGGCAGTTCTCTTGCATGTAATCACGGAGAGCGAATGGGATCTCTTTGTCGATATACAGAATCTGCGCCAAATTCGCGAACGCAACCACGTCAAGCTGAAATACATAAATTTCCAATTATTTCTGGACTGCTACAATCTGTTTTCGTACATGTATATATATATATATATATATAAGTTAATATTGATATGCGTATAATATCATTTGTCTCTTTGTAACAAAAGAAAAAAAAAATGCAACGTTAAAATCAAAAAGAATGAATCGAGTGAACATAATTAAAGAAAAAAAAATCTTGGATAAATATTTGTTGTAATGCAAAAGGTAAACAAGTCTGTAACGTAAGCGAATCTCCTTGAATACGTTTAATTTACCGAGAATAATGTGCGAAGAAAATTTGAAAGATAGATAAGAGATAAACTTACGGAGGTGGGTTCGTCTCCAAAGAAGAAAGGTTTATCAGCAAGCATGTCGCAGAGAACCTTGAGATCGTCGCATCCAAACTGCAGGACTTCCTCCGGTGTGTGGATTCCCATTCCTTGAGCCTTGACCTTCCTCGCACCCTGTAACCAATCCAACTAATCCTCACTACAAATGACCACAACGCTTTATTCTTGTCTTGCCAACAATACACACCCGTCACACTCTCCCTCTCCCTTTACCTTACTCAACCACACGCATTATGCATCCTCTCTCTCTCTCTCTCTCTCTCTCTCTCTCTCTTTCTCTGCTTGTACACCACATTCGCAACAGACGGAAAACTTACTGCGGTAAGGTACATTTCTCATGCTAATTTGAAACGCACTAAATTTACCAACAATCAAACACTCTAATGCTAATCTTTAAAGTAAAGCTTAACATAACATGCAATTATATTCTACATCGACAAAACAATACGTGTGCACAAACACATAAAATTTATTGACATATTTGCTTAAGTCTGAACAATATTATTCAATAACCTAAAGTTTTACAATTTTCAAATAGCACCGTACGTAGTATTGATATTAAATAATTTTGCACTTTTCAGAGGTAAACAAATACGATCAATTTATATTTTTAATATGTGGATAAATCAATAATGTAAATCATAACAATTATTTATGATAAAATCATATTAAAATTATCTAAAAAAGAGTGAAAACGAAACTGTTAAATAATTCCGCTGAAAAAGTGTAATATTTCGAATTCCAATATTCGATTAATTTTTTCATTAACTTCGTCCTTCAAAATGAATGGTAAAATATTTCAGAAAAATTGCTAGGACTGATAACATACGTTGAATAAAGAAACAACACTCTTTTTCAGCAGATGAAAAAATAAAATTGAAAGAGAATGTAAAGTAAACGGAAAATAAGGAAGAAATAAAGAAACTGATAAAGGGTAAGGGGTGTGCACGCTCAAAGACACGACAAGGCTTTTGCGGTTGGTTTGCTTACTTTACGTCCAAAGGTGAACTTGAAGAAGAAATTGAGGATGCTGTTGGGTATGCGGGTACCAAGAGCATGTTGAAGGTTGACCTTGTACCCCTTGAGCATCTGGTCGAGATTCTTGGTGCGCCAGCAAGCAACAACCCAAACAAGATGATTTTCAATCATGGATATCGTCGCGTGGGCAACCGAACGTTGCTCGGTGCTCAAGCATGCGTCTATGTCCTTGTTGAATTTCTGGCTTAACTCGCGCAAAATGATTTTGCTCTCCGAAATCTCTTCGCCGTTAAGCTCGATGAATGGAAGATTACCCTTCTTCGAGCGGAATTTCATCTTATGGTCGATGTTCTGTAAGTAAAAGAGAAACAATGTTTTAATATAAATATTCTTTTTGATAATCGTACATTTATAGTTATATTTCGTTTATTCGACATATTCTACATTCGACCTTTTCCTATATTTATTTTATATCAGTATTCTAGGTATAGTGAGAATATTTTTGTAAAATAAATAAAAATACATTTTTTACGAAAAGATAAAAATTCTATATATACCTGTTTCAATACATAAATTCTCGATGAAGTGTACATAGTGCCACACCCTTCAATCATCAAACCCAAGATAAAAAAAGATGCTTATACCGACTTAAAAATAATCGTTTATCAAGATCTAACATATCGGCAGTGTAAAAAATTTTTATTATATAGTTTCACGTCATATTTTCATTGTTATGCAAATTAATTTTGGAGATAATGATTATTTAAAAATTAATAAGAACAAAATTTGATTATTAATTTTATGTAACAATTGCAAAAAAAAATTGTTTTTTTCTTGCAAACTAAACATTGTGAAAAGCATTTGGTAACAATTAGCTCATAAATTCAAAAGCTAAACTCATAAATTACGCGTTCCGCGCACATTAAACCACGACTACGCACGTGAAACCATAACTGCTCCTATCAAACCTTAAGTACGTTAACAATTTATGGCAACTCCAACAGTCAAGAAAATGCAGTAGTCGCTATAAGATCATGGAAACTTTATCAATATTTTGTAAACAAACCAATTAATTAATACATTATTATAATTGCATATTTTTATTTTAATATTTATGTATAATGAGTAATTAGTCGATTTAAATATATACATCAATCCAAAAATGCATAATAATATAACAACTTCTTTTGCAAGAGTAATAATAATTGGAATGTATCTTTATCTTCGTTACAATGATCTACTATATAAATTAATGGTCAAATAATACGAAAAATATGTCTATTAGAAAAAGTAATGGCGTAATCTTTCGTTTGTCACCACTCAGTATAAAAACTGAAGTTGAAACTTCCGACTATGCACAGATTCATTTTCCCAAGGGCATTTGCGTGCCCATGTGCTTCCCATGCCCTTTTTGCCGAGCTTCAGAAATAGACACAAGAAAATAGGAACGAGTCGCAAGCACGCACGGTCGCACGCGTGCTCTACACAACGCAAGGAGAATGCATCGGGTATAGAGAGAAATTCGAAAGTCAACGTTTGCTGCCCCAACATCAAGAATAATAATTGCCGTGAATTCATGATCAACACGTTTGCTTTCAAAAATCACCGTTGTGGTTAATTATATTCTAAGATTATTTCTGATCTTTCCTTTGACAATTCTTGCTATTCGAGCTTTGGCCGTGTTATATGAATCTTATTTTCAAATTTGCTTATACATACTCTTGCTTAACTTCATTTCTAAAGCAGAGTTTTTTATTGTTGTTCGCGCTGTACAGTAAATTTAGTTACTTTGAGTTTACCCACTGTATCCACTTCATCCTACAATTTTTTTTGTGTGTTTTCGTACATACTACGCTTTTTGTTACAGAGCGTACTTATAGTAACGTGAAATAAAAAGTGTTCATATACATAACAGATTAAACGGTATTGAGCCTATATTACTTTAAATGTTGCGACTAGTATGAATATTTAATAACTGGTACTTCAATGCTATAAACTAATTCTCATAGAATTCTAGTTATATAATAATTTACTTTAAATAATATCATTGTAACTAAATTCTGTATCTAAGCAAAAATATTAGCCATATTTATATTTACGTTTTCGACGTCCTCCGAATTTCGCACTCTCTCTTTCTACCGGTCTATGAGTTTCTAAGGACAATACGGAAAGTACGAGAGAAAAGAATCGAGGCAAAAATATCGCAGGCGACTTTACGCCAGTAGAATTTCAAGAAACGAGAAAACCGATTCCACTTGGCTTTACTCGTGACGAGGATTCACTGCGCTGGATTTTCTTATTTGCCTGCTCTAAATCTTTTTGTAATTATTTGCAAGTTGAAGATACGATATATTTTCTCGGATTATCTGATTTTTTATTTTATCTTTGTAATAGCGTATTACCCATATGCTTTAAAATTAATATTATAATTATTAATTTAAGTAAAAAACTTATATACTGTCAATAATTAAAATTAGGTCACTAAATTAGTTTATTCAATTGTCATCTGTATGAATTATTAATGAAACTATGTAATTCGCTTATTTTCTTGATATATATATATGTATATATATATATATAACAAAAGAATTTATTAGTATATTATTAAAAAATCGCCTGTATTTTTAATATTAAGAATTTCATCGTTTCGCGTAAAACGGTTCGTATCAAATACAATTTTCTTACAGATTTAGACGCAGTTACCGAAGCAAAGAAAGCAAGAAATAAAAATTCGACGTTAGTATATTAAAACGATTCTCGTCAAAAGAAGAGCAAAAAAGTCAAGTATTCGCGTAGCGGCCGACAACAACAATGCGCGTTTCTTCTCTGTGCCTCTTATTTCTTTTTTTTTACTTGACGAAGCGCACGAAAAATTGGAGAAAGTAATGGACTCGAAACAGCGGGCACAGATAAGACGACAAAAAAAGAGCGAGGAAGATCAGAGAGTAAGAGAAAGAACGAAAGACGAGGTACATCCATACGGGTATATAAGAAAAACAGATTAAAGTTAAAAAGTCGGTGGAAGAAAGGGCTGAACCGTGAAGAGGCTAATGGAAGATTCGAAGGAGGAGAGAAAGTATCACAATACACTTCTTGTTATTCAAAAATATCGCTTTCAATGCAAAAATATTCGGTATAAGAGCATGAAAATTTTCATGCAAAATTCATTGAACGTTATTTTTTTGCGACCTGGGCTGTCGAGAGCAATGGGAACTCTAATGTATATTAATCGAAGGGCTGTCTAACATTAGATTAAAAAAGGGAGAACTGCGAATTTCCTCTTATAATATATGCGCAGTCAGACCCAATGCACAAATGTTGCACACAACAAAGATAGAATTAAGAGAAACTGAAATTTTCAGCACGACTGCGCATCAGTTAATTCAACGAAAGGGGTGGAAACTCGCATTCGTATAATGGCTTATTGCGACACATAAAGGCAGCTAGCCGACTGTGGCTCAACAATACGCACACAAGTGTATATGCATTACATTTCGCGTTAAAGGTATAAACGTGTGAATAAGCTCGTAAAAGAAAAATCACTATATAAAAATAAATTAGTATATAGATCTGAGCAATCGAATCGAATAAGCTTATGCCAAATGAAACGTACTTTCAATTGGAATCACACCCCCCTCCGCCCCATTACCAATACAATAAACTGTACGCATCATCCAATAGAAAGAATAGCGAGGAGTGCTAATAAAGAAAGGTAGTAACCGCGCGTGCTCGCACGCGCAAAAAGTAAAAGGAGCTAAGGAGGAAGAAAGCGGGACGGAGTGGAGAAGAGGGTAGCAGCAAGGGCTCCTCGAGCAATGGTAGGGGTAAACAAAAAAAAGCTAGAAAATTCGACGTTAGTAATTAAACGATTCTCGTCAAAAGAAGAGCAAAAAGTCCAGTATTCGCGTAGCGGCCGACAAACAACAATGCGCGGTTTCTTCTCTGTGCCTCTTATTTCTTTTTTTTACTTGACGAAGCGCACGAAAAATTGGAGAAAGTAATGGACTCGAAACAGCGGGCACAGATAAGACGACAAAAAAGAGCGAGGAAGATCAGAGAGTAAGAGAAAGAACGAAAGACGAGGTACATCCATACGGGTATATAAGAAAAACAGATTAAAGTTAAAAAGTCGGTGGAAGAAGGGCTGAACCGTGAAGAGGCTAATGGAAGATTCGAAGGAGGAGAGAAAGTATCACAATACACTTCTTGTTATTCAAAAATATCGCTTTCAATGCAAAAATATTCGGTATAAGAGCATGAAAATTTTCATGCAAAATTCATTGAACGTTATTTTTTTGCGACCTGGGCTGTCGAGAGCAATGGAACTCTAATGTATATTAATCGAAGGGCTGTCTAACATTAGATTAAAAAAGGGAGAACTGCGAATTTCCTCTTATAATATATGCGCAGTCAGACCCAATGCACAAATGTTGCACACAACAAAGATAGAATTAAGAGAAACTGAAATTTTCAGCACGACTGCGCATCAGTTAATTCAACGAAAGGGGTGGAAACTCGCATTCGTATAATGGCTTATTGCGACACATAAAGGCAGCTAGCCGACTGTGGCTCAACAATACGCACACAAGTGTATATGCATTACATTTCGCGTTAAAGGTATAAACGTGTGAATAAGCTCGTAAAAGAAAAATCACTATATAAAAATAAATTAGTATATAGATCTGAGCAATCGAATCGAATAAGCTTATGCCAAATGAAACGTACTTTCAATTGGAATCACACCCCCCTCCGCCCCATTACCAATACAATAAACTGTACGCATCATCCAATAGAAAGAATAGCGAGGAGTGCTAATAAAGAAAGGTAGTATACCGCGCGTGCTCGCACGCGCAAAAAGTAAAAGGAGCTAAGGAGGAAGAAAGCGGGACGGAGTGGAGAAGAGGGTAGCAGCAAGGGCTCCTCGAGCAATGGTAGGGGTAAACAAAAAAAAGCTAGAAAAATGAAAAAACGAGAGCGAAAGAGAGACAAGAAGGAGCAGGAGGACGAGTCTGCGCGGGAGGGAGCAGGAGAAAGAGAAAGAGAGAAAGAGAGAGAGAGAGAAGGAAGAAGAGAGGACGATGAACTCGGCAGCTACAGCAGCGCAGCCTCCGTCGCTTGGCAACACACGCATCCCCGCCTCCCTTAGGCCGAGTCTGCAAAATTTTGCGCTACGCGATGCTTCGGGAACGTTGATCGGTTGCCAGCCCTACAGTCTTTGGATCGATGTTTTAAAATGATGATCAACTCGTTCACTCCAGGACTTTTCTTAGATATGCACTTGCCAAAACATAAGTTGTTTACGATTCTATCGAGACAATGACCGATCATACTCATCGTTCCTTGTTTATTGGCTCGATGTTCACGAATCAACTGTATTTGTCTTGGATGATGCTAATGACCATCGATCATTCGTTTGCGTGTGCCGATTTCTAGCGTGTCATTCACTTGTACACACCACTTATAACACGTCAAAGAAATCGTCTTTCCTTTGCACAAATCGAACCGAAGATGTATTTATACTTTTTAATAGGTTTAGACATGAAATAAAAATTACGCACAATAATACGATTATATTTATATTCGTTCGCTTATTTGACTTAAAATGAAAACGAGTATCGATGCAATAACTTTACATTTGTACATTATCGGTTATTCATTTAACGTTTAATAGAGCGTTCAATGGAGGCAGATAATTATTTTTATAAAAATTAAGATTCAATTTTTTTAAATAAAAAAAATGAAATTCAGACATTACTGATTACACAATAATTAATAAATAAAATTGATTTATTTATTAATAAAGGCAAAGAAAAGTTACAAGTAAAACATTAAAAATATTCATTTGAAAAACGAATAATAATAATTAATTCGAATTTAAACACGTGTTAACTAAATATATTTGTATAAGTATAAAAATATAAATTAATCTGATTAATTTAAACGGATCGGAAAGTTTGTTTCCCGCGTGGCGGTTTCATCGTGTATATCGTGTCGTCCGTTATTGCAGAATCGGCTTGAGTGTTCGGGCGGTCGACCGGCGACGTGCTGCCTGTAGTTCGCGTGGTTGCCGCTCGCCCCGCGTATTGATCGACTCTTTCTCTCCGGCCCTGTCGGGATGCTGCTGCCGTTGCCGCCACCGCGGCTGCTGCCCCGACGCCGTGGCTTCGTTCGGATTTTGCGCGTGCTTACACCTTCTAGTCTGAATACTCGATCTTATCACCCTCTTCTTCACCCGGTTTTTCAAATCATTTTTACAATATACTCATGCACAAAGTCAATTGAATATTTGTCGTTTACTTTATTAGAATTCCCTACTAACTGACTAAATTATTTCCGCTATTTCGTCACGATTATCCGTTACTAAGGAACTACCTTTTAATAATATTTTAAAATAATTACAATCGAATCAAAATGCGTACATTATTTTATGTTTGATTCTTAAACATTGATTTTTAAATATTGATTCTCTACAACATAAATTAATAAATGGCATCAATTTTCATAATTACTGGAATTTATAGTGGTTTTTTATTGCTACATGTAAAAGTATTATCCAGTTGCACGTATTAGCATTACGTATTACTTGTATTTGTTAAAAATTTGGTATTTTTAAGTATGAAAGAAATTAACTTTAATTAGCGAACTGTAAATTTATAAAAATGTAGATAAAAAACGTATTTCGGGTAATACGAGGCAATAAAATGGTAAAATATAAGTGCATATTATTAATATTACCGAGTTAATAAATTATAAAAAATAAATTTTAAGTCAATTTTAATAAATATCAATCTTCCTATGTGACATATGATTTTGACATAATTTCAAGTTTTTGACAAACGTTAAATAATTTGAGGGAATTTCTGGTAAACCGCTGCAGAAGAAAGACCATTTTGATAGCGGTATTAAACTGTACAAGAGGAAGGGTGAATGGATTTCAATCTAATAGGGCTTACGTCTAAGCTTCATAATCTGTTTCGGATATTACATTTCGAGATACTACATATCTTGTTCAGATATTTAAGATTCCGATATATTATTATCGTAATTATCGGGATGATTTGAGATTTTACCCATACGCGTGACTGATGTATCGATAAGAAATTTCGGTTACGATTATTTTTGTTCGCTTTATTTGTAACTAAACCCCTACGTCCTTATATGAGAAATAAAAAAGAATTATTTAATAAGTTAAATAGCTCGCGTATGGCTTACATAAACACAGAAGCGATACAGCAGTGCAGTTATACGGCGTGCTTAAAACAGACAACAATTCATTATATCGTCTTATTACGCACTGTTTACTTAACGAAACCGCACTTGGAACAAAAAAAAATAAAATAAAAAAGCATCGAGGCCACGGTTTGCTTTTTCACGCGTAAAGCGTATTTATTTCACTTAGCGGGGGAGGAGGAAAAATCACAGACCGCCCATTGTTTGCCTTTAGATTTTTTTTTCTTCGAAAGAAATTTTCCTATGAGAGATATCGATTCTCGGCTGCGGAAATATTTGGAAAATTTGGGACCCTCGTTCTTACCCTCTACTTTCCCAAGGCGAGTCAGCCTTATGGGGGAAAAGATAGGATAGTCGTCGGTAAAGGGAAACCGCCGCGCCCTTTTCTTGAAATTTCTGACCTGCCTGCGTCATCCGCTTTTCCATTGGGACACAAAAGTCGAGTGAAAAGTTATTTAGGATTTTGTATTAAAATTTTTAATCCAGGTATCTTTAAAACTTTTTTGACAAAGATCGACGTATTCACACACACACACGTACAGATATTCCATTTCGTTACTGAAAAATCGTTTTTTTCGACGTTATACCCTTAAAAAATGATTAATAGTTTGTTTACATATTTTTTATTTCCTTACATCTTTGTATGCACATTGCATAAACTATCTACGCATTATCTAACAAAGGTCATTATTCCTAAATTTTCATCAAAGCCGCATCGTTTTGTAAACTTTCGATTATTCATATTCGCAGGGTCTAACTAATTTAAAATTACCCAGAATATACGATATTACATATCCTCAATAATTTTCAAATTGATTTGTAATATATATTATAACGCAACAAACATTTGTTTAATGTAAATTTTGCACTTTAACCTCGACTTTAACTGTACAAAGACAACAAATCTGAATAAATAAATGCTCGTTGTAGATTAGGATGCGAATAATATTGAAAACAAAAAAGTATATGTGTCTAGAATGTTAAACTGATCCGTTCATTATATAACTATTGTGGCTCGAACGAACGTCATTGATAAAGCGCAAGTTACAATCTGTGAGCCCGAATCCCCACATCCGGCGTCGATCGCTCGTGCAGCCAATGGCATTTCATCTGTGTGGCTGTTTTCAATTCGTTCCGTTTAGCCAGATGAAGGAATGCGTATCCGTTCGCTAGAAATAGTCGTTATATACCAATCTTAAACGCGACCCTTGTTTTGACCATTCAACAATGAGAGACGTTTACAAAATTGAAAAATTTTCGACTGTTTACTCTAGTTTATTTTTAACCTCAAGTTTCATTAGAGTTTCAAAGGCACACTCTTGTAACGAATTTTAATAAAAGTTCTCAGAAATACGTTTAACATATTTTACGAAAATCTATCAAATAAACGACAGTGTATTATTATTAAATTTTAGGAATAGAACAAAATTTTAATTCTAGATAGCTCTTGAAACGCAAGATTTCTATATGTAAAACTATAAGACGAACCATTTTTGACGCAGTAGTGAAGACATTTCTCTGAGAAAACATATAAAATTCAGAAGAATGTAAGGAGAGTTAAACCTCAATAAGAGTAAATTGTCCTTCTTTCATACGGTCACAGAGACACACAAGCTGACAGCGGCCACAGAAAGCGCGAAAAGCCCGCGAAGATTCCTCAGGCTTACTCGCAAACAAGAGGCAGCATTCATTGCACGAATGGCGCTTGAAGACATCGCTGGCACTCATCCGTAATAACCCGACTAACGATTCACCTCCCGTCCCTCTGACTTTTCCAAGAGAAAGCCGCCCTTATGCTCTTGCGTTCCCACACGAGGTCGCGATAGAGAGTCGTCGTCTCACCGATAAGCATGGCGTCTTTCTCCTTATCTCCCTCTTCGACGTAGGGCAAAGGCGAGAATCGAGCGAGTATAGTCGCCTCAAAATAGCCACGTTATTGTAAACCAGCTTTGGTTCATTGATCGTTGAGAGAAACGTATACGTGTATATAAAATCTACGTCCCTTGCTTCTTCTTCTTTATTTATTCGTAGAACGAGTGTAGTGACTTTTGCCAGATAGCCAGACCAATTTTCATTGTGAAGTAAACGTCGTTGATCCTTTGTACTCTGGTTATGCGGGACAAGAGCTTACTTGAGATTTTTCTATCGAGGAAACGTAAAAAAATAAAGTTTGGCTTTTGTGCAAATGTTATTTATACTTGACTGAACTCCCTTTGTAAAGAGATTTTTTTATGACAAATGTTTATTTAAGCTCGTCGGACGATGTACCTGATGTCATATTAAAACAAATTGATTTTTCAATAATAATTTTTTACGTCTGCGATAGAGATCATGCCATTGGGTTTCATAAAGAGACGCCTGTTTCAAGTGAATTTCATTGCAAGAAAATTATATTTACTCTCCCATTTCATTGAAATTTATTGAATTTTTATTTGTATCTTATATTTATATAATCTAGGGCATTCGATGAATTTATTAGAATCATATCAAATCTGTTTCATCAAACCATAATTTTACATTTTCTGTTTAATACGATCAGCGTGCAATTGTTTCTCGAATAACTCAGTTCTCCCAAATTATTAGCTTTCGCGTAATTTGGTTATAGCTTCTTTAGAAATTGAATTTCACTTTAAGATTCGATATCAATTACAATATTTTCGTTCGAATGAAGTCGTAAAAATTTTTTATCATCTAAGAACATAAATTATTGTGCAAATATTAACCAAGCAACCAATACATATATACTTTCTACTATTAAAATGTAAATATCCTTGTAATGAACTACGGAAAATGCTAAACTGTTGTATTTCTGTATATAGTAAAAACCTGAAAATCAAAGTGCCGAACAATAGTTTTTATAGTTGTATCGGGCAAAATGACATACTACAAAGCCCGAATCATGGCGATTTGGGTAATATTCATATTTGAACACAAGGAAAATTTGCAACATGCAGTTTCGAAATAATACTTGGAAGGATGCACCAACTGAATAAGTTACAAGTAGATTACGAAACTTCCAAAAGGATTAAATTTTGATCAGATTACAAAGCGCGGTTTGCCAGGACGGAATAATGGCACCTATATTACTTTATGCATATTCTCAGCAGTCGTGAAAGCCTAATCGTTCATTATCCCTTATGCGCAAATTAGAGATTTAACACTAGTTTTCCTAAATGAACAATTCTAAATCGCGTTCACCACGAGGACATACGGGCATAGATTAAAGTGTAGGAATAATTCAAAAGCTTTATAAATAAATATATATATAATCTTTATCTGTTTGGATGCTAATACCGTTGAAAATATTATTTTCCTCGAAGCTCTTCGCGTGGCTGATAGTGCAGTAATTAATACTGTCGGATATCGATATCGGAGAAACGGAGATGCTGTATACAAGTAAAATAAAAAGTATGATTCATCCGTGTAATCGTTGAAGGTAGTTGGTGCATGAATAGAAATTCCGTGGAATGCAATGGAACTTTTGTAGACTCATTAATTAATACATACGCAATACATTCTTAAACAAATTCAACATTCCCAAACAAAAAAATCTGCTCAAAAATCGAATTGAATCTTTTCTAACCGGAAGTAAGATTGTTGCACTGCACACAATTCAGAGATTTAAAAAGTAAACTAGTCGCTAAACGTTTAGTTTTCGAATTTTTTAAATGACGTATCGAAATATATGTTTTGCCAAACATTGCAAAAAGATATTTAATGATAAAATGGAGAACGAACCGTGCATACCTGATGATTTAGATGCGTGTGCGTATATATTTCATTATATTTATTGAGAATTAATTTTTCCTTCCTTTGATATATTTAATACATATATTTATAAAATTATTATTTATATTTATATATGTATTATACTCCGTCATTGAAAATATAATGTAGAAAAATCAAAAGTAACACCTATTTAACTAGTAAGTAACGCTTGAACCATCTTAATGCTATACGAGTCACTTTGCGCGCAATTCTCATCTAAACTGGTACACCGTATCTACTGATAGTCACTTCCGGTGTCAGTTTTTATATATCTCCACATCAATATTTCCAAGATCGAAACTTCATGTTTTTAATTTAGGGCATTAGAAATTCAATAGATCTTACACTAAATAATGTAAGCGCGTAAGCAAAAATAAATATACAAGTATGATATTCCACAGTTTGATTGTAAATCAATCAGTTTACTGGATATATATGCACATATCGAGTCAGCAACGTTGAACAAACAGTTTAAAATTAATCATTATTATTTATTAGGATGTAACGTACACTTAAAATAATTCGTATACTCTAGATGGCAAATATTTCATCGTATATAAAATTTCGAAAACCCGCAAAAGAATAGACGAACAAAGAAGATAAATCACATCGTTATAGTCTGTAATGTAATTTGAGGCGGCTCTTTAAATAGCCGAGAATTGCATACGAATGAGATGATAATGAGTTTTATTTGTCGATTGCTATTTAGGCAGCAAACACTTCATAAGGAGAGAACCAATTTATTTTATACGGAGCGATAAATGTAAAGAACTGCAGGGGTACAAGAGTATACACTATTTAAATTACATCGATAATGCAACAGCCTTTCCATTGTTTTATTTAACTTTCATACCATACCAACCGATTTTTGTATAATTATTACCAGATTTAAAAGAGTCGAGTGATATTACATACTTAATTAATTAAACATGAAAGACGACAATTATTGCTTTAATTGCATAACATATTTAGCATAATTTTTTCACTCTTTGTTAGTCATATACGTTTTTATAACTTGGTGTTTTTTAGCTAATGTAAAACAAATTTATTATAGTTATATTCATTTCAATACATTTTAGCAGTTAATTATCGTCTATATATGTCTAATTCAATAGACGTTGTAAAGATAATTTGGAAAGTTATTAAATTGTCACACCTAGCACGAAAAGAGACAGTAAAAAAAATAACGAAAATATGCAGTTAGAAAACTTGCTAAACAACGTACAACAGCAGTATTTTCTTTTCTTTTAAAATGAAAATGTCGAGGGAACCAAACATTTCTTCGCGTAAAAAGGTCATTTTCCGGACGCAAAAAGTGAGATGCAGGTCGAGCAGTATAACGAGTACACTTCGCCCGAGAAATGGCGGTGAAAAGCTCCGAGGGCGTTTTTCGCGGGTTCGGTGGCTTTAGAGACTCGGTTCATCAATCTCTCGAGTACTCGTTTAAGCAACCAAATAATTGAAATTCTCAGTAGCTTGATTATAATGCAACTATAGACGTCGAGGAGTGACATTAGTCTGTCTCGAGATCGATAATACGTTTTATTTAATTAACTAAATTTTTACACAACATACTATTATTGTTTTCATTGTTACTTACATTATTAAACTAAAACTAAACGTTGTTCATACGCGCATTAACAAGTTATTCAGTCTTTATATTTTAAGCAATAAAATTAGACATTTTATCAATTTTTAAATTCATTTTTTTATAACGTTTATTTATGTATATTTAAAAATCAACTTCATTGAAATTATCATTGGCGAGTGAGGGGTGAGTATACTTTCTCATTACACTATTCATTGCAGATTCTAGGTTATTTATAATAATGTTATCAGAGATCCTCATAAAACTGCTATAATAAACGCATTTAATTTCTAAAGATATAAACTATCTTATCAATTAATTTTTTTAAAGAACATAATGTATTGCTCGCTTAATGTAAGATATACTTAACTTTTCTTTCGATTTTTTCGACATAGGCTGTTAGAATTAAATTTATACACTTATCATAGTATAGTTCAACGATTCATCCAACATTATATTACAATGAGTATAGATTAATTCATGAATAAGAGAAAAATATTATTATAAATACGTATTTATCTTTTTTATAAAACTATAAATTTCTAATTTGTTTATAATTTTGAATCTAATTTAATTCATTTGTTAAAGCTAATGTTCTTTTTTCGAAATAATAAAACGAACTACGTTTACAGTCAAGTATACATTTCGAAATTTCAGTACTTTGATATTATTAAACATAATTCGGAATGGGATTATTTTATAAAGAAAAACTTTTACTTAATTAAATTGCATAGAAACCTCGAATTAAAAACCCTTTAATCGCAGAGAGAATACAAGAATGTTAACTTAAAAGAAGCTCTCACGCCAATTTAAATTACATGTGCGAAAGAAGTAATACAAACCACATTATTACTCAACAAAATTGTTTAAAAACGTACATCAAGCTACTTCAAAGATTGTATAATATTTGCAAAATATTAAAAAACGACCTAAGAATTAATTATAAAGTACCGTAGTATAAATATCCAGAAAAATGTTAACACGAAAATAAATAAAATGATAACAATAATTTGTTCGGTCCGACATCAACAACAGCTGCGATAATTTTTCGAGCATGCTCTGGTCGAGCAGTCTCTCCCCCGCGTGTTCGACCGCTTTATGAACATTAGACGGCGCGTTTTTCTTGCGACAACGGGACGAGGGATCCCTCGCGCAATTGACGAGACTCATAAATCCGATTCCCATTCTAAGAAAATATCAAGTGAGGTTATCACGCTGCACCGAGATGACAAGACGAGAGTAGGGAGAATAAGAAGACTCGAGACTTTATTACGATGGAATTCTTGTCCTATCTACAGTGAAATTATTGCCAGTGGAAAGTATTTGAGCTTAACCCTTCGCAGCTGCAGCAATACCGTTTCTCTATGCATTCCTTGTGTATCGCCTATATTTACGATATATCCTCGACTTAATCCATTACGGTATTAATTTTTTTGGCTATTTTTTGCATATTACTGGAGTTTCAAATTGCATCTAGTAACCGAACGCGTATAGAAATATTTGTTCTCTGCTTGATTACACATAAGTTCAATCAAGCCAGCCTATTATTTGCATATGCGCAGATAGAAGTTATGTACGAGATACCTTTGTCTTTACAATAACGTCAAAATTATCAAATGAACGTTGTTTATATATGGGTCAATAACGCTAATTTAATATAGGTACTTTATCGTTAAAATGACAGTGAAGTATCTTGCGAGAGGAAATTTCGGCGTTGGAAGTAAGTGCAAGATAGATAAATAGATATATCTATATCACGGGAAGAAAATTTTAGCAAGTATCGATCGGTAGTTTGTAAACGATATATCGAGCCAATCTCGTAAAGAGAGGAAAAGAGAGTCGCGCAAAGTTCCATCAAGAGAGACTTGTATGCGAAAGTTAGCGGTGCTTCGGGAGCAGCTGCAAGTTCGCGGCCGGCAAACTTCTCGAGTGGGCGACTGGTGGGAGGGAGTCTCCAATGAAGGTGCATTAGACCGGCGGATGTGTGCAATGGCAATTCCCAGCTTCGTTGAGTGCATACGAGTCTTTCAATTGTCGGAGACGCAGCTCGCTCCGACAATTTCTGACGATTTGCATGATTTCTGGAAGACGCCGACTCTATTTTTAGACGCATCGTACATTACATACACCGGAATTTCGGATCTATCGTCTGCGATTACGTACCGGGTCATACGCGTATATAGTTCAACTAGGTGACGGACGAGATATGCGTCGGCTCACCGGATAATATCCGTTAATTCGGAAGTTGCCTCTTCTGTTTAACGTGGCCGAGTGTCCGTTAAACCTACGTACAATTGACTGCAATTATCTTGCTTCACCAGAATGTCGGAGATGTCCGTACTTAACCGAATTTGCAAACTTTGCTCCTATTGTTTGATTCCTAAACGAATTAACAAATTTTCATCGCGAAGAGGTGTGTTTGCGATACTAATATTGGATGTCAAATATTGGCATAGATATATATATACATATATATATATTTGTATTAAAAAGCCTGTCAATTTTAGAATTAGTTGTCTAAAAGACCAATCAATTAGTGGACTCGAAATGACAATTGTCGATTGAGTCAACGAACCCGTTCACTGGTCAAAAAAGGAACGCTCAGGAATTCCATCACCTAATGTCTCTTTAAAGGGTATTTAAAAAGCTCCGATGATTCAATCGGAACTGAAACTCGCGTTTGAAAATGACTAACAAACAAGGAAGTCATAAATAACATTTTCCCAACTCGAAAATTTCGGATCTTCTCCGGCTTTAATGGTCTAAAAAGTCCAGATCGGTATTGTAAAGAAACCAAAAATTGCGCGTAGGCATACATTGGATTAAAGTTATAAAGCGTTTTCTTTCTTCTCGAGAAGAGCAGGAGAAAGAGGGGGTGGAAGAGAAAGCAGCTACGGAATGCTAGGATAACCCGACTGCCGACAGGGATAATCAGGCCCAATTGAAAGATTAATTAATTAAGCGCAATGAGCGCGCTGCGTTGAATTGGACATGACTCGCCGGCATGTCTCGAATGTCGCGCGCGTGCGCACTCCAAGGGAATGCAACAAATCTTTGTACTGAAGAATGTTTGTTAACTGGTGATCATTATGTTGTCTCTCTATAAATGCCCTTGATATTTCATTAATATTGAAAGTATGTAGTTTATGTATTAATTACTGAATGTAACTTTACGAGTTATGTAATTAATCAAGGTGTTAGAGGCTTGTTTTTATCATCGCATACCGCGGTAAACCTTAGGTTATAAATGAAACAAGTGTCAACTATTAATTTACTGAGTGTAATTATATACATTAATGTTTACTTCCAATCAATTTTTAATTAATTCAAATGTCTCGAAAATATTGTAAATTAATTTGTAATTTTATTCATGCGCGATAAAAGAATGAGAGTAACAGTGATAGTAATACATATTTATTCAAAGAATTGACTCATTTTTTTAACTTGTGAATAAGAGAGTAAAGTTATTAAGAACAATTCGTCACTAGTTCAAATAAAAATAAATTTTCATTTTCTGGTAAATGAATCATTTGGTGATAAGAAACAGTACAATAATAAATAACAATTAGCAGTGCATAAAAATACCGATAACTCGCACTGTATAAAGTCACTTATGGAATGATTTAATTTACATAACTGCTTGTACTACAATAATCAAAATGAATCAGATGAAAATAATCAATAAGATTGCCGTTAAAGTGTCAGCGACTTCTTACTCATTGATCGATTGCATCATTAATTGGACAGGAAATATCGTAACAATGTAGTAATGAAAAGATGAGGAAAACCTCGATAAAAAGTAAACGCACGATTCAACAGACGCGTATCATAGCTTCCCAGGGAAAATCCGATTGCTTGACTAATCGGTTAGGCTCGCGCGAGAAAAGACAAAAATAGAGGCGGATGAGGAAGGAGAAAAAAGAAACGTCGAGACCTCTAATGCCAAGTTCAAGTCGACGCGGCAACGGCCGTTTGATCTTCGTGTCCTTTTAAACGACGAATTCTGTCAACTGACGACGCCCCTTCGACTGCGTTTGTTTCTTTACGCGAAGCCAAAGATTGATGATACTACTAAGACATTTAACGAATTCTCGGGGTTGCATTCAATGGATTCATCCATTTGTCATGCATAATAATGTTAATAAATCTGGTTAAAGACTCGTATTACGAATAGTTAAGTATATCTATAAAATTTATGATACCGCTGAGGATTAAATTGATATTCGTAATCTGATACAAATAATTCACTCTATAAATATTTTCGAGCGAAAACCATTCCGTTAAAGTATGAGCTGAGCCAGTTCAACTAGATTTAGAGAGAGAGAGAGAGAGAGAGACTCTCTGAGAGCACCCATATGTACATCGAATACGCGCAGTAATTAGTATAATTATTCTAAATAATGAAATCTAATATTAAATAAACCGTATAAAAAATATATAGATTGAAATCGTAATTAATAATTGTTTTTCTTACGCGTCTACAATTATATACTAAATATTGCATATTAATAAAAATGAGAAGTAGATCATAATGTAACATACACATGGGAAATAAATGAAAAACAATTGCTTATTGAATTTATAAAAGAAAGTATAAACGAAATATAAATGTAACTCTTAAAGAGAGAAATGTAACCGTGTAAGAGAAACCACAAGTGCGCCAATTTCAGAGGCAGTAACCGAGCGATCAGTACGCGAAATCTCTGGAAGAAACTGAGTCTATCTCAAGTGCGATAAAAATGCCATGAGGTGTGCCTCTCGTGTATTTTTAGCCGCCAGTCAGCCCGAAACGAATGAGATTATCGCTCATTATGCGCGGCCGAGCTTTCAATTTGCTTAGCGAATTCCTTGCACGAGCCCAAAGATAGAAAGAGATATACAAAGCAAGCATACGTAAAGTCCGATGAACAGATTAATGGTCCAGAGAGTTTTTCTATCGCTATTTATGTTCGGTTTTCGTTTGTTTTTCGAACGGCTCTCGTTACAAGACGATGGAAACAGGTGTAATCCACTATAATTATGCGTTGCGATAATATTGTTCTATACTGCGTTTCTTGATTGCGTCGATTTCCTTTCTTCCTTCCTTCCTTCCTTCCTTTCTTGCTCAAACATTATTATATCCCTTCATTTTACTTGCTGTTTTCATAAATTCACTTCTTTTTTACTTATTATACAAATAAAATATGAATCATTTACGCGCGTAAATGATTGTATTATCATAACTCACAAAGTGTATAAACTGTTAATTTGTGCAATAATTTTATCTATATGAAACTGAATCATTAAAAAAATTATGATTCACTGAATTTTTTCCTCTTGGTAAAACATTTTTTTTTCAAAAAACATAATCACTTGCAGCTTAGCGTTATCTTTGTGCAAACTATGGGATCGATAACATGAGGCAATCGCCATCCGTATACAGATATATATAGTTTAATCTCCATCCAGATGTAAAACAGTTAAAAGGTAAGAGGAATTCAACAGTTACTGTATACGAGCAAACACATTAAAATTCAACAAAACTAAGATTAATGTATATAATAATTTAAAATGTTATTACGGATTCACCGTTTATGTTTGTAACTCAAGTGCAAAGAATGCGATCCATGTTCTCAGCTCAAAGTATTCATACATGAAGCGCAGCCGATGAATTTACAAAGAGAATAACGTTGTTAAATGATAATTGTTTAATTTCTTATTTCCTAGAATAAGATAATAATACAAATAAACTTTAAAACCAATACAAAATGTAAGTATTAAACAAATCATTTTATGACAATATTTGATGAAGAAGAAAGAAAAATAATTCAAAAATTTTTTTCAAAGCAAAGAAAAGTGTTACATAAGAAAATTAACACCAAACTAAAAAAACATAAACGATAAATTTAAAAGTTAAGCGTACCTCAAAATTAGAGTAAACATATAAAAAGCATTCGACACGTTTTAACCGAGGTTTTAACACTCCATCATCGAATCAGATATTACAACATAAATCATACTAAATCAAATTGAGTTGAATCAAATGTACATAAAATGCAAAAAACATGCTCGACAATTTTCATATCGGTATACTCAAGCATATTTTTCTTGTGTCTACCTTAAGTTTAATCTTTTGCGTAATTAAAGTTTCATCACCCACAATTAAGTATCACCAATATAATCTGTACGGCGTGGTATTACACCATTTCATTGTACAGAAGCGAGAGACATTCCAAGCATAACTAAGAAGTAGCTACATACATAGACCACGTGGTAGGAAAATACATCGACTATTTCTAAACCGATAATCTTTAGATATTTCTGTTTTTATTTATATGTTCCTTTTTTTTATTTTTTGCGACTTTCCAGGCATCCGTGGTTAATCCAGTTGCAGAATCCGCTCGTATGTGCATAAATTGACATCGGCCTTCGCGACACGCGGCTTGTAAACAAGTCGGTAAAAGGCATTCACTTGTTTTCTTCTCGCAAACGATCTTCAGTAAGACTGAAATGCATATTACGCTTGGAAAGACGCTTGCTATATACGATGCTTATTATCGATACGTACGCGAAATAATTAATCGAATTTAACGAGGCTAAATATTAATTAATCCAACTCTGAAACTTAATCTAAAGCAAGCCATACCGCTGAGCATTAAAATAGTTATTAGCAGCTTCAGCTGTACGTATACGATATATATAAATATAAATATAATACAAAACATGAAACACGGTACTATTTATTATTTGAAAAAATAAATATAAGTAAAATATATTTTATATAGAATTGCGATAGAAATTCGTTTAACGGCGCACTTTTATATTCACGAATAAGAAAACAAGTTCAGATTTCAGAAAGCCAATATTTACGTATGTTGGAAAAACCTAGTTAGAGCGTGTGTAGATAATGGTCACGGTTGGTAAAATAGTCGATATTAAAATCGAGAAATCGAACTTGGTTTTCTATGTCAATAAAGAAAGTAAAAAGTTCATTTATTAATGTTTAATCCATTGTTTACAAGTTATTATAGTTCGAAATACTTATTTGTATTATAGGTAATTAAATATTTATGTACGCGTAAAAATGAATAGCACATTATTCCCATTTAAGTGTTTTTATTAATCCTTTTTCAGACAATAACGTTCGTACGGTTCTGTGTAATGTGTGCTAGTTTACACTTTTAGATAATTAAATTTCGCACGGTGATTATGGAGCCATTGTGCGGAAGATCATTCTTTTACTCTCAAGAGTATTAAGCACTTTCGTAGCGATATACAAGCGCCTCGAAGTGATTAATCTTGTCAAAATGTGAAAATGCTTAGCATCAACGATGCCGCCACAATCATTATATTAACGCGAGCACCTCATGAAATTTTTTAACCTAGTCTTCTCTCGTACTGTTTGCAAACGTCTTTAAATTAAGTTCAACGTATTAAATTGCACCCAGAAGAAGATAATAATTGCAATTGTGTAAATTTCTCGTATGGAAATACGTAACGAAGAAAAACAAAGATGATCCGCGGGTTTGCTGAAACCGCAGTTAAACATCCGTCAATCCAATTACACCAACGTCGCAAGAGGCGAAAAGTAAGAAGATTCGAGAATGCACGAGAAGATTGTAGCATCCTACGAACGAGCTCGTGCGTGTAAAATGGGCCGGGAAATTAGCGTCACGTACGTAGCTGACCGGAGAAAGTGTGCAACGTGGTTCTCCTTCTTATCGGATCTTATCGAGATCTCATTATGAAAGTCGATTTATACCATCGGATTTAGATTCGTTTAACGAACGACACGAGGTGCACTTATAATTCTTAGATTCGTTTATTTTCCAACGGATTTATCCGCACAAGAGCGTCTCGGTTTATAGATAATGGTGGACGCGCCTTTCGCGGTCGCGATTCGAGGGCACGTGCAGCGCTGCATTATATAGTTGGATTGTAAGTCCACGGGGGGAATCGATTAAGGCTACCGCATTTCACTTCTCCGAGACTCGAGGATTATATCCGCTAGGAGTCAGCTGGCTCTACTACTCTTTCTTCTTTACTTCACTTTATATCACTTTTTTTCTTTCGTTAAAAGATGCAATCGCTTTTTTTTTATTTTCATCGGGTACGGTGATTCATCGGTGCTCTACATCACGGCTAGACTATAAGCTCCCGCTTCTCGGAAATAAGAAAGCCAGTGGGAAAATGAAAAAGGATGATTCATTAGCGAAGTTGTTATATATACGTCTATACCCCAAAGAAAAGTGAGTAATCAGTGCTCTAGTAACTACGATTCTCAATTAAAAGTGTTTGTACAAATAACGAAATGAAGCTCACGAGCGCGATAGTGTTTGCATTCCTTGAATAATATTCGATCCATTTGTAAGCTTGTATGCCCCTACCGGTGTATGTGCATACTAGTACACATGGCAGAATGCATTCGGCTAACTTATGACTTCCACCCGTTTTAACAACCACGTGGACTGGCATAGTTCATTTCTATTTTCAGCTAAAACTTTACACGCATGTGCAATTACTCGTGGATTATTCCATCAAAATATTTAGCTGTGTATATGTATAAATCTATAGACACGCGGTTTATTAATGAAAAGCAAAGATATTTAAACGCCATTCAGAAATTGTTTCTTCAGCAAACACATAACTTATCAACGCGGGGAATCCAAGTATGCCGATAGGAAAAAGCCGTATAGGAAAAGCGAAGGGAATTTGCGCGCATCTGCGCGAGCGTTTCCAATGAGAAGCAGTGAAAATACCCACCGAGCGCCTTCGGACAGGAATGTCGAAACCTCCGGCGCTGGTTGCACAAATCGCGCGCGGCCGAGGTGTGCCGTTGAAAGTTCACGCGGACTCGCGCAAATATCTCTGGAAAAACGTGGTGTATCGACGCTTCTTAGATGGGATCCTTCAAACCTACGATGCTCTTCGTTGGCTATGCGCATAATATCTCGGGAGGTTCAATTGAAAATGTACGGTTGTTTCTGCGGTATTACTCTGCCCGTCTTCGGACGTTTAACGTGGATTTTTTCAAATTTACGTTTCTCTAACGAGGATAACGTTGTTAACGAAGAATTATCGAACTGCGCAGATTAATTTTCATTAAAATTATTACGTGTACAAGACAATAAAATTAAATACAATTTTAGTTACCTTGAATAGCCTCATTGTCTTTAATTACATAATGCAAGTTGTAGAAGCACCTTTTCATATACGTGTACATTAATCTTTGAATAGTTGATTATTACGACGCAACAAACCTTTGGGATTCTACCTAAGTCTCTCGCGGAACAATTATTTAAAGAATAATTTATTGTACTAAGTACCTCTTTATAAATGTGAAAGCAGTCTTTTAAATACAGATTTTAGTCGCTATTATAATAGTAAATTTAATTATTTTAGGTATTTATTTTACATTTTATACTATTATCAGTATATATATTGTATGAATTTTTTTTAGAAATATTTTTTTTGACATTTTTCAAGTTAAATAAAATCTAATTTATAATTAACCATTTGAAGAACAAGATAATAATTTTACATTTATTCAAGCTTCGTCGAAGTTTGTATACCCAACAGGTGTACTATTGTTTAGTTATTTTTACGGCAACTCGCTACTTTCTAGTATAAATGTCGATTATAGTTTATGGCGAAATTTCAGCTAAGTATAGATTCTACTTATAAAACATGCACCTACTGTCGTTAAGATTATAGTAAATAATAAGTACGAAGTTTTTATTGCATAAATGGATAGAAAAACGATTTAATAAGTAACGTTATGTACTTCGATATTTTTTTCTAACCGAAAAAATAAAGACAAAAATTTATTTTACTATACTCAAGTTATAAAACGCGCTGGCATTTATTTTAACTTTTTATCAAAGATAATGTTGCTATCACTCGTTTTGACAATGTTATAGTAAATATAAATAAATATTTATATTACAATAGATCATGATTTACAAAACAAGCAATATCAGCTACAAAATAAATAAAATATATTTGGTTTTTTTTGGTGCATTAAAACGATCAAAGAAATTCTTCATTGTACGAATTACTTGTTTATAGTAAACGAAATGTTAATATACTTGTACCTTCATTACAGTGCTAATCAACGGCAGTTGTGAAGTATTTATACGTAAACCTCGAGCTAAAATTTTAATGCAGGTACGTATAATATTCAATACATACCATTCAAATTCGAGCTAATGAATTCTATTATAATGCCCTACCGCCCGAATCACCGAAGTCCGGTCATTTTCGCACGTACTCGTTTGCGTTCTTTTTGTTTTTTCCATATGCATATACATATATACACAGCTCTATCGATATAATTGAAAAGCCACTGTGTACATTGTCCGCGAAACATTGACAAGCGTATACGAACGTATAACGCCTCTTGTCAAATGTCAGTTAGGAGGTGCAGAGCTCGCAGCGTCAATCAGTCAACTCTGTCAGCATCGGTAAACGCATAACGTCGCAATGAAAAACGGGCTAGAATATGTATATATAGGTATACACAGCTAAACGAACCTACGAGCCAAAGAAGCACGGGCGAAGAACCCAGAAGAAGGAGGTGGATGCACTTGGCGTATTATAATGCGGCCGGCGAGCGGTTGCGAAGTGTGTCTCTCAATATAGCGGCTGCGCAACGTCGTCGCGGGGTTCAAGCGCCGCAGGCCCAATTGCACAATGAGAAAACGTCGTCGTCCGCGGTAGGGAAGGCTAACTGTCCGTGTGATGCAAACCGGACGGCAACAATGACCGCGCAATTACATGTCGAAAGATTCTTCCGCGCGCGTCAACGATGCGAACGCTATTACCCCTGGAAATTGGCCAAATTTCGTACATTTCTAGTTTCTCGGCTCGTTATTCTTGCTCATCGTTCTCGATTTATTCCTCGTTAATTCCGAGGGTTTAGAGCATGGGAATGGGATCACTACTTTTTGTTGCACCGTCGTCTAAATTGATCGATTAAATCTACAGCAGCAAATTGTACAAAGCTTTCGTTTAGAAATATATTGAAATATTTATTTGCAATTAATAGAGTGTGACATTTTTATCTTGATTACATTCATTAAATAACTTTACATCCACTATCAATAGTATTGTCTTTCTATTTAATCAGTTAACGCTTTCGATTGAGTAACCTAAATTGTTGTAATAAACATCTACATCTAAAAAAGTATAAGTAAACGTTAAGAACTTGATTACGTACTAATTGACTGAATTTATATTGACAAAAATATAAACAAAAAAAGACGTATGATAAAGTAAATATATTACGAACAAATTAACGTACTCTCGATTAAAGAAAAGTATACACGAAAGGTATAAAAAACATAGCGAGAAAAAGCTGAAATTACACAGAAAAAGTAGCATTAACTTTTAACGCAGGGAGTTATCAACCCTTACCGCAAGACTTACACCATCCAAGGCCTCTGCAGCACAGAAATGCATGTCTGGGTACAGTTACACGCGCAAGTAAAGAAAATAGCTACGGGCGTCGTACGATCGAGTGCCGTCTTGCACGCGGCAATCAAAAATTCATCGGCGACGTTGACCCGCTTTAAATATCATCCCGCGAACTCGAATCGCCTATCGATCAGTCCGTCGACTGCTTTATACGATGTAAGAAAAAAAATCATATTTACAATGGTTGCGTGAAATTTGACTATTTGATGTGTGGTAAGTCGCAGGTTATCATCATGTTCTGATGTATATAATTTTTTGTAATTGCCTTTTCCTTTTTTAGATCAACAGACTGGAGTTCTAATCGTTGACATCTTTAACCAAAGCAAAGAAAACTAAATGTTATTTCACAGAGTGTCGAGGAGACGTCAAGTGGCGAAGAAAATTAATGCAAAAAGTAATAAAAATTTAATACGAAAAACAAATAATAAAATTATAATAATATTTGAATAATATTGCTTTATTTAAGAACTTTAAATAATTATCAATATACTTAAAAATTATTGAGAAGTGATACTTTTCTTAAACACATCAATTCTCATGCAAAATATTATATAAAATAATTTTAAGTTTATAGTTAATAACAGTTTATCATTTTATCAGATATCTTTTTCTCGGTGTAAGTTAATTGGTTGTTCTTGCTCTCTTACCAGTACTGTTTAGTAATTATACACTTTGCACATAGAAGAAGTGGAACAGAAGTGATACCAATTCACTTTAGGTTTAACAATGTTTGTCGTTACACTTAACTTACCATTAAATACAGATTCTACTGCTGTTGTTTAAAACGATAAAACTTTCTGTTACTGCTATCGATCTTTAGCCAGTAATGTTTTACTGTTAGCACCAAATTATCGTGGTTTACGAAAATTTTAATGTTGTATAGAAGAAAATTACGTTTTACATTGTTATAAAAGAAATCATTATAAACGATTATTTCTAGTGTTTAAGTAAATGTTAAATAAAGGTCTATCAATAAGTTTACTTACAACGGTCGAATGAGATACGTATGTCCATAATTTTCAATACACACTCACCTGAAACAAAATAAAAACATGTCTTAAAATCTATTACAAGAATGTTTGAAGAAAAAAACTTGTTTAAATAAGTGTATTCACTAATTGGTTATCAAGTAATATTTATATATGCTTAATCTTTAACTAAATTAGCATACGTTTTTTTTCTAAAGAAATGTCTCAAACACCGCACCTCGGGTATTACTACTTTGTCGAGTATTAAAACGTAATAAATGTTACTTTTACTCGATCGGTAGCCTTATTCGGGCTAAATCCACTTTAAGGCTATCAGTTATAAATCGGATAAAATAATTTGAACAGATTGTACGTTATATGTGGATATCGAAAAAAAAATAAATAAAACAAATGTAAATTGATTTGAAAAATTGAATTAGGTGTAAGGAGCTCCACCTAAGTGAAACAATGACAAGCAGGATCGGTATCTAGATAAGAAAAGTGTATGTGTACGAAGGCGCGAGAGGTACGACGATATGCATTTGGTACGCATCCGCAAGTCTATAGAAGGCAACACCGGAGGCAGCAACTCGCTTGGGCGCGCGCGCGCCTTTATGAATGCCAATCGGCCGGGGCCTTCATAATACGCGCGTCGGCGACATCGCGGAATGCGCCGTTTACGAAAGCGCGAACGCGTACATACGCAGCGCATTAAAAGCGTCGCGCCGTCGTTAATACCTCGGGCCTTCGAACCCAATGGAAGACGATGCGCTGCCGTTCCTACACTCGGTATGTTTACGTCTCTCGGGCCGTAACACTGTTAACCCCCTTTTCACCACTTCCATTTATGGAACAAAACTTATCTTTTTACCGTCTATACCGGTAACCGCACGCATGCGTATCTTCAATTTTCGTTCATGCTTTTATTATTAGCGCCCATTTATTACTCACTAACATTTCTACTGACTGTAAATTTTTATTCCGTGGTACATTGTTTTAAAATTAGTAGGTACTTTCGTTTTTCATGAAATTTTATTGCATCCATCAGTCTTCGGATAACATTAATTTTTACCTTGGTTCAACTAAAGAATAATTTTTTGAGACAAACAATAATTTCTATTTGATTGATAATGTTAGAAGCAAAAAAAATACTTTTAAATAAAACGAACAAAGTAGGATCGAGGATGTTTTCTCTCATCGCCGGAGGTGTGAGAGTTTTCGCTTTCAAGAAGGAAAGCTCTCCTCCTCTACCTATATAGAAAGACTCCCACGAGACGAATTTCCCGTTTCTCCCACCCTCTCGTATCAAGTACCCACGAACTTCGATTTCGCACGTGCTGTGCCTGAATCTTTCATTCTCTGTATATCCTTTAGATTCTGATATTCCACAGCGTATCCGTACAAAGGTTTTATTTCAATGTTACTCAGACTTAACAGTTAACTACTAATTTGCCATAAATATATTAGATTGATATAAAAAATTATTATTTTGTAAATTAAATGACAAACCACTGCCATGTGATATAAGAATGAAAGATATACGTACATTTTTCTTTAGATATATATGTTTACCATCGGACGTTCATCCTTGTTTGCGACGTTAATATAAAACAAATGATAAACTAATATCATGTAAACAATTAATCTTGACGATTAATGAAAAAAAGTGAGTGAATATATTATTTGCACATTGCAACGCACGAGATAAAAGCTAATTCATCCAACGTTCAACATGCCATAGGCGGAACGGAAGGGTCTTGAAAAAAAAAATGGAACCAATCCCACGTAAAGTTTTAAAAGTGCGCACGCGGTTGCTGAGTCACTCGGGAACCCAATAAAAACCAAGATAAAAAGTAAAAACGAAATCGTTACCGATCGATTTTACAAGTTTTACACGACTAACGCGTGTCGCACGTAAGCGCCATTGTTTCTAGACTTCTTCCTCCCTTCTCTGTTTTTCTCATTCTCTCCTACACACTGTCGTACCCCACACTCGCGCATTACAAATGCAAATTCCGTCGACGTGACGAGTCTAACAAAAACTACGAGTTCTTTGAGTTTTGCGGGTGCGAAAATGCGAGTGCAATCTCGAACGTATGTATGCGTGTCTGTGTGTGTTATATACAGCCTGCACGATTCGTTTAATTAAATTGCCCGAGAGCAGAGAAATCGGCGCGAGTACAAATTTTATCTATCATCGAGGAATCGTAGTTGAGAACGAGAACGAGAACGAGAACATTTCTCGCTTCTCGCGTGCGTATGAGTATATAATATATGTATATATATACCTTCGTGTAGAAGTAGCATCTGTAGTATTTATTTTTTTTTACTTCTTTCGCGCGGAAAAAGTGAGATTCTAAGTTTCTAGGCTTCTTTAGCATTTTATGAGAGAGTTTATTCAACAGTTATATATATATATATATGTATTAATTTATAGGGGAATCGGAGGAAACATTATTTCTTCCTGATAGTGACTATCGTTATTGATACTTTTTAATCTTAATGCTATTAATAAACTCGCAATTGATAGATTTTGTTTCATTTAAGAGCGCATTTCAATTAACGAATCATATTAATTTTTAATCTTTTAGACAACTTAATGAACAAATGTGATGCAATTAATTGTTTTTAGAAAATATAAATATTTAACAAACTAAATAATCCAAATTGAATATGTTTCTTTCATAAAGTTTCGAATACTGGTTTATTGATGAAGATGGATAAATTATTTTTAATTTCATGGTAGAGCAATATTTATTAATCATACTTAAATACTTGTTTAAAAGGTTTAAACGATTAATGTGTAAAAAGAAAAATCATTAGAAAATGTAGCATAAGTCAATCGAAAGTTGGATAAGCGTTTACCAGTTTTCGCGCTTGATGAAAGTGTCATAAAACACAGGTGAAGGTATAGGAAAGCTTTCGTAAGTATAACCACTCTGAACGAGCAACGGTAAATCCACAATGAATTTTATTTCCGCAAGTATCCGTACAAATAAACAGAATCGAAATTTACCACTTTTTGAGAGGTTTCCATTGGTGCTTATTACGACACATTAATATCATAATTAAAAAAGCTCGCCCAGACGCAATAAGCATTCGACGCTATTTCTTAAAATTCATTGGATTGGGTGGCGGCGGCGCGTCGATCTTCCTGTGATAATTGCAGCTTCGTAAGACACATGCATTCCATTTGGAACTACGTCGAGGTCGCGCGCACTCGCTGCAAGGAGTTAAAAGTTAACGATGTCGTTGATGGGGTTTGCCATTTCATTTGATTTCTAAGAGTGATAAACTGAACCGCTAATTGATGACTCGCATTCCATAGGGCTAAACGAATAAGCTTCAAGTGTTTCGATTTGCACGGTATGCTACTAGTGCTTGTTCTACATTAGATTGAACTTTATGATTATTACGCTTGAACGTTTCATATCGCTGCTGTAAATAATAAATAATATTAAATTAATTATTTAGCCTGCGATATATTATCCAGCCGAGAGGGATAAATATATGGTAAATGTACGTGTATAAATCAAATATGTAAGTATCAATGAAATCTATATTTAAGTAAGTAATTACGAACGATCTATATACATGACTCTATATAGTGTCTTTAATTGTCAGTAATCTATGAATATGTTTTTGTTTTTGCCAAGTAATTAATGATCTGTTTGAAGTACGTATTTTACTACATTTGAGTATAAAATTAAAACCTCTACCATTCGCTATGAACATAACCGATTTTATTCGACTACAAGTCGTGAGAGCTAAATTCTAAACCACCATCTTGACGAAAGTAGTTCGTTCGCAACAATGAAGCAATTAGAAAAAGGAAATAGGTACATTAGAATGAACTACGAAAAAAATGATTTCTACGTTTGATACGTTAACATCCGCGAAAATTCTGCAACGCGCGTTGTAACCAATGCGCGTAAAAGTATACATCAGGAGGTACGAGTTCAAATGTTTGAAGTAAAAATACGACTGGTGTACTCGATTACTTTCGAATCCCTGAGTACACGCATCTCTCGGATGGAACAATCAAATAAACGCGAGAAAGGCTAGACCGCGGAGAACGCGTTGCAGCGGAAGGTGATAGACCGCGAGACGCGGTTACTCTTCTCTGGTTGCGAGCGCAAAAATAAAAGGAACACATCGATGGAAAGTGCGTGCGTATATATGAGTATGGATGGCGCATAGCTTCGCATATAATCTGCCGTTACACACTGGCGCATACCTGTGGCCAGTGCAAATACACGAACGGCTCAGCTGACTGTCTCGGGGACGACCGGAATTAGAGAGCTCGACGTGCCGTGCTTTTATTTACTCAACCAATCCTCGAGTTCTCTGTGTTATGTTTACGCAAAGAAGGAAGACAACGGAAAGGAATTGACCGGTCTCTCCCTCCCCCTACATACATATATATATTTGTCCGTATGTTTGTACGGTATGGAGAGGTAACTTTGCTATCATCGAAGCATCTTCTTTGATTTTTGAGTTATCTCTCGCAAGAGTGGTTACTTTCGGTGGTTCTGTTTATTTGACGCTGATTAATGATTATTGTACTTTCGAATTTCTAAATAACGAGATATAAAAAGTCAATATTTTATCAAACTTTTAGATTTTCTAAAAAAATTTAATGTGTAACATTGATACGATTAAAATTTATTACTTAAAAAGGATCGTTAAAGATTAAGATATATAAAGATAATGACCTCCGGTATTTACCAGAAGATTTATACCCTATTTTTAAAGACGACGCTTATATGGGAAAGCTTTTGTTTAACTTTTATGTGCGACCATATTTTTTTCCACAGTTTTAATACATTCTAACAAATCTTAAGGTTCCAGTCACGATAATTATAGACATCGGTATTTCGTGTAAGTGTAAAATTTGCGAAATGAATGTGTAGTTTCACTTTTGAAACCTTTTAATTGTTGCCGAATGAGAGGAGTAGGTATCAATTGTGATTTTATATGTCATAAATTATTCGAAGGGCAGACTTCATGCAGCTATTGGTACTAAAATTTTAGTAAGGTCAACCACACTTTTTTCTTACATTTTATACTGCCCGAGTTTCGCTTTCACTGAATTGAAAATTTTTTTTTATAAGTAACCGCACGACAGAATTGATATATTTATGTTTAAATACAGCTTATGAGAAAACAAGATCTAAAAATATCTCGAGATTGTCATTATGTACACAGTTATTTATCAGATGGATAGTTGGTTTTAAGAAAAATATGTGTCAACAGTATAGAAAGTATTGACGTTAACTGCAATATAAATGTATAGTTATACACACACACACACACACACACATCGAGTAACATCAGATGAGTAAATGAAAGAATGTTTAACTTTTGAACAAGGCATCGTTATAGAGACAGAAAATAACTTTCTAATGGTAAAATTAGATATATTATTACTCAATTTGATATACAGAATGACAGTTAAGCCAATGTGGTGAACCGAATTTTCCGTATTCGCACGTTGCGCAATAATTATTCCGAAATAGGAGATTTTTACATGAATTCGCAAACAGCGATGTATAGCTTACCACATATGTAATAGTGGAGTTTCTTTGGTTAGATTGTGACATAAAGATTATCATGAATTCTATGTGAATCTACATATACTAACGGCACGAAAGGAACAAAATTTTACTACAATATAAATTTCCTTAACAAATGGATTTTGCCAAGTGCATTTCAATGTTTCAAAGGTTTTTCTTGAAGGTTTTAGTATAAGGTGAAATATCAACTAATTTTAAAGGTTAACGTTAATAATTTAATATAGGATTTACAAAGTCAATCGATCCAATTTTTCGAGAGGTTATATAATTATGCAGTTATTAATTTCATTGATTTATAAATATATAAACATACAATGAGTGAAAATTTTATGTTCTTCGTTCGTGTATAAATAATGTATTAAGTAAATTTGAAATGTGTAGCAATGAAAAAAGCGTTTAAATAACAAAAACCACACTGTGAATTCTTGAAAATTATAAATTGAATAATTAATTAAAAATAGTCTAGAGCAATGTAATTAAATTTACCATTATTGAAAGTAAATTTAGGTATCTGTAAACATTTATGCATAACCAATGGAGATGTAGATAACGATGTTAAAAAAGGTATGCAGAGCAGAAAAGGTACAGATATAAGACCTGAGTAAAACGTTTACTTTAACGCGATTGACTTTCACTCGGAGAGTGCAGTCAAATGAAATACTAATTGGATCGTTCTCCCGCAGGTAGTCTCGCAGGTAGATACGCAGATGCCAAACTCGTCTATGTATGCGCACATTTCCACAAATAAGACAAGCGGGAGAATACGTACCGAAAGGGAATCGGTAACGAGAATTGTGACTTTCGCGCGCGAAACACATCGGAATGATCTTGTATATATAGCAGCAAAGAATTGTCCAACGTGGCTAATATATATGGGTACGACTGTGGTCTCAGATTGCTCGGACGCGCTCTCGAGTTACCATCGCTCGAGTGCGAGCTAAGAGAGGACATAATGCGCACTTCGTCTTGGTAATCGTGCATATACATCGCTGCGACTCCTTGGCTGTAAATATGTCAACCCTGTACATTTTTCTTGCTTATTTTTCAACTTTGTTATTAAGATACGAACGCTGGAAGATCTACTGTGATTAATCATTAATCATTATTATTACAAATAGAAATATATAGAAAAATGCAGTTTACTCATGCTTATATATATATATTAATTCAAAATATATTATAAACCATATATGATAATTTAACGATTTATAATTTATCAGGAATTTTTAAGCTAATACTAATTATACACGTGCAGCATAAATAACTTACAATTTCATTAGCTTGTTGCTTATTAAATAAAATAGATTATTAAATTTAAACGTTTATCATAGTAATGCATTTAAACGATTACATTTGATTTACCCAGAATGTTATTAATTCAACTTTTCGCTTAAAGAAGATGAAGAAGAAAAAGGAAAAAATTCGGAAAAATGAGCGCACCGCCTCTTTGTAAGTTTGATCGTCTCCGGTCCAGGTACGTACCGAGCCCTCGGTCAACTTTCCACTATTAATTAATTCTAACTTTAAAACATCGAGCCATAACGTAAATCAATAACGCAGAAAAAGAAAAGCCATAAACCGCAAGGTCTCGGTGCAAAGAATTCCATAAATAATCGAGTCGCGCGCGCGCTCGAGAGAGAGAGAGGGAGAGAGAGCACCTTCTCTTCGCCCTCGGCCTCCTCTATAAAACGGGTAGACTGGAGACGAGTGAACGAGTAGACACGCTCATCGGCACCCGCGGCATCGACGATGAAGCTGCGGAGAAGCCACGCTCAAGGCTTTTGCACGCGATATCCTCGCGCGCGCGTATATAGTCTGAAGTCTCCCTTTATTCCCCCCACCGTGAAACCTCTCCCTCGTCGGGAGTTTTTTCCCAATGAGCCCTCTCCTCGCTCTCTCTTTCGGTCTCGGCACTCGCGTGCGAAGGTCGCGAAAGGGAATCCAACTCGACTCGTGCATGTGCGTATTTTCGCGAGGCTCGCGTGTCCGATCCTCATCCCCACCTGTACTAATATATATGTACAGCGCGACAATGCCGGCTGGCTTCCTTCCCCCTGGACGCACTTGAACAAGACTGAGAGGAAGAGAGGGAGAGTGAGAAAGAGAGAGAAAGAGAGAGAGAGAGGTGGACGTCTGCCAAATCGGTGGCTGGAGAAACCAAGGCCAGGCCACTTTTGTTCGCGAAGGAATTTGCTCTTGACCCGAGAGGAATCGGGTTGAATCATTATCCCGTTCATTTATAATACTCTAATTTCTTTACATTGTGTAAAGCTTTTATGTTATTTTTTACATTACATTTATTTTAATTTAGAACACACAAACACTCGCACACTTTACGCATTTTAATCTTATTATATACAATTAAATAACAAATGATATTCTTTTGCATATCTTATATAAATTTCAAATAGCTTATTTGATAATGATCATATCATATTATGTTTATGTACTCTCTGACAGTATATCGCTACGTTTGACCGTGCATATGCATTACAAATGAAATAAATAAGTCACTCTTGATCTAGCTTAAGAGGTTGAAATTATGTATCTTGAACTCGATCTCGGCCTCTACGCGTGGATTCGTCTAACAGGTACAACAAAAGTTTACATTTCACACTTGTCGTAAACTTAATTTTGCTCTTTAAATACGTAACATTTCATTCGATTAAAATATTTAAAAAATATTATCTAGTAAGTTGTGAATAGTCGAAATATCTTTTTTTCAATAAAAAATTTTTCAATGACCCCAATAGAAATTTAAAGAGAGATTTGTTGTTTGTTTGAAAAATAAGGCTGTAGTAACTTAGAATTAGTGATGTCCTACGCTGCATTGTTCTCGTGGCCAGACCTCCAGTACCCGTATAAAAGAAAGAAAAGTATTTACAAGCCATTCTGGTTTGAAAAAAAAATCTCGTTTGTCGAGAAAAGAAAAATATCGCAATTTACGTAACGAGCGAGGTACAGTCCCACTTTTCCGCGGTATAGGATAAAGGCTTTCTGAAAACAAAACGCAGTTCAGTCCGAGTTCTCACGTCTGCATCGTTGCGCCTCGCACGCGATCTTCTCGAGATCGAGTGGAAGGAAAAAAGGAAGAAGCGCGAAATTCTTGTACACGCAGAGAGGAAAGGAAGATCGGTCATGCGCTAGCGAGCCCTGCGACGTTATCACTGTCGCGTATGAGTCATCCATGGATTCAGCCGGACGTGACCGGTGAGTGCGTTATGCGCTAGTACCGGTCTACGTAGCGTTATCGATCCGCTCTTTTCTAAGCAAGCGTGGAAAAGAACACCGCCACTCGGACAGTGTATACCTTATCCAACTGTTGATACCGTGCAACAAACGACATTCGTATTCGTCATTGTGACTTTTATTTTTCAGGGTTAGGCAGATTTTTCACATTGACAAGTGTATTATTAGAATGTGCAAATATGTCTATGTATGTTTTATTTTATTATAGCCTTGATAAAGTCTTGATAAATTGTATATAATATATACTTACTAACATTAATTTATAGTTACTATTCAATTCGTAAATACAATTTTTTAACTTTTACTAATTCCAACATTAAAATTAATAATATATTTAACCATATTCTTATTAATCAAGTTTAATGTACGATTGACATATATTTAATAAAATAAACATTAATGTCACCAAAAATGATTCATTCGATTAAATATTAAATTTAATTCAAACGTAATTGTATTTAAACAGTTAAGTTTAAAGAAAAGCGTAAATTATTAAAAATTAGTAGACATTACTAAGAAGCAATAATAACTCATCTCGATTTACATTCAGATGTAAATGTCACCGTTGTTAAATTTGAGAGAACGAGACTTAAAGAAATCGAGTTTATACATAAATTAGAGAAAAGACTCGATGCGCAAGCATAACTAATTTTGATGCACGCATTGCAAACAGCTGTGATTCGGAGGATCACTTGAAAAATTGACAGTTTTACAACTGACAGATGTTTATAACATGCGAATGAAGTTCGAAAAGTTTTGTATCATCAAGTCTTTACCTTACATATCCATTAAAATGTGTACTGTAATGTCTAAATAAAAATATTTTCCTAAACAAACTGTTCGATTTTCCAGTGTAAAATATAATTTTATGGTCACTTTTCCATCTGATATAATGGAGTGTTATTGGCAGTATGCAGATTGAGACAGATACGATTATACTCAAAGAGAACGTCAGCAAATAATAAGCACGAAATATGCAGATTTAAAGCGTAGAAAATGGGCAAGTTAAACGATCCGATTTACGAATAACAATCGGTCGGCTCGCGTAACGAATTATCCTGGTATAAAAATCCGTGTGACAGATAGAAAATTTGAACGCGTAACGAAGGGCTACAGTTAGGAATTTGCTATTGCAAAATCTCCAGGTGCAATCGTCGTCGCTGCGACTTCCGGCCGCGCTCTCAGGCGTGATTGAAAAACCTCCCGCCGCGATTTAACGTTCTATTGAGTTGTCGCGAGCATTAAGTTAAAAGCAGCGCGATCTCGAGCTCTCCTTCGTTAACGTGCCGAGGAGGAGCCCTTTCTTTTGGATTCCCTCTCGTTACAATTTTTTTTTTAATGCGAATAAATTTCTCGACCCCTCACATATACACAGAGTATCTAGCTCGTTGAGCACCTGGTTTGATGGCTCTCCGCGCTTAATGAGGTTTATTGTTACACTTTAGCTTCAAGATTTACAGTATATGTACTGTTGTTTTATTATGTCGGTTTCAATGAATACCTATACGCTAGTGCATATGTCTCGTATTTACCAATGACACGTTTTAACGATCTAATGGATTATTGTCGACACTTATTGTGTACGGTGTACAAAAAACAGTATTTTAACAATACGATTTAGCATCATATACATAAAATTCAGTATATATGTACATATACGTTTCGACTGATCTTCAACCAAGCTGTTTATAATAGTAAATATACTTTTGTTTGTTAATACGTATTTTGTTGCTAAAAGTTATAAAACATTTATACGATAAGTTAAACATTATTTTTAAACAAAGAATAGTTATACCTACAATAAACCAGCATAAAGTTCTGTGGTTATTTTAGTACGACAATTCGAGATTTATTTTTTCAAACAATAGTTATGCATTGTTCAGATGTAAAGCAAAAGGTAAGGTACTGTTTTTACGATACTTTTATAACTACATATAAAAAATTGAATGTATAACTAGAAAATAATATTTTGATTTATACATTATCTTTTTACTTACGCTCGTCGAATCAATCGATGATTTAATTAAAGACTTTACAACGTACTCACCTGTAACAAAAAACAAATATGATTAATTTATATTGACATAATAAATCGAATGTAATTATAAATATTTTAATTGATTATTAATATATACGTAAATAATACATGCTAATATTGCATTATAATATTTTTGTCAAGACTGTATGGCATAACCGTTTTAATAATAAGATATTATGAGAACTCATTGTAAGTAGAATTTCAGGTATTTCAACAATTTGCAATGTAAATATTTAGATTAAACATTTGTGGTTTGTAGGATAAACGGTTTTAATATAGTGCTAAATCGTCGAAAAAGTAACATTACACCTCAGTTCTTAATTATCAAAAGGCAAACGAGTCAAATGACTGAGAAACAAAAGAAGAAGGCGCGATAGGTTCTCTTCCCCGCAGCATTCCAGACGCGTCAACGAGGCGTGCGAGTAACATACACACATTAACACACACACACACACACACACATAAGAAGGTTGAGCCTGCTTACTTATCCCAAGCCCCGCATCTTTTCTCGCTCTACTCGCCGAGTGCCAATCATCCAAGCTATTGAATCGTGACGCCGCGCGAAACGCGCTTCTTCGGAGCCGATCCGCGGTGCGTGGCCGCCGTGTCTCCTGTATATACGTGTATCGCAAAACCCTAGAAGCAACTTTGCACTTCTCTCTCGTTTTTTTTTCTCCCGATTCACCTTGTTTTTTGTAACCATCCGGGTGTACTTTCGGACGTATTGTATTTTCTTTTATACGAACTATAGATAATTTATTATCGTCTGCTCTTCTTTGCTTCGTAGTTTTTTCACGTACTCACGATTATATGTATAATCTTATTTTAATGTGAGTATAAAATACGACGTTCACTTTTACGTACCGTAATGATAAATTAACTTTTACTGCATTTATTGTACATTTCTACGTCTGCCCATTATTTAGATAAAGAAATAATGAGCCATTTTCTTCAGATTATTAAAAAGTATTGAATTTACGTTTCTTTATTGAAAAATATTTTGATTATATAATTCGAAACAGTTCTTGCTCCTAATATACGTCATTCTTTCAATGCATTAAAATTCTCACATAATAATAAAACGATATCATAGACATTCTCCCTAAAATAATCGATTAATGTTACCGCTCGACGATAACAACAAAATAAATGAAAAAACAAATAATAGATGGATGGGTAGAATCAAGATTACAAGAAATGGTCTACATCTCGATGAAGGACATCGTCGACGTTGATGCGATCCATTCGTTCCCTCGTAAAAATCATACGGTTCCCAAGAGCAAACAAGAAGAAAAAAAGCTCGGCGAGTCTCGACGGAGAAAAAAGTGTACCAAGCGTAGCGAATCAAACCGCTGTCTCGCTCGCACGTTGTACACCAGCGGCATCGAACGAAGACGAAAGAAGCTTCGAGATGTTAAGGAGCTTCCACAGCACTTAGCTTAACTGCTAATCCTCGAGTGCAACTCTATATAAAGTATATTAATAATTGGATGTTCGTAAATATTCCTCGTTGGCTACGTGTATGTAGAATATCGTTAACGAGAAAAATAGTTATAAAATTTAATGTTTTCATTCATTATTATTAGATTAGTAATAATAACGAATAAAATCATAATAACGTCTTGTTTACTTTTCCTATGCAAATAATAAGTTATAATTAGCATTTTCAAACTAAATGGATCTTGTTTACAAACAAGTAGTTATTCGTAAAAGTTAATTTCTTCAGAATATTATTTTACATCTTTTAGCATAACAAGAACAAAGCTAAAGAGAATCTAAAATAAGTAAAGTTGAGACAGAGACCAATAAAGCTTTGACTACTTATTAAGTAATCAATATAACTTTTTATTAAGTCTGAATATGCATTATAGAATAAAATATATGGGTGAATAAGTAACATGAAATTCAGTATTAAATTCACTTGGTTAAACCATTTTGTCGCGATCATCGGGAAGTGTGTCAGTTTAATCTAACAACCCTTTCAATCGAACCGTAAATCCAATGAAAATGGTTAATGTAAAAAAGACTCATGCGAAGATCCTCAGGTTGAAGTAACTGTGAAGCCTCCTTTAAAGCTGGCGAAGCGTTGCGAGTAAGAACGGTGAAGAACGCACAGCGTAGCTACTACGAAGAATATAACAGCAGAAGGCTAAAAGATTAAAAGAGACACAAACAACGGGATGTAGCGCAAACTGGGAAGAAAGAGAGGGAAGACGATCCAGAAGCAAAAGAGACGAGGATGAGTTCAGAGCGTATAGAGCCCGTTCAAAATTCTCCACGCTTAAAAGCGGTGACGCAGTAGCCGAGACTGCAGCAGCAGCAGCAGCAGCAGCAACGCGCACACACGTATACACTTGCGAGTAGCCGAGCGAAACAAGACGAAAAAAAGACAAGAAGGATACATGAGAGAGAAAGAGAGAGAGAGAGAGAGAGAATGAAACAAGAAGAGGTAGAAGGCGAGCATCATTGCCCTTCCCTTTTGCCCCTTCCCTTCGACGAGCTTTCTTGGGTATGGCAAAGTGCAGCTATCCCGAGGCGAGCTCCGCTTCATCTCGCTAAGGAGAAACGATGAGGGAGATCTTTGATTCGCTTTGCAGATCGATTTCGCTCTTTTAGAATACCGGATAATTTATTAGCTTCCTGTTTCCCTGGTTATTCTAACGAGAATAAACGGCTAATCCTTAAATGATAATACTTTGAGATTAGGTTGCGACCGTTTGCAACATTCTTTAGAACTGGAAAATATCGCGATTCCGGAGATTTGCGAACGTTTGTCATAGTTAGGCTCGTAATAATGACCGATCGGTTGTTTTACCATAAAAAACTCAATAATTGGGACCATCGTTTCATCTTACAAGTCAACTTGTGCAAAACATTTTTCCATTAGTGCTATCCATTCAATGCTATGATATATTACGTACCGATTACAATCGAATAGTTGTAACGTAAAATTAAGTTAAGTACGATGACACGAACGCGCCACAGACTTTCGTTGTTTTCTTTGGTACAAAGGAGTTACAAGTACGCACAGGTACGTAAAATCCAGGAATACCGCAATGGTTTTCTTGTACAAATTGTGTTACCTACCACAATTAGAACGAAGTTCCTATTTTGCTAGTCTGTTAAGTACGTTAATGAAAACAAGTCCAATCTTCTATTGTTCAATTCGATAGTTACCGTAAATTATAAAAACATAAAAACCATCTAAAGATGAACATCATTTAATGTGCTTTAAACAGAGCATGATGAACGTTAAATTATTTCCCATTCGTTTTATTTTGACCGATTTATATTTATTAAAACTAATAAACGCCAAAGCTTTCTCTCATTTTTGACATTAATTAAAACCGCTCATTGGCCATTTACAATTTAAACAAAAGAAGATTAATTGTAAAGTTCTCCTTTTTAATAAATCAATTAAAATACCAACGAGTAACTAATTATAGTGGTACAGTGTCATCTTCTCGTGGTATTTTAATTAACTGGACACGTAACCTTCATAATATTCCTGTCAGCGTAAAGATACCAAAGCGACGAAACTGAAACGTTTTGATTATTATAGCTCGAAAGGGTTGAACACACGTATATACTGATTTCGAAAGAGTGAAACTCAAAGAGTTGAAGTTTAAGCACGTATATATTTACAGGAAGTCTACAGTGTGCCTCGGCGCTTTCTAACGAAGGAGGAGAGGCTCGTTTACGACGACGGGCACCACTTCGGAACGGAATTCAATGGGAGCACGTTACGGGCGACGAAGTTCGCGCCAATTACCAAAGTCTTTGTCTTCGCTTTGCTTTGTTTCTTACTGACAAAAGTGCGGCTTATCTCTCTCGTTTCTACCAAGAATTTTTAAAAATCACCTACTTTATTATCAATATATCATTCTTACTTTTAATTAAGTACATTTTACAATTACAATTAGTCAGGTCAAACTATAGAATACCTTTATTATTTTAGGATTCGTTTGAATTCTCTTACGGTCAAATTAATTCGTTTCACTTTACATGTATATATATAGATACATTTTTGAACTGGTTCCAAGGTTTCGCGATTTCAAATATTCGGGGCATTTGATATCAATTATTCTCGTTATGGAATCTTCTGATCTTGCATTTTATGGTCTACGCGTGCTGGAGTGCTACTTCCCTCTGCACGCAGATGCTTTTAATGTTTCTCGGTTAGCTTCTTCAAAGGATAAGTTATAGATAGCAAATTACCGAGTGCTTTTACTTCTAAAAATATTAGCACCTTTTCCTTCCATTTTTTGCCCTTTTGATAATTAATTTTCGATTAAATGATACCAACTATAATCGTTGTTTATCGTTTTCTTTCAAATTTTTCATAAATTTAATGTACACGCTCTTCTTATGTCAGTAGACTATATCGATCGTACGTGAACTGTGATTGTTAAGCAATAAATATTCCAATTGTAGTAAACGAGTAATGATGACATTACCATTTATACACATATTCTGCTCTACGATTTATGAAAAGGGTAACTAAACCAAGAGCTTTGATGAATACAATATATAGGTCATGCAAGCATAAAAAGTTAATGCGATTGAAGAATTCTCGAGAACATATACACGTTATATATTTATGATGGTATATAAAACTTGCAAACGCTACATAAGTGATTTCTACTATTGGAATGTAGTTCGTCATTTCGATTGCGAGCCACGTGCCACTACCACTTGCCATTTAAATTTGTAATTATGTACTTAATAGTAACATTCCACGATAGCAATATAATTTGCAATCCGCATAATTCTTCTCGTCTTTTTTTTTCTTTCAACGCGTATACCCATATACGCATTAAGACATCCGCACTAAGAATGTATTCGGTATTATGCAAAATATCGATAAATAGAATCTAACGTCGCGCTACTCTAGCTTTATTGTAAACTATAATAACAACACTTTGATTGTTGGATGATGTGGATTTTTATAAATCCTTTGATAACTTAATTCGAAGTAAGAAAATATTTATCGAGAGATGGCATTACATGAAAAATATGGTATAGCAAATTTGCATAATTGTATAATCGATTAAAATTAAAATTATATTAACTCATTAAATATGGATGTAAAACGGAATTATTATTATCGAAAATGACTACTGGCGACGAAATATAAATATAATTTCAGAAATTGCATTCATAAATGTGTAATATAGAAATTCCTCAATAATTATACTGGACTGCTCGAATTGATTATTTTGCAAGAAACTGGTGCGTGATTAAGAAAAATATACTATTTATGAGAGAAAACGATTTTGTTCTCTACGATGGAGTGTGTGTATATACATATATATCACATGACTCGTCGAAAATCGACGGGTTACAATGCCCGTATTGTAGATAATGAGGGCGCAAAGTCCCACATTCAAATCGAACAAAATTCAAGGCGCGTGAGATCGTAATTGCAAATGGCAGTTCGTAGGTTAATTACAATAAATAATCTCACAATCTGTCGTGAACGTGAAGATAACGAAGCGGGAGATCGAATAAATAAGAATGATTAGAGTGATGCCACCACCCTTATATGCGGGTGCCTCTGCTCTCATTTTTCTGCCCGCTCAGCTGTGTAAACTTCAACAGGGGGAGAGCGAGAGGCAAGTAACATTAGGAGAGAAGAGAAAAGCTGATTTAGATTTATTGATGTCGCTCGACACCAAAAGCGTAGTCATGCGACCAAGAAAATTTAGATAGGCGTACAACATATGTGTAGGAAATAAATTATGATATTACTGAAGAAATTTTGGTGCGGTCTTTATACTAACATCAAGAAAAAAAATTAGAATAATATTTTTTAAATTCAAAACGATTTTAAATGTAGGATTTATGTGTTCGCTGAGAGAGAATATATATGAAAATTCAAATGTAGTTTGTGCTCACAATACATGCTCTTCAACTCTTCAATTGTTTTCCTCGAACAATGTTAAATAAAAATAATTACCTCTCGCCATTTAAACTGTTCCAATGCTATACCAATTCGATTTCGTGATACACAATAGAGAGAAAGCTTACAAACACGTTAAATATATTTTCGCTATCGATGCAATAGTGAATTTCATCGAAAGAGATCGAGAGGGCATATAGAGATCGCATACGGAGTATATCACGAGCGAAAGAGCCATAGCAAGAGACAAGAGCGGGAGACGAGTTAGTCGGGCAAGCGCAATTCCCATGACTAACCATTCGTAAGCATCGGCCCATCCCTCTTCCCATTGGCGGTATGGCGCGCGATCGCGATCATCATTATCGCTTGCTTGAACGTGTAAGTAGATATATATATTACACACGTATGCTGTGTATGTGTGTAGAAAGAGAGAGAGAGAGAGAGAGAGAGAGAGAGAGATGCGCACATGCATCTCGGGCGTTCCGCTTCAATCCGTGCAGCGCGCGAGCATAACCGTTGTTACAGTGCTTGGGTTACCTCGTTTGCTTCTGTAAAAGTGCTCGATTTCCCGAATGCACTAACGAAAAAAAACCAACAACATACATGTAAATTACCTGAGAACGTCTACTCGATCATGGTTTACTTGGATTAGCGAAAATTTACTGCGTGAATTTAACTAATTTGCATGTAATGTGGTTTAACCGCACTTTCCTTAATTTGCGTTGATTGCTTGTTCATTCGGCTATAAAAGCGTTATCTTGCTTGTCCATTATAATTTTTTTAAGCTGTTTGTTTTTATTTTATTTATTTTTATAATAATTAATCTCAATAGATTTATATTATCTTTTCCTTTTTTTTAATTTTTTTTACAATATCTCAATACAATTTTAATATTTCAAATTTTTTATTCATTTTTAATGTGTTTGTAGTGAGCAATAATTCGAAGAATATTTAATTATTAATATTTGGAAACTTTTTAATACAAAGTGTATTAATTATTCCTTTAGAGAGTATGTAGGTTACGATTTGTATTAATTTTATACGAATTACGTGTATATTTTATATAAATATATAAGTATTAAAATTTACGTTTAAATAATGATACACACGCACACACATACACTCACACTTTACTACATATATGGACACTGTAAGTGAAAGAATGCAAAGAGAAACATGTGGGGGAGAGAGAAAAAAACAGAAGTAACCGGAAATTCATCGAGATTGCCGGTAATTTTGCTTGTTTGGCGAAACAAACGGATGACTCTAACGTACATTTATTTTAGTAGATATAGTTAGCATGCGGTGTACTTTGCTTGTCTGTACTTTGCAGACACGTATACTTTTGACAATTGATGTTACTTTTTTCAAGGTGAATGAGCAGAATTTATCATTTTGTATTATTATCTTAAACTTTAGCTTCATAATTACCATTAAGCAAAAAATACTATACTAATAAATAAATAAAAGTTACTCTATATCGAATTGAAAATGTTATATGTATAACTCTGAAGTCAATAATAAAATAAATAAATAAATATTACTATATAAGTTAAAATTAGAATGTTGTACGTAACTACTAACAATATTGACTCAGAGCTCTAAAATACCATTTCAAAGATATTCCATTCAGTTTACGGAGAAGTATAGATCAAAGGCGCTATATACTTTCCCGCAATGAAAATTCGATCAAGTAAATTCTGTCGGTCTCCATCTCGTAAGCTTCATAATGCATGCGTCATACGCAAAAATTGTTTTGCACGCGAGATTATATATATTTAGTGTATATATGTATATATAAAAATGCTGTCGATCGCAGAAAGAAAAATACTTTTATATCTCGGTTGGTTGCGCCGCCAATTAAGACAAATGAACTTGTTATTGATGGAAACGAAGAGGAAGGATAGAGTCGAGATTTAGGCCGGCTGTACGTGTGTATATATATGTTGTATTATTAGTACGTACGCGCGTAAACAAGGCGCCGTGCGTTGAAAATATCCACGGTATTCCACAAAGCTTAATTAGTAATACATTATTAATCTTTCACAACAAATTAATATATATTTATTGTACAGTACCATGCAGTGCAAATATTTTCTGGATAATGTGTGTAACGAAATGTAAACAAAAATTATTTACACTTGAAACAGTGTGTGCAATACACGCGAATGTATGTACGAATATATTTTTATTAAAAGACAATATTATTTATTTAACAAGAGACGTAAAAATAAATATCCTGTGTTTTTAAATTGACTATTGTTCAGGTAATTTAAATTTGCGAATAATTCTGCACGACTATAACAGCAGTTTGCATTTAAGATATTTCTATAAATGTTTGGCGCTACTAAACACTCCACGCCTTACTAATTTCCGTTGTTATTTTAAGACTTACAATATACGTACTTATAACTTCAAATGTAATTTTAACGACATTGAAATATGTGTATACTATGCGTACATATGTATATGTTCCATACAACGGATACGTACATGAAAAATGAGTCTTTACCGCGTTCAAAATATCTCAATATTCTATCTTTGAAATGTTACAAGCGTCTTTAGTATGTAAGTTATGCTAATAGTATTTTTCATTATGCAATGCCCAAAACGGTCGATTACCTCTATTTGGAGTAAAATTAGTGAAAATGAAAGCTGGTTCTCACAAGTATACCGTTGCTAAAGTAAATATAAAACTTCATCGTTAAAATGTCGTTAGTAAAATATTAATATGTCGTTAAGTAACCCGTGATTATTATAATATATACCAAAATATTAAAAAAGAAATACAACATTTAATGCAACGATACTTCGAGCGCTAAGTATCTATAAGAGCTAAGCTATTAAATGTAAACTATAATTCTTTAACAACTGTGCGTTTGAATTCGATTTTAGAGCACGGAGCTTTAAAATAATTTTTGTGGACACTGAATAATTCTTATACATGTAAAAGGTGCTAAGTAAAAGCAATATTTTTTATGTTTTAATGCATTACTAAATATTTATTTAGTATTTGGACGATGTACGTTCAATTATTTAAATGTCATGTAAAATATGTATTTCTATTAAAAAATAATAAAGTAACAATTGGAAGTTCGTTTTAGTTGCTTATATAGAGCTAATGCCGCGTACGGCGTACCCATACTTGCCTCCGGTGCGAGAGGCGTGCGCACCTTGATATACTTATGAAAAGTATACGCAATAAATGAAAATAATCTAAAATAAATAAATAAATAATGTAATAGAATGTATGTTATGCTGACACACACGAAAAGGTAATATGAATCGACACGGAGACTCGACGCGAATTTCAAGCACAGAGCACGATCCAAGAGAGTGACGATACGTAATCATTAAAAGCAGAGAGAACGCACGGTCCCCGGTGTGCAAAGCAAGAGATACATATAACGTTCGAGGTGCAGGTTCTTCCGGCATGCGAGGCGCGCAAAGGCATGCGACGACGGAAACAAGAGTAAGTGTATAGCGGAGGAGTCGCCGGCCGTATATAGGCCCTAATCCTGAGGTTATATACGAGCAGTCCTATATAGCCATATATTATTCCATACGGGAACAAACGTCAACTCGGTGAAGGCGCTCGCGCGCTCCCGTCGATTGTTTACATTCTGACCGACAAACGGCCTCGCGCTCTCCGAGGTGTCGTTCGTGTAGCTCTCTACTTTTTTCTTGTACTGCACGTATACCTATATCGTATACCTATCTTCTTGCGACTAATCGGCCCAACGCACGCTCGTCGTGCCACGGATTCTTTCTAACGGTAGCGCTCTCCTTTGCATCGCTCTTTAAATGCGCTCTTGAGATTGCGGATCGACGTTAGCGGATAATTACCAATCTTTCTCTTCGTAGCGTTTAAGGGTGCGGTCGGTGAAACATTTTATGTAAAGTTCGATTTTATTATTATCAAGGAATATATATCTATCTAAAATATTTAATTACAATTATCTGTTTAACGGTTTTGCTAGAAATTATGTTTCATTATTTTTAAATAAATTTTCTCAATATTGAATATTATCGAGGAAACCTTTTTTGTAGTTTTATTTAAATATATCTTAAAATAATATTAAGTAATATATTTATTAAAGCAGCCAACGAAACAAAATTTATACAAAATAGTGGAAGAGGTGTGATAATATATGTACAAGAAAGATAATTTACTTAACTAAAAGTCTATAAATATTAGAAATTCAGTCATCGCAAAATATACAGTATTTAAAGAACAAAGTAAATTCATTAAAGTAACTCGATGTAAAAATAATAACTTTTGAATAAATATGTTTGTAGTATACTAATTGTATAGCTAATTAAAGTGGCAAGCAAAAAAATAAACGCAATGTGTAACAGATATTTTTCTCTTTCAAATTCAACAATAATTTATTTTGATGCTATTTTTTCAATTGGCTTTAGTAATAAAAGTAAATATAGAAAAAACTCTACATTTTGGATATATGAACATCAAAAATTCGCCGATAACACAGGTAATCTCGCAAGGACGTCTCTCTTCGCAATAAAAGATGCCTTGAATGCATCCGCCGCAACTTCGGTAAAAGCAAGGGAGTGACGAACGAGGCGCACAAATTCCGCAAACGGCAGCCAGGTATTTACTTAGTGCTATACGAAGGGCTGTGGCGTCGTCGCAGGCAGCCGGGGGAATCCCAACGACAAAGGAATCCCGCGCGCGACGGACAATGCTTCCCACCAAGAGTCTCTCTCTCTCTCTCTCTCTTTCTCTCTTTCTGGTAGTCAGTCTCTCTTTTATCATTTACTTCATGTGGCGTTTCTCGATACGAAAAATTGCTGAGAATTTTCTCCTAGGTGAATACTTTCGAGCGCTTTAGTATCGATTACTGCGAAATGCAACTTGGAAATTTGTCCGGGCTAAATTCTTTTCGAACGAATTTGTCGAATTCGCTTCCCCATCTATTTTCCCGAACATACAAATAACTACACGTCGACCTCAAATTTACGGATTCACAAGTACCTTGCAATAAAATTGTGTTTGATTATTAATCAAATAATATATGAAATTGTTATTGATTTTCGAGCTCGAATTTCAAATAAAGATTTCCAGAAATGTAAAAAATATTATTAACGAAAGTCTGTATAGGAAACTGGTGAACTCCAATGTGCGCATGCCTGAATTAATTGATTTTTCATTCTATATACAAATTAATGTTGCTAACCCAGATATATTTTACAAAATTGCTTTATTTGATCAGGGAAGTATTAAACACATGTGTATAATAAACATATTGATAAAATCAAATTTATATTTTTGTACCCACTCGGTACCCAGAAAACACTTGTAGAAGTGATTTTTTCAAAACAATAATCCATACATCCTCTTCCCTACTCTAACCTGAGCAGGTATACTGAAATACACATGTTTATTTACTCATTTATGCAGTACATTGCGATTATAGTCAAAATATAGATCCAGAATATATTTTACAAATATAATGTTATATCTGTTAAGTTAAATTTTGCGGAAAAATATGGCTTTTTCGACAATTGTGTAGCTTGTTCGAAAACTAATGGTAAGCCCGAGGCAAAATTGCAAGCTATAACTCAGTATAGAAAGAAAAGTATACTATGAAATCCCATATCGAAGCTTGAAAATCCCTTCGATCGTTTTTGCGTGCATCGAAAGAAGCTTGCGAGCAAGAAAATACGTATATATAGATATATTGGTAAAGAGAAAACGAAGCAGGGAAAAAGGAAGACCGCGAGGGCTATTCGCACCCTCTAACCCAACGCAATTCTGGAATCGAACCCCCTCGGGCGTCAGGTCGTCGGAGTTATATACGCTGCCGCCACTACCCCAGGGGCCGCGAACCGAAAAGGGGAGGAGGTACAGCAAGCGCGCACGCGAACCCTGCGACTTTTTTCTCAACGCGTGCGTGAGCGAAGCGCCTCCGTAGCTCGTATATACCACCGCGACGACGATAATAATTTCTTTTTTCCGGACTTTCTGCCCTCGACGGCTTCCGCGAACTCGAGAGCCATGTTATTACGCTTGTCTCCTTTATTCCCCTCTTTTTTTTACGTATTTTTGCAAGGGCGCACGAGTTTTAATTGAAGTTTGTCGCTGTATTTACGAGATGTCGAATGATTTTTATATACGGAGTCGAATTCAGCTGACAAAAAGCATTTATAAATATCGCGATCCCTAGATCCGATTGTGCACGCGAGACGGCGTCAGACTATCAAAACGATTATTTTACACTCTACGATTATAATACATGATCGGCATTATGGTTTTCCGTGTATCTATGTAAAACCAATGTTTTATACAGGCAAGTATTAAGCTATTAAATGTTTTGAGCAAACGAGATGGTTATTTATTTATTTTGTAATCCTTGTTTGTATACGTATATATTATTTACATTCAACAACTTTCCGATGGTACATCGTATAAGTTAATTGGAGCATGAATATCTGTATCATTAATTTTCCTGTAAGCTAATAGTACCTTTCATGAGTTTTTACACACCACTAGCTTCGTATTTTATTACTTTTAACAGGAACGTTAAAAATTAAAAAATATTATCAATTCCTTGATTCACGCAACTTGCAACTTGGTTCCACGTATATGTGATACGTAGGAAAAATTGATCGATTCAGTTTATTCGATTAATATTGTGGATTAATTCACATATTTGGTAAGCATAAAAATACAAATAGATCTATATACTTTTTATATTTATTGCAGACAGTTCAACTTTTATGATCGCGACGGCAAATTATATGTCTGTATTTGTATCAAATGTATTTTAATTCAAATCTTATTATAGAGAATTATTACTATTAATTGGAAACTTCTCTGAGCCTCAAGATTCCATTAGGTATTTGAAATAAAAGTGTAAAATTCGAGGTAAAATTATCTGTGAATAATTCAACCGTTCAAATTCAATGATTAATATTTTCATAAAATAAATCGTGGAAATTGTGCGCAAAGGTGTACGCTGCCCAGCATAGACGTATATTCGCGATGCCCGGGTAAGCTTTATTACTCCTTACGGGATCCCAACAAGGTTTTCCTTCTTTTTTTTACGACCTCGTATTATCAAAACGTTAAACTCGACTGTAAAAAAAAGAAGCATGGTGGAAAAAAATATACGCGATAGGGCCTACACATTATCGCTTTACAATTCTCAGTGCAAAGGACTTTAAACGCCAAGCAAATGCGTACACTCTATTTATGTAAATTTGAAAGCATAAAATATATAGCTTTCGAATTCACCAGAATCAATATTTTGGTAGCCATGGATACGCGTAATGAAAATCTGATGTTTGGTGAAAATGAAGTCTTTATATAGTCTATTGGGGAAACGCGTTATGTATATGCCTGCGTTCAACGAACGCAAAGTACATTTGTAATTTAAAACTGAAACAATTTATAAAAACGTTAGCGTTTTAATATAATTAATAATAATAATTTGTAAAATACTTTCTTACATTGTCAGTAATTAACTAACGTTATGTCGATAATGTGTGATTTTAGTTGCCGCATAAAAATCAATATCGTAACTATTTATATTGTTTAAAAATAATTTTAATAAATTCTAGTATTAAAATATATTCAAGCTGCGTTTAATTCACATTTACTTAATTGGGCTAAGTTTAGTAAAAAGTACTTTAATTATCATGGTTGTGTTATCGCAGTAGCGTCGAGCAGATGGTTACGAGTGAGCATATTTCAATTTTACCCGAACTCACTTAGATTAATTAGGATCCAATTGATTAGTCAACTAAGGTCGAAGAATCCTTACCTGACCTAGAGGAAAAAAACGTATAGATGGGGCAAATGTAAGTAATCTCATAAAGTGACAATCTTGAAAAGAAAAATAATCGAGCGAGGTGGATAGTATGTATATAAGACGAACAGTAGGTATACTACCCCCCAGCGGTCGGCCCACTTTGGTAACTTTCGTCAAGAGAGCACTCAGCTCACACGCTTGGGAACAATGGGAACCCCGGAGAATCGCACGGCAGCCCCGGAAAATCCAGGTATAAAAGCCAGGCAAGCAAGCAAGCAAGCAAGCAGCAGCAGCAGTAGTAGAGGCAGAACGAGCATATCGCGCGTGTCAGCGGCTCGTGTGGAATCGGATATCGGAAAAGGTATTTCCGCGGGGTGGTATAGACGGCGACGGTGGTGCTGCTGGTGGTTTGCGCGCGCATCATCGTTCCAGAGAGTAGGGGTGGTTCAACCTCGGCCGGCCAATAACCGGGTAACGACCGGCGAAAATCCTCGACCCCGCAGCCCCCTTTGCTCTCTCGCCCTCCTCTTCTTCCGGGGATCTCGCGGGCGGTGCACTTTCGCGTAGCTGTATAATACTCTTCGACTACGTTCTAATAAGGCTCTTTTCGATTGACCCCCTTTTCCTCTTGGGTTTAAGGGTTCGCTTTTTTCCTTTTACCGGCTCCACGTGACCGAGACTCGATTTTTATACGTACTCGAGCATCTGTACCCAAAATCACGTACCATCATTTGACTTTTTTTTCCGAATCAAATTACCTGATTTTTTCACGAGTTTTACACAATTATTTGTTTTACACTCTACCAATTTGCTTTTTCATATTTTTTATATACCCTCTACAACGTATACCTAGCGTTATTATTCATTATAATACAAATATTTTAAAGTTTTAATGAATCTTGAAAATTTAACATTTTTATACTATCTTTATAATATTTTACAGAAAACTTTTATTAAAAAGTAAATAAAATATTTGTACACTCACAGCAAACGCAGAGAGAAACTTGAACATAAAAGAAACTTTTAAATACGTTGAAAAAAAAACTTTACAATTTGAAAATTAAATGTACCGTAAAAATCTAACTACATCAAGTGCAAAGTTGTTGAGAGAAAGTAAAGTTGCTGTTTCAATTTAAAAACATTCGCTACAGCATCGATGTAACTTTAATGCATTTAATAGCGTGAGTTCATTGTACGTAATCAATGTGAATTCGCTACGGTGGTATAGAATCCTACCTATCGCAAATGTAGGTAACAAGGCGACCTAGATCCACTCTGATTTGGATTTATTATACGAATTTTCGTTAAATCCTAATATTAAATGGTTCATTATTTTCACAACAAATATATACGTATTTATAATAAATTGTAGGATTCTTTGTATAAGTGGGTTAAGTATAAAAAGAACGTGTGAATATTAGAAATTAATGGACTTTCGTCTACTTTTATTACACTTCAGCATTTCTTTATTATCTCTGTAGAAAAGAAGATCTAATTAATTTCATTAAATATATATACATAAATAAGTATGAAATACATTTTTAATACTTTCAAAACGTTTGCGTATCGATTTCCAAATGTAACAAGAAACGAACTTGTAACGATTTTTAACACGAGTTTATCTACAGACATAAAAACAAATGCTGGCATTAAAAATGTAATAGTATTGATTTATGCAATTTCCAGGGCATCTTCTAACGCTTTCACTTTTAATAAGAATATTATTGAAAACGCGAATACATTACTATATGTGAATTAAAAGCAATCAATTTATAACTTATATTCTTGAAATATAACTTATCATCAGTTAATATTATCACTAGGTATAAATCATTTTTAATATATATTAAGATTTTTATACTAAATAAAATCACCTATTATAGAATATAAATTTTAACATTTATATACGTTCCGAGAAGTATTTATATTTGTCAGTTAATCATTTATATTAAAACAATAAAGGTGTAGAAAATCTGGCGACGTAACAATTCTCATAAATTATATCGTTTAACAAGGAAATATCGTCAATGACATACCGGCCTCCTCGACACTTGTATTATACGAGCTAAATCTTATCAGCCTCGCCACAAGACCAAAATAAAATACTGGAGAAAAAGTAAAAAAAATGTTGAAACTTCGAAAAGCCGAAGAAAAAAATGACAAGAATACGACGCAGAGGCGTTCGTTACGTTGCGGATCGATAATCCACCAGTGAATATTTTCCATCGCACTCTTTCAATCCTAGCGAAGCATATTTTAGTTTTTTTTCGTTTTTACATCCGACGTATATACATGAATACGTATGTAGATACGTATATATAGAGGCGTATTTGTATATGCACGAGTTACCCTTAGAATCGCAAAACGCGTGCAGTTGGAAGTAAAACGACACGGCTTGCCAACGTACTCATTACACGTGCGGTCGCATTTACATTCGAATTACAGATGAATTTGCGGAGATTTATTAAGTTAACTTTCTGTGAGTATATATATATATATACATATTCATATACACGCAGATTCGGAGAAGGCGGTTGTTGAGAACGTACAAGTCTCGCGCCTGCATAAAGAACAGCAAGAGAACGGCGGCGGAGGCGACGGCAAGTCCCTTTTTCCCGATCGACCTTCCACGGATCCGTGTTTGTGCGCGCGCGCGCGCGCTCGAGTGTACGTGAGCGAGTCTATATGTATGTGTGTGTGAGCCCGAGCCAGGCTCCGCAGTCTCACTCACTCTCTCTCTCTCTCTTTCTCTTTTTCCCTTCGTCAGGCGCACGCACACGGTTGCTTTTTTCGAGCGTCCACACGAGAAAGAAAAGGAGGGAATACATATACATGTAGACTGCACACACGCACGCGCGCACGCACTTGCGCGCGACGCGTCCAAGAGAAGCACATCATCAGCCCGGCGTCCTGCGCCGCGTGCAACCCAAACACACTCTTTCTCTCCGTTTCGATGATGCGATGTACAGCCCGGATAGTAAGTTTTTTAATACGAAAAATAACCGAATGTCGACAATCTACCGAGGGTTAATTTTTTGGTTATCCTTGCGGCTCTTTGGGGTTATAAGTAATTTCAGTTCTATTTAAACGCACGCAACGGTCGTAGGTAGTTATTTATAATTTTACTCCCTTTATTTCGATATAGAAAGAATTTCGCTGAATTCTTTTTGTGTGTCAGTAACGCAAATGCTAAAAATATTAACTATTTAATCAATGCTTGGTCAAAAATTTTAAATGTATGCAAAAAATCTTTATATTTTAATAACCACATTTTTTAAATTAATACATTTTAATAAATATGTTAATCGCTTTTATTTAGCATACAAAATGAAATTTTCCTATACAATTTGGAAAATATTAAATGTCATTCAACACTTTAATTACACCTGAAAACTGATACTATAATGATTAAAGGAAAAAGTAACCTACGAAAAATTTATGTAAATTTTGAATTTACGTAAGTAATCAAATTGATAGTGTCTATAAAATATTTTAGTAGGATGGAATTTATTTAATTAATATAGTACGTAGTACAAGATAATGCTAAAAAAAATTGAGTTTGAAACATCAACAGTTTATGTATAATCAGATATTCGTATATCAAACTTATTATATACTCTTATCATGATAGAAAAGCATTAAAAAAGTAAGGTCTGTCATCACTGGTATGAAACACAGGTCCATGTCAACGCGCCAGAATGACATTGCGCCAGAAGCGTATTACGGACGGTTTCCAATTGAGAAGAGAAGGTGTCATTGCGCCAGCAGTGCCGACAACTTTAACGCGGCGAGGGCGCCAAATTCAAAATTGTATGCCTATATATGTATACACGACCCATATGTATATATATGTGTGTATATACACACGCACACACACACAAATATATGTATGTATGTACATATGTATATATGTGTGTATATGTATATGGTTGAAATAAAACAATATATATATATAAATTGATGAATCGGTACTTATGCCGACACACAAAAAATCGGAAAATTAGCTTTGTGAGCCCCGCTTTGACGTTATAATATTAATGAAGGATTGGAGTTATAACGTCTTTCGAGGTGCCGGAGGCCTCCGGCCTCCGGCACTTCGAATGAGGTTATAACTTCAATCCTTCATTAATATTATAAGGTCAAAGTGTGCTTTTTTACCCGTGAGGGGTATTTAGGTATTTGGGTTATTGGTTTTTTATGCATTATTTTATCAATTAATATTCTCCCCCTTATATCTGAGTCGTTACATATGTTTTATAACCTCAAAACACCAAGATAACACGTAATGTCACCATAAGTACCGATACTGATGTTTATATATATATATATATATATATATATATATGCGCATTATTTATTTTCTTTATAATTTAATATGATTATTAAATGGCATGTGTGTGTGTGTACACATTGCTTTATTTCAACCATTTAATAATCATATTAAATTATAAAGAAAATAAATAATGCGCATATATATATATATATATGTATATATATATATTGTTTTATTTCAAACATATACATATACACACATATATCATATGTACATACATACATATATTTGTGTATATATGTGTGTGTGTGTGTGTGTGTGTGTCTATATATATATATATACACACACATATATATACATATGGGTCGTGTATACATATAGGCACGCATCTAAACATAAGTAAGATATATGCAAAATAGCATACAATTTTGAATTTGGCACCCTCGCCGCGTTAAAGTTGTCGGCACTGCTGGCGCAATGACACCTTCTCTTCTCAATTGGAAACCGTCCGTAATACGCTTCTGGCGCAATGTCATTCTGGCGCGTTGACATGGACCCTGAAACACGCCATTCCTTCATATTTTAGTAAGGTTTTTTCTTTTATGCGAAACAAGCAAGCCTACATTTGGCGAATAGTGTACAAGACACCGAGAGGTTCGAATGAGGACGAGTCGGTTCTAGGGCGACAGAGTATATTATAGGAGGATAAACGAGCGCGTGTACATTGCCTGGAAATGAGTGATTTAGATATGTAGAAGGGAAAGATGTGTGTCTACGTTCACGAGGGAGGGACCGAGATATTAATAAATAGGTAAGAATTTTTCGTTTTCAAGGAACACTCCTTCTATGCGTTAAAGACGGAACGAAAGTGAGTAAGAAAAGAGCAATAGAAGGTATAAATAGAAAAGGGGAAATATTTAGTAGGTGAAGTAAAGAGGAGGTTCGCGCGCATAAAATGACACATGGTAGAGGGTGATCGAGTGTAGAAAAGAGAGCGGTGAGGTTGAACGTTGTACCAATAGAAAGTGTGTCGTAAATAGAAATAAATGTATGTTTCCTTACGTTTTTTTAAACATAATAAAGAAATACATGTTTCGAGGGATAGTGCGAATACCGTGCAAGAATCTACTACCAAAAAAAAAGTATTGAACAAAATTATGAAAATATTTACTCAAAAGACTGATTAATGAATACAATCAAAGAATATTTTGCGATACAATAACCAACGTATCAGATAAAAGTTAAATAGAAAAATTAAATAAAAGCATCGGTGAAATGGTAATAAAAAGGACAGGAGCGAATGTACAAGAGATAGTAGAGGAAGCGAAGGAAATGAATAAAACAAAGAAGCAGAAGGAACGCATTTGTGTAATAGAAAGTCAACGATAGTAGACAAGCACTCAAAGCAGACATAAAGAAACACCGGTGAATAAAATTGATAGAAGAGGAAATTACTTATTTATTGAAACGAATAGATTATTTTTGGAAAAGGATTATGTTCTATGTATACTTATTATACCGAGAAACGGAACAGATAAAGTGACAACAATTAATTGTTTGAATTTCACTTAAGGATAAAGGAAGTAGGTGTATCGACATATCCGAGTTATCGAAATACTCATAAACGCAGAAAATAGGCAACAAATTATCTAAACAAAGAGACAGACTAAACAATCAAATACTGTACCAATAACAAAATTACAGTTTCATTTTTCGATAATTTTACATTTGACAAACAGAAAAAAATAAACGAACAAAATGAACGTAAAAAGCATTGTGTGTAGCATCGGTAACTTCTTCGTTATATTTACAAACAATTAAAGATATGGTTAACTTTCAATTTTTCAATAAAATCAATTTCCGTTTAAATACGGGTAAACAACGACGATGCAAACAAAGGAAAAGCAACTCGGAATAAAATTTAATACAGAGTAAACACAGAGGAAACGAGTGTGTCTAAACTCAAGTCAGACACTTGAGAGAGAAATAAATCAAGCATCACAATAAACGGGCAAACACGATGAATATAAACATATATACTCTATTCTCTCATCGCTTACGCAGACAACGACTCAAACTGAAAAACGTCCCTTGCATTTTATAAACACTTTATTTTCTTGAGTATTATATTTAATGCAGTAAAAAAACATTTATAAGAACCGTATACCCTTGTTCAGATAGTATAGACTCTATCGAGAATTATGATTCAACCTACAGTCAATATTGTATGTCTTTCTTATTCGTAAAAGTTACAAAAGTTTGCTTGGTAATTCATATTCGTGTTTAAATTTCACATCGATTTTTTCGAAATTGAAAAAATAATGAATAAGTAATTGAATGAGTAAATGAACATTTTCGTGCCGAACCAAGTACACATTTAAGGAACCGATCAAGTTGGGCTCGGTTTCATGGCGTTCCGTTCCTCTTTTTTTGTAAATTGTTCGCCGAATTATATATATTGAATACAGGTATACCTGTATTCAATAAAGAAACCGTTGAATACAAGAATAAAGAGAAATAAACGTGAGACGTATACATTGCGTATATTTCCACTTAAATTTTGTAAACATATACCTAATATCATGCAAAATTTTAATCATAATTTTTAAATGCCTAAATAGGTACTTGTGTATACTTTGCTTATCTATGTTATGGATGTTAAATTGTTTATAAATATTAATTCCAGTTACATTTGTGACATTTTTAAATTAAAAAGAAAATTGTATGTAAAATTCAATAAGCAAGTAAGTATTATTTACGTTACATGTACCGAAATTGACATGAGACTATGCGAGTTCTACAAAATTCATTCTATGTATTGTAATTATAACAATTAAAGCGCACCGCCTTACCTTAAAGTATTGAAAAAAAGAAGTAATTATTGTAAAATATATGTATTATAAAACAATCAATTAATTATTGCTTTGTAAATTAAAATATTATAATTAAATAAAAATATTAGTTTTGAGGGAAGAAATGGAATAGTATTTAATTCTTAGATAATCGTATAAACTGTCGAGGACTGACGGAAACACCCCGACCGCCAAATTAAATCCCAGGATTTGCATTACACTATTTCGAAATAGTTTCTTGTGATATAATAAGTAATACATAGGAGGGGTTCTACCTTCCGGGAAACGGATTTCGTTGCAACTTTGAGAGCTGTTTTCTGGTACCCAAATATAAAAGAATTCATGTCAAATTCAATCTCATAGGCTGTTTGACGAAAAGTCTATATGCAGTTAATGGAAAATTGTGAAAAAAATATGTTTAAGCTCAATCGCCAATAACTCGGAAAGAAATTGACATAGTTGCTCAAACCTACATCCATTAAACAGTTGAGATTAAGTAGACATAATTTTAAAAAAAGAAGCTCAAATATCTCAATTTGGACAAGTTATGGAAAAAATAAGAATTGGACGAAATATAGGCCTAAAAAGTCTATCAAATTTTAATACTAAATTTTCGTTAAAATTTTATCTAATTCTTATTTCTCCCATAACTTTTGTCCAAATTGAGATACCTATTTGAGCTTCTTTTTTTTAAACCATGTCTACTTGATCTCAACTATTTAATGTATTTGAGTTTGAGCAAATACGTCTATTTCTTTCCGAATTATTGGCGATTAAGCTTAAACATATTTTTATAACTGCGTATAACTTTCGTCAAACAGCCTATGAGATTGAATTTTATTTGAATTCTTTAAAATTTGGGTACCAGAAAACAGCTCTCAAAGTTGCAACAAAATCTGTTTCCCGGAAGGTAAAACCCCTCCTTGTTAGCCTGTAGGTACAAGGTCGAAAAAAGCAGCGGCGCTGCCGGCAAAGTCTCGATAACCCTCGAGACTCACCCCGTAGCCACCCTATTCCTTTATACACGTATGTATAGAGGTATGGGTGCGTGGCTGGGTGTACGACTGTACGTGTGTAGGCATTAGGCACATATAGAAGTATAGATAGAAAAATACGAGCGAAAGACGAAGCGATAAGTGGAAAGAGGGTCGCACACTAACCTCATACTTGATCCCGTTGAGTCTGAGCCAAGTCTCGACCTTGAGGCAGTAAGACGAGAGGCTGGGGAGCAACGGCGTCCTGGGGAATTGAAAGAGATAGACGATATCTTTCTCGAAGTTAGGTTTATGGACGCTCGCGGCTTTGGCCGGGGCTGCAGCCTGGGGTGACGCGGCCGCCGCCGCGGCGCCGCTCGAGGCGTCGCCCCCAGCACCGGGAGCCCCAGAAGCGTCCTCCGACTTCTTCTCCGATTCCTCTTTCTTTTCCTTGGACTCCTTGGTCGCCTCGTCCTGCTTATTGTCGGGAGGCGTCTCGTCCTTCAGCGCGTCCTTCATCTCCTTGACGTCTTTGATGTCTTTCGTCTCGGCAGCCGGGCCGTTGTTCTCAGTTTCCATCGTCATTTTCGCCAGATGTACGATCTCTCGCTAAACGCGTATACGGTTTCGAAAATCAAAAATACGTTCCAACTCGAACTCAAACTCGAACTCGAACTCGAACTCGTCTAAATCAAAGTGGAGAAGCTCGCCGAGAGCCGCGAGAGTCAGGGTACGTATATACCGAGGGAAAAGCAAAGGAAATTGCGCCGACTGGAGAGCGAGAGAATGGAAGAGCCGGGTATATATATCAATATATATACGTGCGCTCGGGTCGAAATTCCAGACGACACTGACTGGATTGGAACGCTAAAGCCGAACGCGGCGCGTGCGGTGCGGTGCGACGCCGAGAGAGTCGCTCGAAATCGCCACCACCACCGTCGCCGCCGCCGCCACCGCCGCCACCGCTGCTGCCGGCCGGTTTTCTCCCCCCTCTTCGGACCCGGTCGCGTCTCTTCGGCTCCGATACACGGGCTACGGTCTCGCAATCACCGCTCTTCGTCAGGAGTTCTAAGTTCCGAGCTGTTCCGTCCGAGCTGTTGCCCCCTCGAGCCAGCCAATCCCAGCCCTTTGACCAAGGGAATCAACGAGTGGGGTCCTGCGCTTCGAACGGACCTCCACGGAAATCAGTTTACACATATATATACATAGTTGGTAGGTATGCGGGAGCGCAGGGTGGGCGCATGCGCGTTTCACGCCGCCACACCCCAGCCGATCATCCAGTCTTTCCTCAGTCCTCTCTCTCTCTCTCTTTCTCTCTCTCGCTCTCGACTCTCGGCGTTCTGTCGTCTCCCAACTCCCGAGTCCCGAGGCTCGTCCACCGCCGGTCGCCATCTTTAATTGGTCACCACCCCTGCTGCCTGCCTGACGCTCGTTCTCTCTCTCTTTCTACCTGTGTGCGCTTGTGTGGACGCGCGCGCGCACACCCGAAACGCCAAGCAAGAGAGAAAGCGAGAGAGAAAAGAGTCGCGCTTGGGCTTGGAAAGCCCTCGCCGATTTTCTCGTCCGGCGTAGCGCGCGCGTATGGTTTTTGTACCCCCTACGGCGTGCGAGTGCAGCTTGCGTGCGCGTGCACTTACGGACGTTGTTCCGCTGGCGCGGTATCTCTCAACACACGAGGGCAACTCCATGACGAGTGGACAACCGAGAATCCCGATATTATTTTCCCTCTACGTGTATTATTCTTATTTCTCGTATCTTTTACCAAGTTCGAGTTTTTACGACAATCGACATTCAAAGGCTTTGAGCGAGACAGTCTAGTGGGCGGATGTAATGGACTGAATAATGCAATACCGAACAACTGTTGTCCGCAATCGAGCTCTCCTACTTTATATTGTTCCAAGTTTTACTTACAGTTTCATAACGTTATACAATATTAATCTATCCTACCTGAAACCTACTCTAATTATTCTCGTATTGTTTTATATATTTAAAACAGGGTTAAATAAAAATAATTACATCAAATCAGACATTTATCTTGCATTTTGTATCGAATGATTTTAATTAATGAAATTTTAAAAAGAATTTTAAACTGTTCTCATTATTATTTTACGACCAATTGAAGGGTAAAGATTCGTTAAGCGATTCCATTTAAATTTTTCAAGAGTCACACAATTTAATGTTAGAAACTTTTATTATCTATCAAAACTTTTGGTTTATAATTATACAACAATTAAATAAAAGCACTTGTAGTTTGATAATACCTATACTTAATACGCGACAGATAAAGTTGATAACGTTTTCTTACACTGATCAAGTTGAGAACACCATTCAAAAGTTTATCCCACTTATGTTTGACATGTGTTTCTGAACGAACTACATATACATGTATATATTCCGATTCTGGCCCTTACACAACCGTATCCTACTAAATGTATATTTTTATTTCAATACATACAACAGAACTAAATAAAATAGTTTCTTTTGACGAAAGAAAAAAGGGAAACACCTTTTTTTTATTTTTATTAAAACATTCTATTAATCAAAGTATATAGTAAATTCCAAGAATAAAATAATTCTAATTTATCACTATATACGATATTGTATCTTTCTCTCTATATTTAGATGAAACAACATTTCTAAACTGAAATGTGCATTTATGTGCATATTTTATTTAATTGTAAATCAGTCAACTAAAATTATAATTGACAACCGCATCACTAACTATGAATTATTTATGTATATAATGTTATTTTATTACTTCCTTCATCAAAATACGATTGCTGATTATTCTCCTTAGATGTATACATTGTAACTAATATTATAATACATGCTAATTATGTAACCTCTTAATAATTAAACTTAAGCGCTCAAAGTAAAAATAATAATACCGAATAATAAATTACATTCGTTGAATTATTATCCAATTAAATAAATTACATAGAGTTAAGGCGGCTTTTCATCATAGACATTTTGGAAAAATTCTTTCTGTTTTTTCAGTATTTTAAATTAAGATATATTTAGATATACAAATCAAAGGTTTAGATGTCATTTCAAGATATCGTTGTAAAAGGCTCTTTTCTTTATCGTTTTGCAGGCAAGCCACTCGTGCTATATGTTAATAAAAGAAACTACATAAATTTCATAAGTTATTGCGTCAAATGCTCGGGTGGAAAATGCTAATATTTAAAAAGACATTGTTGAATCACCCCAAGGGTGATATCCTTAAGCAAACGTATCCAGTTCGATGTGATTAACAAAGAAAAAAGCGAATCGAGTGTTTAATGGCATTTTCTTCTACTAACGATATCAGCACAACTGTTGCATCAATTTGACTCTAGGATAAGCTTTTGGTTTATTTGATTTATAATATTATTGTATTATACCAATAATACTTGTAGGTATATATGTATTAATAGTGTCGCACCTTAATTATTTAATGCGATTTTAAACTCTTCCAATTGTCGAGGAGGTATATTACAAATATCGAAGAGACATTTTAAATTATAACAATTTGTATATCTTGAACGAGTTTACGAAGAGACAATCGACCTCTAATTTAGATTTTATTATTACCAATTAGTCGTTTGGTAAACATAGCGTGTATATGCATATATAGATAGATTTAGTCATCGGATATTTATGCGCAAAATACGTTCATAGTAAATGAAAGATCATTACCGTGGTTGAGAGAGATAAAGAAAATTGACTTTAAACTCCTCTCACCCGAACTCGTAAAATATCCGAGAATATAGAAAAAGAGTAAGTAGATAATATGGAGAAACCGAGTAGCTACGAACGCTTGTCGTATTCCGCAATCAAATAAAAATTAGTCGAAGCGCACAAATCCAAGGCCCATGTACATGCTACTGAATCGGAAACAAGGCGTTCACTTGACATTCTCGTGCGAAAAAAAGCTCATTAAAATCGAATTAAAGCTCAGGGATGACGTTGCCCTCCGTCGGCGTTCATTAGCCGCGGCGTTCGCTTTGCTCGACAATCGCAGGCATTTTTCTCGGTTGAATCATCTCAACTTCGATTCTACGAGCGACTCTATACGTATATGGGGGATATACATTCTGGGAATCGATTCTTTCCAGAGATATATGCATATATATGTATATACACACACATATATATATTCATTCGATTTGATTTAATGCACGAAAACAAGGTTTCTTCAAACTTTATACTTGATCGCGGATTTCGTACGATTTATTTCCTCTTTCACACCTTTCTGTACGGCATTAATCAATGATCCTTCCTTTTATATATTTTTTACACACACACACACACTGCACACGTGCACAAGTTATCCTTGATGTAATAGTGTTAAATTTCGTGGAAGCACCATTATACACATATACAGTCATGGAAATTTGAAATTCTTAAATTATAGAGTATTCTTAAGAATATCATTTCTTTTATGGAGAAAAAAATTCTTAATTTAACAAATATGCTGAAATTACGGCGACATATCAAAAGGCGCGATCTCTCCCGACGCAAGTATGGGCGCTTAAGCCTTTATATACGACTAACTGACCCCTCATATTTTTGCTTTCGTAAACGTTGATTATATATTTATTTATTTTTATGTTATCTATCGAACCTTACTTTCGCTATTTATTAATTAAATCTTCAGTAAACATCACATTTTGTCCAAATTTTTAAAAAACGTAAACAAAAATTTCTTTTAAATATATAAATAATAAAATGTATTATAAATAAAAATATCTATTTATTAATTTATTAAAAATAGGCAACAGTTGATAAAAATATATTTATTTACAGTACATTTGTGCTGCAAATATTAATGTATCCTCAATTATGCACTAACTTGTGTAATGCGTTACGCTTCAATTTTGATCTACGAGCATACGTGCACATTTACATGTATCTCCAAACACGTTACATAAACGTGCAGACACTGTCATACGGGAAACGCATATTTTCTTTGTAAGCTATAAGTAAATCGTAATGCAATAAATGTTTATTATTATTATTACATATTAACAAAACTACACTTCAATTAATTATTTTTAATATTAAATGTCAATAATCATTGCAATATATATATATATATACACAAAACAGTTACATACTTTTTATTTAAATTCAATTGATTAGTATAATGCAAAGCAAACATTTTCCTTCTCTAAAACAACGAAAGTTAAAAATATGCTTAAACAATAAGAGATATGTACTCAAACTTGTATATAAACGTTCGTATTATTGAAACATTGGTTTGACTGGTATTGAAACGATGGCCATCGTAGTGAGTAAAATCGAGACGACAACGTACGGACGAGTAACAAAAAAAGTCGGTTAAGCCGCGCACATTTCTACTACAGCGATCGATGCAAAACACGCGAATCACGCAAAAGTATCGGAAAATATGTCGCATCGTTTAATACAGAGTCACATAGATATATGTATATGTCTCTATGGAAATTTCGTCGATGTTTGTTCGAGCGTATTTTTTTTAATTTATATTCTACATATTTCAGCGTTTTTAATTGTGTCCACTTTGCACGAAATGTATAACTGTGTACGCTATTGTAATGGCTTTATTAATTATGCATAATTTGTTCTTAATAATAGATAATACATGTATACTAATTCATTAAATAGGTCGTCGGTTTTAAAAATTATTCCATTTACTATAATAATTATTCCACGGATTTAGGGGTGAAATGTCAATGTTTCTTTTCAAAATATAATTGTAATGTAAAAATTGTACATCTTTACTTTTGTACTTGGATTGTCACAAAATTAATATTTTAACAATAACTTCCATTAATTATAACCAATTTAATCTTATATTATTTTTAAATAAAACGTTTTAATTTAATATATATAATGCAATACAAGTACTTTATTCTAATTTTCATATAACACTAATTTTACCGTGAAATCAAAATATAATTAAACCTTTCTAAAGCTATACGTATCTATCTGACTTAGCTAAGCTAGTATGTAGACAGTTCACTTATTCTGTACAAAGCTATTAGCCTCGTTTCTGATTTTATTGCTCTTTTTTTAATATTGAATTTCATTAAGTTTAAACATCATCGTTACGTTATTTTTTTTTAATTTTGATGAAAGTTTTTAATTTAACATAGTATATCTAAATTTAAGCTTCAATTTAAATGTGTTAACAATCTATCTAACAATAATTAAAATTTATATCAAGATATTTCAGTTTGACCTAAACTAATGTATATATTAATTAAAAAATAACTCTGAAGCGTTTGAATACTTGTTAGAAAAAACTATCTATAAATATATTTTGAACTATTTTGAATTCTCTTCTGTTATTGACTTGATCGATAATTTTCGCTTTCTTTTCGAGAGGTTTCAATCCTCGAATTTTGTCGAGGATGCTTGAAAACTCGTAAAAACTAGCGCTTGAAATGTCTGGACGAGATGGAGACCGAAATTTGATTCTTAAAGACTGACTGCATTATTCTTTTAAACCTGATAGGCTTTTGAAGGTAGCTTTTCAACTCTCGTAAACCTGTGAAAAGTTTTTAACGAGGATTCTCGTTATTTTACACGGCTCGAATATTTAGACTCTGGTAAGTACTTATCTTTAACAAATTCATAGAATAGAGGAATTATATCCGATTTATAATTTGTTAAAGCGAAACTAAATATAACTCTTGCCACTCTACCGATTTCATCCTCATATTTTATAAGTATACATTTTATTAACATCATATACATAAATATCTAAAAGAAACTGAATATTAAATTTTTTAATACTTACACGATGTGGAGTCATTTAGTAAAGTAATTTCCATATTTTTCTATAGTCAAAACAATTTAATAACCTTAATATGAGAATCTTATAAGGGAGGGTTTTACATCTTTGGGGCATCGATTTTATGCTAATTATCGAAAATGTTACGCTGTAAACTACAATTTGATCCATAATCTTCCAAATTTTTTTATTAAAGTTAAAAAAATATTTTGATAAATAAATAAATAGTTAAAAATTTAGCAAATAATAATTAAAATATAATTTTAATAAAAAATGAAGTATTTTATTAAAAAATATTAATAAATTTTATGAAAAAAGTTATATAATTCTATTATTCACAGGCGAATAGTCCGGAGTTGAGTTTTGGAAAATTTTATCTTCATCATTGACCCATAAAAGCCCTTTAGGACCGGGTTTTATCCGTTTCAAAGGGCTACTGAGTCCGATACCAACTCAAAGCAACGCGATCGAGACAACCCTTGGAAACATCGCACGAATACTCGCTCGAAAATTGTCGTGTACACCATAGTATTGCCCCTTAACACGAAAGGGTACAAGACCTTGTCCACCTAAATTCTTCCAATTGTTTCTATATGCCTCTTTTATTGAAGGTCCCACAGTCTCAATTAGTTCACCGACTTTCGGACGCTCAGTTTTTTTTATATATCTACACCCACGACACTCGATTAATTTCATTATACTTACAAGAAAATGTGCAATTCCACCTTTTTCATAATTTAATGAAAATTTCATCTTTATATTATTAAATGACGTTTAGTCGAATAAATCAATTTAATTCTCGTTGACTATTTTTTATGCGGATAAATCATGATTTTTAAAACTGTATCAGATTGGTATAAGTATGATTATTAAATAATACTACATGTTCTTATGCGTAAAAGTATTGATTTATCTAAATTAATAAAAAAATAATTGAGTAGAGATTCCCGTTAATCTATCGTAATTTATGTTAAATAAGTGTAATGTATCAAAGCTCCGAAATCCGTCATCGGCGAGTGAATCGTCGACAGCTCCACCACGAATTTTTCATTAATTACACCGCGGACAAGTAATAGTTGCAAGGGTGTCGGGTTTTCAAGCTCAAAACGCGTTGGTGTATGCATTTACACCCAGAACCAGAAGCGTCAATTGAAAGAAATTAAGGAACCTCCTCTTTTTCCCCCTATAGGTATGTATATACACTTAGGGAGAGGAAAAAGCGCGGGTCCGCTCGCGCGCATCGTGGGATCAATTTTGACCCTTCTCGAATTGAAGCCTGCGTGAGTCACCTTTCACGTATTATATGTATGTCCATTATATGCGCGGGTAAGTACGCGCAATGACCACGGCGACGCTTCGCTTGGAAATATTATAAAAGCTGGTGGATCGGAAAAACTTGTGTGAAGCAAACTTTTATATATATATATATGAACATTTTATAAATAACGCGTCTGTTCCTTTCGTTTGCATCTCGACTCTCATTATGTTTATTATATTACGTCCTCTCGTCGCGTGTGCATTTCTCGCTTACCGAGGAATTCGTTGCTCGACACGTTGCTTATTTCTTTTTTCGAATGGTTTGTATCTTTTCTCTGCTTTCCATACGGAAGTCGACGATGACAGACGAGAAACTGTTTCTGGGGTAGGATGATAGTTTAAGATAATTTACTTTTTTCTTCGTATTTACTTTTACTATAATCGAATATGTTTGATCATTTTGATTATTAATTTGTACTTCAGTGTACGTTACATATAAACATTATTCATAAACAGTAGTTGTACAAATGTACATACGTATACAACAAATTGTTTTCATGATTACTTAAATTTATTCAATAGCTTCTTAATATATTAATAGTAATAATTGAACCATAGTGTTAATAATAATGAGCTATTATATATCTACTAATAAATGAACTCTAGCATTACCTGCCTCGTAAAATACAAGTCCCTGACATTAGGATGAGATGACAGTATCCCGCACACCCTCTTAATTAAACTAAAGAAGCACATTTGTGAAATAATTGTACCTCTATGAATTATAATTTCAATGAAATTGAAATATTTAATTAACATTTCTTAGCTAATAACCGACTTATTTTTACTAACATTTACTTTTATACGTCAACTGTTTTGTTCTTGCTTTTGAAAATTGATCTATACATTTGCATTTCCCAACTAAAATTGTATAAGAGCATCACTCAAAAATGTAAAGCAAAGTAATATTATTTTGATTACAGTAAAATATCAATTAAGGTATTGGTGCAGTGCACTGACCTTATATGGATATATTCAAATTAAAATGCTTTCAATAATGGAATTGGAACTTCTAGAAATCTTACATTATATATTTCAGATAAGCAAAATAAAATTAAAACACATTAGTTCGTCGTTAAATTTATCGCTGCAAAATATTTATTATGTAAAATAATGTGATTTTAAGTATGCACTTTAAATCACTAACGGTGACCGAGAGAACTCGTTGAGTTTGTAGTTGAAACACTCATTAAGCGATGATGTAGAATCATAAAATTGTACCATATATTTTACTATATTAATTAAATTAACCACTATATATATACAAATTATTATTATCTTCTAGAAATGTACATTGTTTAATGTTTAAATACATGTTATATTGGTAATATGTCATAACATAATTTGTAATAGTAAAAGTGAAATTTTAATCGAAATTCTATAGTTTACCCGAATGCAGATACATACACGTCGAGTATTATCAAAATTAATTTTGGTAATCAGTATTTTAAGCTAATATGTAGCAATAAAGGTATATGCGAAAAAAGTAGTATATTACATTACAAGGACGAGGAAGATTAAATTAAAACATAATCTCCAAGAATAATTCAGACGCTTTTGACTTTGTGCATGATTCAATATCTTACCATTCATTCGGTTAAGAAATGTTATACCGAAAGCCATTGGTACAACCACCCACAGCAGGATTAATAAACATTAAGTAAAGTGCAATTGTTTATAATAGCTTGTCTTAAAAATTTGAATTAGTATAGAAGAATTCTTTACTTTTGTAATAATAAATAAGATAAGCATATAGATTTTGTGTGATCCACCTAAATATATTTGTTCTGTTTACTAATAATAACATAAATATTAATAATTATAGTTTAATGATATTTTGAAAGATACGATATATACCTACACATATTATACAGATTTAGTAAACATTTTATATTAACGGGAATAAAAGTAGACGACTATATAAGAAAGTTACACTTTACATACAATACGAAGTAAATCATTCTCTTATACATACGTATCTCAATATATAACAGTGTATACCGTCGCGTATCAAACCGGTTACCCACTGCTAATAATTATTAACAAATTACTTGGAAATATTGTAAATGTATAATCAACTTTGTTCTCTGTATATTTTCTTACTTGATATAATTTAATAATATTTACGACTGAGAGGTTAGATTAAAAAATCCATGAATAAAAAGCACGATAAATTGAGAAATGTGAACAACTGCCACGGGAATTAGTAAAATAATCAAGTGAAAGAAGGTTGAACGATACGTAGACGTAAAGAGGGGACTTATCGAGTACAAGGGAGAGTATGTAAGTAGAATGGACGAACTGTTGTGCTCGGGTGGCTCTCGTCATATACGATAACCAGAGAAACATCGAGAGCGGCGACGCTGGGCCGTTATACTTCTCCGAGCGCGTTTAGCTATCGATTTCCGGCAAACGGTAAGCGCATATTTAATTTAAAACGCAGGGCGCGCGCGCGACGTGTAGTCGCGATGAGCTCTCCCCGCGCGTGTGTATGTCTCTCTCTCTCTCTATACTTGTCTCTTTCCTCGCGTGCACCGTGCGCGAACGAGACTTCGGAACCTCCGGTTCGTAGAGGTGAAAAAAGAAAAGACACCTAGGGTGGGGTCGATGCTCTTATGTGTATATATACCTATATATATGTACACTTTGACTCAACTTCGTTTGCTTCCTCGTCAACCCACCGTTTGTTAGTACTTACTTTACGTTTCGCTCTATTAAGTTTGTACGAAAATTATTACACTTTTCGTTTTACAGTCCAAAAAATTTTAAAACGATAGGTAATTATTTTATTCATCTATTACGATGAACTGAAAGAAGATACTAAAGCTAAATTTATACGACACTTTATTGTTGACGAACAAGACGAAGAAAACTCAGATGTATAATTAATTAGTTTTAATCTCAACTGTATTAACGAAGAGATTTACATATTTTAAAAAATATAAACCATTCTTTTTCCAGCTATTTTTATTACTTTCTTATCTATGTATATACCATTGTATTTTCAAAGTACTACATATAGTATAAATACACCAATTAAAAGAATTATATACGTGTTTGACACTTTTTGTATAATAACACATCTCTTTGAACCATTACATTTAACGGTTCGTATGAAAAGTAACAAAATATCAGCAATCTTCTAGCTATTTCTAGTATAATTGAAAAATAGAAGAGTATTTCGAGCTAACTTGCCAAAGCTGCATATATGTATTTGCACCAGTGACTCGCGATGACAAAACCCGATTAGCTAGGTAGCACGTTACCGATTTGCGCTCGGGTGTAAAGAAAACCCGTAGAGACACGTATACCTTCCATTGATTTTATCTTCTGTTTTTTTTACATCGAGAAAACACAGCCTAGCGTTCTTAAACATTTAATCTTTAAATAAACAAACTGTGAAAATAATCCATTACCATGAACAATATTTTACTTTAACATTAAAATTTAAATTATAAAACAAATATATAATATTGCATAGTATTCGTGACGCAATAAAAATAAATAAAAATTGGTGGATAATGAGCGAAGGACGGGTTATATTTATAAAATAATAGACAACTTCAACTTCATTATGTTTCATATCGAATGATTCATTGACAATTGTATCATAAAATGACATTTTTTATTTTCCCCTTTACGGGAAAATAATTCAATTTAATTAAACAACAACGCATACCTTAATGCTCGTTCCCAAAACGCTTTCGAAAGACAAATATACGGTGCTACGTACAAATATTTGCATTAAATCATATAACATATTAATAAAGTCAATTTAAATTTGATTAAAATAGGTAAACAAATACCGGAAGATTTATTACAAATCTATGGATATTGTACGAACGTCTTTCTCGACAATCCGATAAAAATTTATACTTACAAAGAGTCGTACACGACAGTGCAATAAGTGGTACAGCTATTTAATACGTTAAGAAAACGTCACCGCGTTAATACGTGCGCTTTTTTTATTGATTCACCTCTCGAAAAGGCAACACTATCGAATATAAACAAAGACAATTTTTTACTTCTATATCAAATAAACATTATAAATTATATAAAATGGACATTCGAGTTTTCTTTGAAACTTACATTCTTTATCTACAGAAACGATTCCTTCATGACTTAAAAACTCACGATTTACGTATTCAAAATTATACTGTTAAACTAATACTTTCTAAACAATACTATCGATTATCATCTGCGTTACGTATCAAACGTATATGTGCACTGAACATAATTGTCTTTGTTTTAGTCGTATACCTTCGGTTATAAAGAAAATAAAAAATAAACGTTAATAATAATAATAATAATAATAATAATAATAATAATAATAAACATACATAAGTATTCATCGGAAGAAATATTGAAGCGGTGCGCGTGATATGTTCAACCACCGATGTAAAACTACAAACACGCAGCCTGCATTCTACAAAAGGTATGAGTAAGACACGGCTAATACCAGGCAGTTATATGAAAATTCTATAATATAACGAACGCGCATTACAAACTTTTCGTCGATCTACTTCAAGATTACATACACTTTTTTTTATCTAATGCTCAAAAATGCACTTGTTTCCATAATCGTTATATTTTTTTCTTCGTCTATAATAAGGACTAAATAATAAATCTTTCATTCTTTTTTAATATATAATAAAATAATTTTTCTTTAATAAAATAAAATCGATTCATAGATTTCCAAATAAAGTCGCCGATGATAAAATAATATTTAAATCGCTCGAAAAAAATTGTCTCAGCGATTGTCGTGTATTAATCGTGTCATTTTAGAAATTATTAGAATAACACGAGATAACTAAATGTCTTGATTGCTTTTCATTTATATATGAATAACGATAATAAAATATATATGTATAAATTATAAATAAACTTAAAATTTTCTTGTTAAATAAGATATATAAGCATTATTGGCCGTTGTTTTGATAACTTAACAATCTAAGTAATTAAGTCTACATTTAATGTCGTTTTCTAAGACTTAATACATTTTTTTGTAATAATTTTCTTTTATCAAGAGTCGAGAACTTTTAAGTCGCTTATCACATTATTCAAAGATCTTTTCTGATCTGGTTAGAGCCTATATAAATTCATTATTTCAAAATATGTGGGATATTATTTTTACCTTCATTATTATTTATCAGAAATATGAAATTTTTGTATCATTATTGTTGAAAAATACCCAATAACCAACAATTAATCTCATTTTCAAATACGTACTTTTTTCTTTTTTCATATAAGTCTCAAAAATACTGCCACAAATATTAATATCGATTACTTGAAATGAAAATTTATTTTACCTACAATAACTTAATATCTTCAAATCACTTTCAAAAAATTGAATTATACTAAAATAAATAAATAAAGTGACCATTTTTTTATCATATTTAATTCAATTGACATTTTGTCTTTTACTTTGCTCAGTTAATTGCTTCAATATGAATGTGTTATGAAAATTAGCTAAAAAATTCTAGGAATTCAGTACGACTCTTACAATACATCATTAAATAGATTTTCGTAGGGCACTGAAACTACTACACATTTTATTTAATACTATTAATGGTTTAATTATAATCAAATATATTTTTAACATTCTTTCGATCACATGAACGTTATAATTAATAAATGTATCAGTACTTACAACCGTACAATATTTCATAAAGACAGATCTGTATTTTTATAATTGCTTTTATACTTATATTTTTTCAAGTGTCATTTTTTGTTTATATATATTAACAATATTAATTAGGACTAAGTTCTCAATATATCGTACCAATTAATTTTTAATTACAGGGTACCTTTATCGAATATCCATTTTTATGGAATTTTTCCGCAATTTCGATGCAGTAATAATTTAAGAAATATGTAAAATAATTTATATAGTCATTTTAAAGTATTAGTCAAAATTAGTAAATCCTAGCGTTAAACAAAATTGACTTTTTAGTTATAAAAAAAAAATTCATAGTATATGAAAATTTATAAAAGCAAAGATTCAATATGGTCAACACTTAATAAAAATTTAGTCAATTGTCCAAACAAAGTAAATGTCATAAAAATAAATATATACTTGTATTTGTAATTTAAAAAAATGGACAAAACACTTAAAATATATATTCAGTGCTCTCGAAATCTATAAAACGACTAAACGCTCTAATTGAAATAGTTTGTGCTTAACAAACTTGTTCGACAAGACGTCGATGTTCCCGAACTACATTTTCTACAATTATTATGAAAAATGCGCGCTCGACTTTGATATACAATAGTATGGAATGAAGAAACAAGTATTTCTTTGTGGTATCAAATGAACCTTCAAAGTAAATGTCCTCATCCACGGTTAAATTTTTTCGTGCGATGACAGAGTATTTTAAACGTTCGATGATACGATTATTGTTTAGCTGCCTATTCTGATACATACAACGCGAAATCGTTCCATGCATCTCAATCTTGGTAATTTAGTTTTAAATTGATATTTTAAAACTGACAGTAATATATTGTTTACAATTAATTAAATCAATAGTTTACATAACTTTTTGACTAAATAGAAATAACGTACCCACAGAAACATCTTTTGCATTGTGCTTTGTAAAAATCTTTTCAACGACATTAATTCTTGAAAAAATACCTTTTTCTGAAACAGTTACGCTTGGTGATAGATATTGTACTTTCATTTTAATTCGTTAATTTGTATGTAAAATAAACACTTTTTTTATATTCGATGTCATTGAAAAGGTTGCGTCACAATGTGTTACAATTACTTTAAACCTTATCACCAAGAATACAAAGTTGGTTGTAAAAAACATGAGTATAATTTAAAAAAAAATAGTCATTGTATAGTTAGTACACTATTTCCATTCAGCATAATTTTATAGTATTTAATTAATTGCAAATTCTAACATCCTAAAATCCTTTTCATGCGGAGAAAAATTTTCGATTATTTCTATAAGAAACGAAGATACAATTCAAGTAACACTTTCACTTCCTTAGAAAGAAATAACTTATATAATAAATTAGTCTAAAAATTAATCGTATATAAAATTACGAAATTTAAACAACAATTACTAACTAAATGTCAGTTTACATTTATACGAGATTATAATACATCGATCATTCGAATCTACCATTAACGGAATAATTTGCTAAATGCAAATTACCAACAAAGCAAAGACTTATCGAAGTTGTCTTTGTCGTGTACATGAATGTATAAAAGTGTCCGGATCATCCTTACATACAAAAACAGTTTCGCGATGGAAAATTGAAAGTAACGAGAAAGAAAAATAGTGTCTACCTCCGAAGAATCGCAACACGGTTCGATCGGTAAACCCGAACAAAATTTCACCGCATGAAAAAGATATATCTCGACGGAACGAAATCGCGGTGAAGTTTTTACGATTGTGGTTGGCGTACATCGATAGCCACATGGTCCTGTAAACAAATCTTGAGATCGTCGCGATCGTCGAGTTCGCCGTCTGTATCGATGCTACAACTACGCACGGCTGCTGGACCCTTGCCCGTCCAACGATCCTTCCAGCTCTCTAGCCTCAGCACCTGCAGAGAATTTAGATTTAGGTTTTTTAATATCAAGAATTCGGATTATTTTCGAAGATGCAAAAGTTACCAGGTTTTTAGTGATACGTCAATTTTTTTTCATTGAAATTTTAGAACAAATACTACTAATTATACGTAATTAGCAAATGATTACAAGGATGTGAGCTACACATGGGTCGATTCACTTAAGTGGAGTCTGATCCATACTGTACCTATATATTATTTTCATAATTTACTTTCACTGCAAAACTTTAAATTTCTTTGCATTTTAATACATTTTTAATCTGTATCACAAATTGATAATCTTTTGATTTACAACCTGAAACTTTTGCATCTTTCGAAATGACTAATAAAATTCTGTTTTACCAATGCTGTACATAAAAGATATTTTTACTACGAACTTACATTTTTATGCACACCGATAAAACAGTCTATAATTATGTAACAAAGAAAAGTTTCGGTTAATCTTACATAAAGTCATTTACTATACTTATAAGTAATTATAAATAATGTCCATTTATTTATATATAAAAGAGACAGAATCTTTTCTTTTGTCATTTAATAACATTAATTTCCAACAATCAAATAATATTATTTCTAACAAATACAAAGATATAATACATATTGCTTCGAAAATTATACAAAACATGGGTGTTACATTTTTTGGATAATAATATTTTCATTAGCCCATGAGAAAAACAATAAGAATTAATAAAATTTTATAGTGTTAAAAATCAAGTATATACGAGTATCGACAATTATCTCAATCCAATGCTGATTAAGAAGTTTTAAGCCGTAATGATGTCGTAAACTTATTTTCATTGCACTGTATATTTTCCGCGTATATATATATATATATATATATATATATATATATATATATATATTTGTAAGAATATTTTATATACCAAGTAAATAATACAACATAAAGTAAATAATATAGTATATATATTACGTATTTACTACCAAATTTATCAAATTATGAGTTCTTAATCAGTGAAAGGATTAATTAGTCGTTAGACATGTAAAACATAATACAAAATTTATACATCTCTAATTATAAACAATATAATATTGAATAATATTAATATATATACAATAGGTACAAAAGGTGAAAAAAATGTGAGAATAGTTGCAAGCCTACATATATAGATTAAAAAAAGTGACATAAAGCCCATTCATGCATGAATGAAAAGATGTTACGAGAAAAATGATACGTAATGATAATATTAAAAAAATACTACTACTACACACATTGAAACGTCGTCACGCACGCACACACACACACACACATACACAAACACAAAAACACGCATATTTACATAATACCAGTCATATAGATTATGTCTTACGTCGACTGACGTTACAAGGCCTTTTGTTACTTACTTTCAGGTACGGCCAATGGTCTGAAAGTAAGTATTAACCATCAATTTACATGACATTATTATAAAAAGATTAGTAGGTAGTTAGGAATACACGTTGAAGTTATTTTTTTGTAATTAATTGTTCATGCTTTGGTTTAAATATATTAATACAAATATTATTGATGATTAGCTTATAACATTAATATTTTTAAATAAAAATATAAATATCTATATAATTATTTTTAAAACAAAGTTTTTAAACAAAGGTTTACCCGCATAACTTGTGACATTCTATTTTATCAAGTATAATTACAGAGGGTGAAGTGAATTTCGAATTGACTTGTTTTTAAATAAGAGGTTAAAGCTTCAAGTATTTGGATGAAAATAAACAATATTATGCTTGAAAATTTAATGCTAAGATTTTTAAATTTATAGGACATATGGTACATCAGAACTCTTTAACATTCGATAAGGCGATGCGTTTTAATGAATATTATCACGTTGGATTTGCGTTACGTGTTTAATTTAACATTTAAGTCATCGTTAGTATGTGTTAATACGCGTATATTAATGCTTATTGAACCAATGCATGATCGTTATTTTGAATATATTTAAAAATTGTATCTATTAATTCTTCTCAATATTGTCGCAAAACAAAGCATTTCTACACATTGGAAAAAAGGGAAAATAATGCCGACACGGTGTTTAAAACTTACTCGAGCCAGGTCAACAGATCTATCTCCGGACTGATGATTGGTGTGGGACACTAGTGCGACAAAACACAACAAAAATGTGGGTTAGTCGTAGGTAGAAGGCGTGTTTTTAAATTTATATCAGCAGAAAATTTGTTAAACTATTTATTTTTGCTAGTAGTTCTTTAGAATTTTAATATATCTGAAAAATCGCCATTATTTATTCATATATAAATAATAAGTTATACAATTCTAATATTAATAGTTGTTACGGTCAATTAATGAATTTATTTCATCTATAATTGAGTATATAAACTGATTGTATTTTTATTGACTCAAATTTAATTATTAAAGAACATTCAATTTATGAAAAATAACAATATTTTCTGCTAATATAAATAAAATTTAAATCACCATTAGTCAGTTAATTAGTACCTATACATAAATCAAAAGTCCTCTAATTATAATTAGTTTTCCCAAATACCCAGATAGACTTATTTAACTAATTGTAAGATATCTAGCATTAACCAATTTGCTAAAAAGATCCCGTCAGTTTTAATCATTGTCATCGAAAAATCTGTTTTCTATCTAATCTAAGTCCGTTAAAAGTAAAATACTTGCGAACCTAAATTTGCACTGCACATGTCAAAATCTAATTCACAATTAGATAAATGTTGTTCAATACTACGAAAAATAATCATGTCCAAAATGCGATTATACTGTTTTGACAATAAATTTGGTTGTTTACCTCATAGAGCCAGTCATTCTCTGTATATGTATGATGAAGATTTCTTTGCTTCGGATTTCGATATTCTTTCATTTCTATATAAGATACACTCTCTCTTTCAATTTATTAAACTTACGTACATGAGTGTCAATCCAATTTGTGTGAACATTTTGCTTTTTATTTAAGTAATTCTGAAAAAATTGACAAAAAAAAATAAACGATCATCAAAGATCTGAGTGGCAAGAGAGTGTCACTCTGGACTAATTTTTTATGAATTCTGTCGTAGCATGATAAGCTATCAAAAAATAGAAATTCAAGTTTAATAAAAAAGCTATGTATAACATTGAATAACAAATTTTTTTCTTATTGATGCAGGTGTGTACAAATAAGCAAAGCACGGATGTTGTAATTATGATTTTAAATTCTCTATGCATTAAAGCGAGAGAAGCAATTTTTTAAATTTTATGTAATCTTAATATATCCCAATTTTCAATACACGCTTTTTGAATGTTAACTTGTTCTGTCAAGAGGATCCTTAATTCGATTACTGATAAACATATGAAGCTGTGGGTATATTTTACAGTGCATTGTTAAGCAGTTAAAAATGGTGATAAGCATGGCTTCCCTTTCACATCGAAGTAAGAAGTGCTGAAAGATCGAATTGTATTTCTTTTGTGTTCCCATTGGTTAGTATAGGTTTATATTTTGTTTGTCTTTTGCTCTAAATTTTGCTACCTCTTACAGCAATGAAGTTTTTTTTATCAGGTGTTTTTACATCGCGACGGGGGTAAATGCGTTTACATTAACCATTGCAATACTCACTTCAGCCTTTAATTCTGCAACTTTGTCTTGTAACTCGCGAACTCTCTCGCTATCATCCATATTGTTTCTCAATTCCCCTTCTGCGTACATTTCTTCATTCTGTAATTATTTTTAAATTAATAATTATTCATTAAATTTTACTAACATCTAGTTTAATAAAAACTCTAAAGTACTCTTACATATGTATACTTAATTGAAAAAGTTCACAGTAAACATATTAATTCTACTGTAAAGCAATTTAGGCAGAAATTTTGAATTATATACTGAAATATATATAATTCAGAACTAGTGAATATTTAAAAAAAATCATAAAAAGACTTTAAATATTTAATTATTATCAATTAGTCATTATAACAAATAGTGGTTAATAGCCTAGTTGCCCATTGGACAATAAGTTAATGAATTAAAAAAAAATTAGTATAATGATAATTTAGGTATCCTAGAAACTTATATCTTATAAATACTAAAGTAAAAGAAAAATATACCTTAAGCTCGAGAACAGAAATCTTTTGAGTGAGCTCAGCAACTTGTTGGGCATGTTCAGCATCTCTAATTCTTGCCATCATTGTATCGTCTTTCATTTTTGACTCGAGATCCGAATACCTATCGTGCTGTTCTCTAAGCTTCGTCTCTAGTTCTTTCTCACGAGCAAGAGCAGCTTCGAGTTCTTCTATAAGTACTTTGCCGTTTTCGTCTTGCCGGCGTAGCTGATTCATTGATACCTGTACCTGTGTTTCCAGTTCCATAACCTTGAGTCTGAGTTCTTTAACTTCGGTCAGAGCTTCCATTTCTCGAATGCGCGTGGTCATCAGATCTTCTTCGAGTTTTTGTATCTCGTGACCGCGATTTTCCCAAAACAAAAGCTTTTTAGGAGTTGAATCGGCAGCTGGAGCTGAATGGGAAGCACGATGCTCCTGCAAATGTTTTTGCCAAGCAGTACTCAACTCCGAGACCCTTTGACGAAGATCCTAAACGAAAATATATTTAATTTATTAATATTATTTAGAATTTTTAATTTTTAAAAACAAAACGAGATTTGTTACCTTTAACGACAGATTCGCTTCGGCTTCACGAAGCTTAACAGCAATGAGCTCTTCCTGTAGATGAGCAACCGAATTGTCCGGTATACTTTCCCTCAAAGTCTTTTTGTCTTGTTCAAGCTCTTGAATTCGGGCTCGTAAATCTCGAATCGTAGCATCATTTTCAGCTTCGTGCAAACGCACTCTTACCAACTCTTCTTGCAGGCACTGAATCATTTCCTCCTTTTGCGAAAGCGCCTCCTGCTTCGAACTAATTTCATCGAGAGACGATTGTTTCGAGTTGACATTTTCTTCAAGAAGAATCGAAAGAGAACGTAACTCTTCGTGAGCTTGTTCCAACTGATGCGACGTTTCCAAATGAGTGTGTCGTAAAGCAGTTAACTCACGTTGGATAACAAACGCTGTTTCTTCTTCCTCGGCACGCGATACTTGACCGCGTACGAGTCTATCAGCTAAAATAAAATTATTTTAAAAATATTTTTATTTCTATGTAAATATATTATACTAAAGCTATTTTTAAAATAAGAACAGTTTTCTTTAGTGTACAATAATAGTACTTGGAATTATAAGAACAGTACTGTTTAAAAATAGCGCACATAAGACTGTTGAAATATTAAATAAGGTAATATGCTCAACCTAGTGCAGCGGATTCGGCCTCGAGAAGTTCAGTTCGTTGTCTAAGTAACCTATTTTCAGCTCTAAGTCTTCGAAGTTCAACCATCTCTTCCTGTTCTTTCATTTTTAATACGGTATAATCCTTTTCAAGTTTCTTCATTCGCTTAGGATTGATCTTCATGCTATAGGCAATATTCATTAAGCGATCCGGATCTGCTTCAGCTCGGCCAGGTAATTCTTTTTGGAAGAACTAAAAAATTATTAAAATATTAAAAATTATTATAATCTTAATTGAAGTTAGGGACAAAATTATGTCATGACACAAATATTATATTTAAACACAATTTGAAATGTATGTATAGCTTTGGTATAATATTCACGAATATTGACTGTATGTAGTATTTAACTTTCTTCGATATCAAGATTAATGTCAAAAGCAGTTATTACTAGTGGTCATGATATTTATATTGATTTGACAAGAGGTCAAAGTAAATGTCAAAATTAATTGAAAAATAAAAAAAGGTTATTAAAAATAACGTTATTTTAAAAAGTTATTAAATAAGGTATTATCTGTTAACTAGGTATTAAGTTACCTCAAAGTTTGAAAAATGAAAATTATCGAAAAAAACAATTTTGAAAGAGATATTATACACATATTGTAGTTAGAAATATTAAATTACGTTCACTTTATATCGAAATACCTGCAAATTTCATCTATTAATAAATATCAGACATTTAATAATGGTAATATAAAAAATGTAGTGGTAGAAGTATAAAAAAAGTTATGCAAGATGCAGGAACAGTAAATTACCTTAAGCATTCCCTCCATATCGAGACTAAGCAATTCATCTTTGCCGAGTTGAAGCATGGCGAGGGCAACTTTAAAAATGATTTCCATGCCCTCGGAGAGGAAGACGTCGAAAATACGGCAGGCTAGAGGCAGGCTCAGGGCAGTGGTAAATAACGTGAGGAACCACGAAGAAGCGTACATCGATGTATGGAAGCCTTGGGCCGTAAAATGGGCATAAAGTTCCGGATGCGTATCGGCAACGAGATGCTCCAGTTGATACATACATACACCGAGCTCAGCCATACTCGGTTTAAACATATCTCGTAACCTGTAGTCCTGCATCAAGGCTACCAGCACTGCGAAAGCCTCTTCTTCGGGCATTTGCTGCAAATATATTCGATTAAGATTAATTTTACTTCAAACATTTTTTAAACTCAAAAAAAAACCTCTTATTATTTCTTATTATTTCTTCTAATAAAAATTGTTTCATCACCTAAACATTGATTTACTTGTCCTTAGTTACGTAATTATATTTCGTTTTTTTTACAATTACATAAAAATGCTTCAAGGAAAAGATTAACTGTGCATTTTAAAAATAAATTGCTTCACAAATATGCCAATTATTACATAAAATATTTGTCAAAAATTTTTATTTTCATGTGTATTTATTATATTATTTATTATCTATAAACAATGTCTTATCTTATATTCGAGGAATGGCAATTCTTTAATTTTTTATTATACATAATTTAAAGAATATGTAATGTGTCCTTATTATAATCATAACATTGCGAAGTTACATAAAAAATAGTTGCTGAAGTTATTTCTATATACAAATATATTCATTATTAATATAGAATAAACAATTTGTTATACTCAAGTAATTGAATTGATTCATATGAAATAATAAAATATATACGAACAATGGGAAAATAGATGTGAAAACATTATTATTAAAAATAATTTAATTTAAATATAACAAATCGTCTGAACTAAAACAATTTGTTATATACCATTAAAAGTGCGATGACAATGATAAAATTCGTGTTAAAACATTCCGTACAATCTGATTTCCTTAAGGTTAAGCTAATATAAATATAAAGTTTGAGCACAAATCGATGTAATTGCAAGTGAATATCGATTGAGTAATAGAAATGCAGTAATTTAAAAATATTTATTTAATATTTTAAATTTCTTGAATTGTAGATAAAATAGTAACGAATGAAAAATAAAACAAGTGGACGTTACAGTCAAAATAAATGTAGGTAAAACAATTGGAAAAGATAGGTGTATAGACAAGGTAAGAAGAGGAGAGAAAATATAGCAACCTGCATAAGTAGAAGGCCGACGATAAAGCCCGAGCCTTGGCAGTAACCGACTTCGCGGTCGTAGAGACTGTAAGCCTTCATAACGTTGAAGAGGCTCTCCTGACCAAGTCCGTCCTTTTCCTTGAAGAAGTCGTGTTCGGGATAGGTACGAGCGATGTCGCGCCTGATGATTCGTTCGCACGCCGACGTACATTTTATGTACTCGGCGAATTGCTTTTTCACTGGCGAGTCGTGAGCCCCGCATAGCAATTGCCACACGATACCCCTAAACAAATATTTTTTTTAGTTTATTCTTTAATGGATTAAAAGTAGATGAATTACATATATAAATGTACAACACAATTTTACATTATAGGAAAATGAGATCTCATTATAATATACTACATATGTGTGCAGAGAAACATTTTCTCGTAATTATATAATTAGGTTTAGATTTAAAAAACAATTAAATGATATTAATGTAATGTAATATTGATAGACAAATATCTATAACAATATCATAAATCCTAAAATTAGACAAGTGGACGTTTACAGTGCAAATAAATGTAGGTAAAACAATTGGAAAAGATAGGTGTATAGACAAGGTAAGAAGAGGAGAGGAAATATAGCAACCTGCATAAGTAGAAGGCCGACGATAAAGCCCGAGCCTTGGCAGTAAACCGACTTCGCGGTCGTAGAGACTGTAAGCCTTCATAACGTTGAAGAGGCTCTCCTGACCAAGTCCGTCCTTTTCCTGAAGAAGTCGTGTTCGGGATAGGTACGAGCGATGTCGCGCCTGATGATTCGTTCGCACGCCGACGTACATTTTATGTACTCGGCGAATTGCTTTTTCACTGGCGAGTCGTGAGCCCCGCATAGCAATTGCCACACGATACCCCTAAACACAGACAACACAATTTTACATTATAGGAAATGAGATCTCATTATAATATACTACATATGTGTGCAGAGAAACATTTTCTCGTAATTATATAATTAGGTTTAGATTTAAAAAACAATTAAATGATATTAATGTAATGTAATATTGATAGACAAATATCTATAACAATATCATAAATCCTAAAAGTAATTTAATATATAATAATTACATTGAATCACACTACACTACGCACAAGTAATTTCATAACATCTTCATTAATAATCGTGTGATGTATATAAATATAATATAAAAAATTTCGAGTCATACTTTGATATACACTGTACTTATACATATAAATGGTATAACAAGTATGAATATATTATATGAGCTAGTATATGATTATGTATGTAAATAAAAATACGTATATTATTTATATAATTATTTAATAGTAATATACTTATGTTTTAAATAAGCATATTAAGTGTAGTTAATCGTCGCGAGTATTGATAATATAAAAAATATGCATAAAAAGGTATCATTAAAAATATATTGTTTATGTTCTAATTCCTTTATGTTTTAACTTTTATTTGCGTATTATAAATTCTTATTTAGCATTTTTCATTCTGATAGTTACGTAAATATTATGATATTAGTAGAGACTATGTTTCTATTTTACTGAAAGTATTGATTATGAAATTTATCGAAATAATTATGATTAATTTTTATAAAAGCTTTTACTATATTTATAAATTTGAGGAAAAATCTTAATTAGTATTAATAATACATCAGAGCATGTTTAATACAAAAATTTATTGATCGGTACTATCTTTTATTTAAAAGTTCAATTTTAGCAATTGGGTTAATTTTACGGTGAGTGCAAAACCAATCTGCTTCCTGGAATTTGCCTACTAATTTAATAATTCTCATAACACGGACAATAATTACATTAAACCCGTAAGTTTTTATCATTTCCAGGGATAACGAAATGGAAGCATGAAAATCGATAGAGAAATTCGATATGTATAGAGATAGTGATGACACGCAATATCGCGATGAAGGATGATCCTAAAGAGAAAAAAATGATGTGTATAAACATATATAGTTACCTAAAATGATGAGGAATACCCTGTCTTGCCAGATCCTTGACGAAATCCTTTCGCTTCTTCCATTGATTCTCCCAATCGGCGACAATGTTACCCCAAAGAGTCCATATGTTTTCCTCGCCATCGGCTGGGTTGTGACGCCGGGCTGCAGCGGGATCGGCCCCGTTAGCGCTGCAACCCGACGCCAACGATACTTGCGATGTGTCCGAGCCCTTCCTGCTGTGGTTGCTTTGTAGCGAACTTAACGATTTCGCATCCGACTCGATTAGCCTGTCGCGATTAACGAACAAGAACATCGGTTAAAGATTTAGCCTAGGACGAACAAAATTTTAAAAGATTTTATAATTGTACCAAGGACTCGGATTTTCTTTTACGCGCCAATATATTTTTTTTTAAGTGAACGTTGTTGTAACGATAGTAATCGTGAGCTTTTACCGATATAATAATATTTATCTTATAATAATTGTATTATAAGAGTAAAATTAAGTAATACAGTATAGACTCACAGTTAATAAATAATTAAATTGTAGCGACGTCAACGTATTCACGAATCGAAGAAAGAATAAAGGTTTTTATTTGCATAAGAAATACCTTACAAATGTACAATTAGACACCAACGATTAAATAGTATTTCAATATTTGATAAGAATCAATATATTCTATTGTTACATGTACAACTTGTTGATACGTTTTACAAATCACCAGTCAATTGACAATAAAATACACTGCACGCTACTGTATAATGAACAAAACGTATTGTGAACGACAATTTACAATTATTCTGTCCAAAAAGATGTTAAATTCTTATGTTATTTTGGGCACGTATATAGTACAAACAGTGGGTATAATATTTTTACAACTATACAATTCCACGCTAAAAAATTTTTTTAATTAATCTCGAAATTTCATTACATCTCTGCTGGTGTTTATACTGCAATTTTCTAACCATTTTATTGGCAATAAATAGAAAAAAAACTTTAACAAAAAATGTTTTTAAGTTAAACCATAATTAATTACACCTGTTTTATAACAAAACAAAACGTAATCAAATTAAAAATTTAATTAAAAAAAAACAAGTTATTTCTTGAAACCATAATTTTAGTTGTAAAGTTGGAGGAAAATGTTTATGGATCATAAGGTAAGTGTATACGTCCTCTGAGACACGAAGAAGGTATGCCTAGACGAATGTTCAAGGTATCTGTGTGTGTGTGTATAAGTCCCTGAGCGTCGATGTGGACGTGAGACGTCAAGTTGCCGAGTAAAAGTTTAAAGCATCAACTATGCGGAAGGATAGAAAAAAGGAAGGCTCACCGATTGGCCTCTTCCAGTTTAGCTAGTAGAGCCAGCTCGTCGGTGGATATTACTTTGGTCGAAGTACAGCTCTCCGTTTGGTGAGACTCCAACACCGGGAAGGTGAGAACGGTTTCCTTATGCTCGGTGTTATGAATATTTTCTTCGACGGATGTTTTTAAGCACACCACGCTCATCACCTATTGTCCATGACCCGAGCAGCATCAAACTCTCCCGATCATCGAGTAACTTCGTCTTCTATCTTAACTCGTTCAACTTTCTCGGATTCTGTAATACATGTAAAAAATAATATATGGGCTATTTCACGTCAAGTGGTACGATGAAAATTTTAAATCGCTCCAAAATTTGAAAACAGGCTGGAAATATCTTTCAGAAGATAGAAAAAAATTTTGAGGTGTTAAAAATAATTTGCCTAAGAGTTATTCCACCATGAAAAATGGAAATTTTTCAATTTTTTAGAAAAATTTCTATTTTCAAAGCCATTTACCCCAAAATCTATTGATTTTTTTGAAAAAACATTAAAAACAACTTTTGTTCAAAATAATCTTTAGAATTTATATATCTGGGTTACAATTCTTAATTTTAACATCTCGAAGAGATAGGGCACTTGGAAATATTGAATATCAAAAAAAGGCGACCACGCCACAATCGATTTTGATCTAACACCGCTCAAAAGAACACATTTTTCGCGAGCTTTCGAATGGCGGCGGTTAGATTATTGGCCAAGTCGGTTGGTGTAAGTTATGCCCCATAAACCTCATAAAATCACTCATTTTCATGTATTTTAGGGCATTTATCTCAAAATCTATTGATTTTTTTGAAAAAACATTAAAAACAACTTTTGTTCAAAATAATCTTTAGAACTTATCTACCTGGGTTACGATTCTTAATTTTAACATCTCGAAGAGATAGGGCACTTGGAAATATTGAATATCAAAAAAAGGCGACCACGCCACAATCGATTTTGATCTAACACCGCTCAAAAGATCACATTTTTTGAGAGCTTTCGAATGGCGGTGGTTAGATTATTGGCCAAGACAGCTGGTGTAAGTTATGCCCTAAAATACATGAAAATGAGTGATTTTATGAGGTTTATGGGGCATAACTTACACCAATCGTCTTGGCCAATAATCTAACCACCGCCATTCGAAAGCTCGCGAAAAATGTGATCTTTTGAGCGGTGTTAGATCAAAATCGATTGTGGCGTGGTCGCCTTTTTTTGATATTCAATATTTCCAAGTGCCCTATCTCTTCGAGATGTTAAAATTAAGAATTGTAACCCAGGTAGATAAGTTCTAAAGATTATTTTGAACAAAAGTTGTTTTTAATGTTTTTTCAAAAAATTCAATAGATTTTGAGATAAATGGCTTTGAAAATAGAAATTTTTCTAAAAAAGTGAAAAATTTTCATTTTTCATGGTGGAATAACTCTTAGGCAAATTATTTTTAACACCTAAAAATTTTTTTCTATCTTCTGAAAGATATTTCCAGCCTGTTTTCAAATTTTGGAGCGATTTAAAATTTTCATCGAACCACTTGACGTGAAATAGCCCATATAAAAAAAATATTTCGTTATTATTTATTTTATTTGAAATATATATCTTTGACAGATATTGTTCATCATCATTCAAAGATGCACGTATAGGTACAGAGAAATTTTCTCATATTTACCGTAAAAATGCAGTAAACCTACGATATTTGATCGCCAATCTATAAAAATCACCGTGAAAGCGCGATAAAAACTGTAACGTTTTCATTACTAATATGGCTTTTTAGGTTGCTCTATGACAAACAGCTGATACAAGTACCAGGTTTACCGCATTTTTAACGGTAATTTTTATTCTCCATTTTTTTAGTAAAGTTTTTCCATTTATAAGTAAATCTTTTGGCATGCCTATACATACTGCGTTAAAATTTTAAATAAATAGATGACTAAAAAAAATGTTTGTATTCTACATATATATATATTGCAACAAGTTTTCTTTTTATGATTATTAAGTATCTATTAAACATATAGACGGCAGGCATGTATGTAAAAATGAGATAAATAAAACAAGATTAATAAGTTATAATCACCTAAAAACGCATTACAAATGAAATAATATTAATAAGGCCGAAATAAACCTCATAAGGTTTAAAAAGCCTATAAAAATTAATAAATATAAATGAAAAAAAATAATGCTAAATATAGCATTTGTTTAACTACATTGCAATCTTACAAAGTGTTATAAATCATTTTTACTCCAGGAAATATGGTTTCAGAACTTCAAATATACGACTTACACATTAATTTTAAATGTTTCAAAATTTAAATACTTCGGTTCGAAACGACGTTTTACATATTAAGCAACTAAATTTTATTTTACCATCTATCGATAGTTTTTTCAGATGAAATATGCACATAATGTTTATATCTATAATCAATATGGAACAATTAATCCAAAATTATTATTCAATTAGATGTATATATGTTTAAAATATCGTTTAATTAAAAGCTATCATTTGAGTTAATTGGTTGGCACGTCTAGTCAACATTTTTTGGATGATAATTAATCATGTGAAAGATAAAGAACTGACTCACTGCAAACATCCACTTTGTTAATTCGAAAAGATCGATAAAATACAATTATCTTAATTCACTACTTGCTCGAAAATGTATTTCCATATTTGCGAAACTTTGTACAATTGAATTGTTCAAAGTTTAACAACGATAAATTTCGAAGCACTTCTTCCTATATATTTACATCGCAAAATTACGTATAATAGAATACTAGCCCCTTCATCTATAGCTATATATTTCTGAAACTATGATCCCTTAGGTAAATTGAACGGCTAGAACTGAATACCTTTGTGTCCGTCTTTGGCAAGTCAGATTAAAAGCCGACGTGATACATCACAGAAACCACACCTAATCACATTAAACGTAATCAGCGTAATGCAACTTCCTATTTAGCTAACCTCGATGTACCGTTAAGTGCTTCCAACCCCTTGAAATTAATCGTTCAAAAGAACGTAATAATCTTCTCTTTAAATACAATCAAATTTTTTTATGAAATTCTGCAAGATCTTTAAGGCGAAATTCGAAATATGTATACACGCAGAGATCGAGAGAGCGAGAGAGAGAGAGGTAGATTATATTTGATGTGTTCAACCGCATCTACCTATTAACAATTGTTGAGTCAAAGTTCCCCGTGGCGGTGACACATAACAGCTTGCAAATTGACATTAACAGAGAAAATGACGCGCATTAGGTAGAATCGTTTCTTATCGCAAGTTTTGCACATGCACACACCTCCGTTCCTATTAGCCCGATAAGCTTGCAAACGTCCTAGTTGTTGATCGCCCGCGCGTATCGCACATTTCCAGGATGTTTACTTCTGCTCTCAGTAATTCGTTCAATTACCGGGAGGCTCTCTCTTTACTCTCTGTTTCTTTCCTTTAAATTCGCAGACAGGTCGTGTATTATCAAAAAATTTTAAGACTATATACGTAGCATGTATTAAAACGATCCGTTAAACTCGATTACTTAAATTATTCAACTAATTTTGAGTGAATCACATGTGCAATTATGAGAGAAGTATATACGCTTGAATATAGTTAAATTATTATTACAATGTTTGTTATTCCCCACTTAACTACAGATGTTATATTTTATAAAAAAAAAAGAAACGTATTACACATATTTGATCTTACATACAATCTCACGTTACGTGCATTATTATTCGCAAAATTATTGATTGATTGATAAATCTCTTTTATCCTTAAAGTGTAACCTTATATGGCTCTCGTAAATATACAGTTCGTATGTAAATTAGGTAATACAACATAGAAGTAAAATACAAAGTATCCCAAAGGCTTTGAATAAAGTATTAACGAAGTAACTAAGATAACGTATATAATACATATAATTAATAAAGTAAACGTAATAAAATTAGATTTTTAAATAAAAAGAAATGTACATAATTTATTGATCTCAAATAGTTATACTTTGCTTAGTACGCAATTTTATACATCTAGTCATGTAAATTGCTAAAAAATAAATTTTCGACGCTGAGAGAGAAGCGGATACTTGCGACAAATAAATAATGTATATAATTATTAATACACCATGCATACCTCTCATAAGAGAAATTATCTTATATATGAACAAATACATGGTGAGTTAATAGTTAAGAAAAATATTCATTCTCGCTAACATTCACTTCTCTCTCAGTATAAAATATTAAAGGTTTTTACATTAAACCAATGTGAAAGCTAATGAGTTGAATAAGTATGGCGCGGTATATTAGAACTGATCATCTGAGTGCTTCCATTTAATCTTCTAAATTCAAAGTTGCATCTTAATCAAGTTAAACAGCTTGTCAAGTAATACAAATATGTTGTTGTTTAAGAATACTAACAAATATTAATGTAAGAGTACTGCAAATGAATATACGAAACTAGAACCTTCAACAGTATTAAAATGCATTTTTTATTTATTTAGATTTATTATATACACGTTCTTTAATTGACTTATACATGTTTAACGGGATGTCGGACCCAAATTATAGGAATGTGCAACTATCAACCCAAAAATTCTATCTAAAATATTGAATTACAAATCTGAAAAAATTTATGCGGATAGCTGAAAACATAAGGAAGAGTTTGACGTTTTGATTTTTTAAAGAAAGTCATTTTTTAAAAAGTAATTGAGTAAACAATTTTTTGTCGGTAATTATTAGTCAAAATTATGGATTTAAAAATCTGGAAAAATTTGAGTACATTATTTAAAACATACCTAAGGGCCTGACGTTTAGAGCTTTTTAAACAAATTTTTTATTTGTTTATAAAAAAAAGTAAAAAATAACCATTAGTTAATGCAAGCCATGATAAAGTGAACTGAATAGGATTTAATCAAGAGTTTTTTTAAACAAATGCCTGAAAAAGATATTCCTGTTAAGCTATCGAGTGTGGTATATATAATTATATACTTTCATTATCTATAGCATTATCTACTGCATACAGGAAAAAATCCATTAACAATAAAATCCAGTGTCACATATATACTATGACTAATGTAATATTTGTTTTAAATAATTACGCTGCGTATATGTATATACATACATATATTTGACTTAAAACCATAAAATGAGCTCAGTATATTTTATAGAGTTAAATTTTCAGTTTAATATTCCGCACCTTGTACGAATTTCATAAGTTAATAAATTTCAAAGTATAATTTTATAAAAATTAATATATTCCTTACATTTACATAGAAAGTAAGAGTAAACGGAATTGTCATCTACAGATACATTGTCCACGCCACGATCGGATATACATCCTTTCACTTTTTTCAGCTCCAGAATACATTATAATAGTAATATTGATGAATCATCGAGACCGGTGATTGGAGAATTACATAAGAAAAATGTATATTTGTCATGGACCGTTAGTTAATTCTTTCACCTCGAAAGATTAAATGTACACTTACATCCACGCTTTCGATTTATCGAGCGCAAAATACTATAAAATTATTTACTATATAAACCGGTCGATTCCTTAATCCAACTAACTCATTGTGTTAACTATAAACATTTATATTCTTACAATTTTGCACTTGAACGAATTTACGATGAAAGATCTAAGCGTTTCTTTCCCGATCATATTATTAACAATAAAAGAGAAAGCAATTTGTCCAATTAAATTATTACTGTAATAAAAAAAAGTAGCAATTATCAATCGATCCAAACGAGTATTCACTTTTTTTAAAATTAAAACAAATTCGTAAATTTTATAAGGCACCTTTATAAAAATTGTATGATATTGTTACCGAAATCAATAGCCAAAGAAGAAGAAGAATTCGTTTAAATGTTGAAACCACACTAAAATTTACATAATGAAAATCACAATAGATAGGTATTTAGTAAGTTTCGTACAGCAGTATGACAACACCTTCTTTTATACAATTTTCGATTCTCAAAATAAAATACAATCACTATAGAAATGTTCTTTTTCACCGATAGATCACAAGTGAGAAACGAATAATCGAGAGGCGAGCGGAGGATCACCGTTACACACGAAAAGTCCATCATGTGCCACCACTCTTTGAATTTTTTACTGTCGATGAATCATCGCGTACAGATATACCTGGTCAATACAAACTTGGTATAGTCGGAATACAAGTGTCTAGAAACCTGTTTTAAGCAAATATGTATTTATAACCGTATTACATGTATCGCGTACGTGTATAATACATCTATACACACACACACACACATTGTATTCCATCTATTCACATGCAATTTATTTTCACTTTTTCCAAGATGTATGTATAGATATAATATGTGAGAGACGTATATCGGGAGTGCGTTACTCATGTGCGTATATTTGTATATAACGTGGCGTAGAAATACACACATGCGTAAAGATTTTATTAATTTACATGGTCTAAATGTAGTTCAATAAGAAATGATCAGCAACGCGCAAAAAATTAATTTGAATTCAAGATTTAAAAAAAAGGATTCTTTTATATTGATATTTGTATGTTAAAATAGTTTGCCAAATGCTATACTTTGTTCAGTGCACACTACGTACGTAGAGAATTTATATTAATAGGTAATAAATCTAAAAGTAACGTTAGTTAAAATGTGTACTTATTCTTGATTAAAACCAATTATAAATTTTTGGAATGAATTTCCTATTTTAATATCAAATAAATATTGTTTTCAATGTACCTGAAACATAGTGAAAATTTAAACAGATTTTTCATGAAAATATAATATTATACAGAGTATATTATCGGCACACAGTTTGAAAAAATGCTGACACGCGAATGCCATGCACCATGAAATACCGGAAACCTACATCTCATAGGTTCTTGAAATTTTTTTTTCGCTTTCAGGTAAATAGTACACGCAATTAATAAACTAAAGAAAAGTCTCTCGACTTACTTCTTTCGAAGAAAATATGGTAATAAAGCTAGGTAAGCAAGATCAGTCAAATTTTTATTGTCGAAGAAAAAAAATACCCCGACACGTCCCACGTGAATCGTACACTCTACAGGTGTAGGTCAATCGGTGGGTGCACGGTCAATAACTGGGACGTTTACCTTGGGTGCGTACACGAGAAGCGACCGACACCATTTTTCGCGTACACTTGTACACACGCGCACGGGTGAGAAAACGAAGAATCGCGCAAGCGAGTATGGGTCTTATTGTATAGTTGATATTTTCTCTCCCACGCATAGACGCAAAAGATATATGTACATATACTTTTTGCCAACCCGAGGGAGTTGCTGCTGTGCGCACGTGTATACAAAATTATGCAGCAGGTGTGGGTTTCCGCCGCGTATTCATTATTTAAAGCTTTAATGTATATTATATATATATACACACATATTTGCTGGAATTTCAATGTTCGCGATGCCAAAATGTTTACACGGTGGTAACCTCTTCACCGTTTGAATGTTTAATCGTATTTAACGCGCCACTACGGTGTTTTTCAATAATATGTTTGTATATAACAGAGTGCTCAAACTTCTATATAGTCTAATATTTTTTAGTTAAAAATTTTTTAGTATAACGAGATGTCGGACCCAGGTTACAGGGATCTACACCTTTCAACATAACAATTATCTTGGAAATATTTAATTAAAAATCTAAACAAAATTCATATAGGTAGTTTAAAACGAAAGTGAGAGCATGACGTTTTGATTTTTTAAGGAAAAATAAATTTGTTAATAATAATTCAATCAACAATTTCCAGTCGGTAATATTGGTCTAGAACGGCATAAATTTTCAACGCAAAAATTTGAAAAAATTTGAGTATACTGTTTAGAACATGCCTAAGGGCATGGCGTTCAGGATTGTAAAAAAAATGTATTCTTTTGTATATAAAAAATATTAAAAATAACGATTTTTTGAGTCCGACATCCCCTTAAAACAAAACGATTATCTGCTACGCATATAATTGTCTTACAATTATTGTACTCTTTGCCCATACAGAATAAGCAAATTTAATATTTATAAAGGTAGTAAATTCCTCTCGAGGTAAGAATACAAGTTAGCGCGTATATGACTACTTGTTTTGCCAATTGTGCGCTAATTAGGTGGCTTCGATCAGCGATAAGCTAATATTATGTATCTTTTTAATTACTCTGATTCTGTTCGCGTAATGGTTTACGTGTATTTAAGGAATATAAATATAAACGATTTTAAGATGCTTTGTAACTGTGTTTAACCGTCATTTTATTTTTCATGCATTATTCTACAGAGAAAGGTATAAAGAAATTAATTGTATTAGAGGACTTGCCATTTAATAATTATAGTTATTACAATAAGAATCATTTCACTTATACATATATATATATATCATTGTATCTTCGAATTTAAAACGTAGAATCGGATGTGCTAAACTAAACCAGGCAAATAACACGAAATATTTGTTTTTCATCAATTACAACCTCCATCAATTTTATCTGCAAAGTTTCATTTAAATGTTTGTATATATATCAACGATGCCCTAGAAACCAATTGGAATGTAATTCCCCAATAATTTTTGTTCCTATTTACTTCTTTTGCATCTATAAATATTTCTTAAAAAAATAATTATATAGTTCGGGGATGTTTAATCTCACAAGAATAATCGGAACCTAGAAAGAACGATGTCGCGTTACGGATACTAGTTAATTCAACGATAATGAGTAATCGGAATACTAACTATATAATACAAAGTATATGACATACGTAAGCTTTATAATTTCCATGTTATATACAGTTTACGGAATAGATTACGTATTTTATGACAACTTCGAGTATACTTTTTAGACACGTTACGAGTTAATCCGATACGTACATCCGATTTGGTTTTGTTAAGTTGTTTAAATTTAATTGTATTTTTTGCGGTATGTTATACAATTAGAATGAAATTCTTTTATTATATTTTTATTCTATTTGGACATTTTATTAAAATGAGCTATAATAATTAATTTTAATATTACATTATTAATTATTGATTATATATTCTTGTTATTTATAACAATAATAATAATTAATACGTATGAACGAAATTAACCAAAAATTAATTATAAAAATTGATCTAGTAGAAGTCAATGTTTTCTTCTAAATTTTACATTTATAACTTAAATCTTGATACGTGTATAAATAAAATATAGTTCATTAGATATGAAGTTTTGTAATTTTGTTATTATAGAAAAATAATTACGCTATACTTAAGTATTTATATATTAATTTAGAGGAATTGCAAGAAACATACATACATCGACAATAATTTGTATCGTCGTGGATTAATTTGTCGCATATTCAATAAAGAGAAAGTATACATTCGCATATATGTACGAAATTATTAACGTTACATAAACGTAATTAAGGAGAAAGGCAGAAGAATTCGTGTACAATTCTGATTAACGAGGGATGGTAAAAGACTTATTCGACTATTGTAAGCATCGGAAAACAGCGTAAAAGGAATTTTGAAGATCGCGCAGACGAAACCGCGCACGTACCATTCGAAAAATAGAAAATTAAGCCTGCGCTTCGTTAACAGACGTTCACTTACTTATATCCGGATTGTCTATGTACATGCGGATATTTGCAGTAATTATGTGAAATAATACCCAGGTAGATATTTCGCAATCAGGTCATTACGTTTAGGTCGCGCGAGATTGGAAGACAATGAGCGCGCTTCCCGTTTATTCACAAATGGGTGTACCTACATACGCACTGCTTTTTATCGTGCACACATATATAAACATTACATTCAATTTCTCTCTTTCTGTAGTACAGTTTCATCTATATATATATGTTAATGAATACTCATCGTATAGCGGAATACGAGGTTGTAACACCTTTTCAACAAACCTGTTTGAGCATTAGGAAATTTGGCCAGCTTTACAATATTATGTACATTTCTTTCTTTTTTATTTTATTCTCGATGCAACGTTATAGAACTATACAAGTACCCAATGAAAAGCTGCGCGTTTATAATGATCACGTGCAATTGTTAGTTATTATGTCTATATAATGGTAAGTTAACTAATCATTTTTTTATTATGTACTTATAAAAAGTTTCGTCTGCCATCTGGTTAAAACTTGAATTTATGTCTACTTATATTTTTTTATTTTCAGCGACTTACTTATATATTTGTTTGTACTGTTAAGCGTGCTTTAAATTAAAATGCAATTGGTAACAATGGTTGAATTAGGAAATAAATAAATATTATATACAAACATTTTGTAATTTTTTTTTAACAAACATTATAAATTTTTAACAAAAATTTAAATAACACAACGAAAATTACATATTTTTTTTTCTTCTACTATTGCAAATAGAAAGTATGAAGATAATATTGAAATATATAAACATGCAAATATACACACGCATATTCACATATATTTTTATTGTGTATTTGCTCTTGATTATAGCTCTTCATAAGTCTTTTATGAAATCATTGAATAAATTTTCTATTTAATAAGATGTTGCATAAAAAATAATAATAGAAGCAAGAAGAATAATAATACAGTAAGAAGAAACAGAACGAAAACATATTATAGGTAGTATTCCTCTTATTCAAGATTATGTAAAACAGATTTCCCATGCGATAAGATATTTTTTCCCAAATTGTAATAGAAGGACTAAATCTACTTTCAACCAAGCTACATGTAATAATGACACTAGGTATACTCTATCTATAAGAACCAGATTATCCTTTAAATACATGAGGATCAGAAGCCAAAGATATTACCTAAGTATTCGTGTACATACTTTTCTAAAGTTACCCACAATTGGAAAGTGTAGTATTCATTAAATTAAGTGTAGTATTCAGAAATTCATTATTAATATTCATCTAAATAATAAAAAGATAAACAAATTATGACAAATCTGTTATAGACTCATAAATAATAACTTTCTATTTAACTTTCAGCAAACTTTAAACAAGAAATCCTTCTTCAGGATGTATCATTAAAACAGAAACTTTTTTATCTTTAAAAGCATATTTTTTGTTCTGTACAACTAAAATTAAACTTTATAAAAATTTATAAGTATTGTAACATTCGAATAATTGATTTGGTTTAAAAACTATTTTTAAAATATCATACTTTTATAATATTTTAAATAAATGTGTTATGTTATTATTGAATATCCTACATATGTGTGCATATGTGCAATATAAAATCTTGAAATTGTTATTTAAATTATTGAAATATGCGTGCAACTAGAATCTAATAGCCTAATAAACAGTATTATTGATTTGTTAAAAAATTTAGTACAACTTACAAAGAAAAATAATAACAAGATGCTTTTTATAAATAATAATTTAAAAATTTAATAATTGAGCGCTATAAATACTTATTTATTTATTATTTAGTTGTGTAATTAAAAGTGTTCTAAAAAGTTGAGTAAGTAAAAGAATTTTTCTAGTTTAATTCTTATGTAGGATACAAGATCTTTCTTTTTGCAGTTAGCACAAAGAATATACTTTAAACGTCAACTAAAATTTCTTAAATACAAAATCCTTTGTACATAGTACATCTAATTTGATTGCCATTTACGAGAGAGAAGATTAGAGTGAGCTATGATACTTAAATACTTTGGAGCAATGTACTTAAGTTAGTTCCAGAATTAAAGAATGGAAGAAACTACTTTAAAATTGAAGGTAATTTCTAATTCAATGTATTGAATTAGATGTGAAGGTACGTAATACAACTAACGATATGTAAATCAGTTGAATGATCATAAAGTAATTATACTGACCAGTCTAATGTAATAAATGATCCTTCTAAACAACGTTAATCACAATAAATTTCACAAAGGAATAATGCACACTACATCAAAAAACTACTGTAATAACTTCCCTGAATCCACTTGAACATTTCGTTCGAATCTCGCATACGTGCTCTATCGAAAATAACCACCCACGAAAACACGGTAGCAGAACGAAACTCTTTATCGAAACGCACTCGAGCAAGAGCAACTACAATGCTGTCGAAAGGATAAAAAAAATGTAGATATACGCGTAGACACATGCACGTTCGCATACACGGAGGCACGCACACGCACGCAGAGCACATAAGCACGTACTCGGTTTAGAATCGGAGTTAGCTAGAACAGCAGTAAGCACAGCAGCAGACGCCCACCACTCGAGGGAGAGCAGCGAACGTTTTCCTTTTTTCGGGTCACTCACCTTTTCTTTCTCTGTCTATGGAGCACTCCGCGAGCTGTGCGAGCGTTCTCTCGCGCACACACGCACGCCGTAAAATCGTACGTGTGCACGCGCGTTGCGAGATCGCAGTATCGCACCGAGAGGACGTTTTATGTATGTCCCTCTATGGGTTTTCCAGCTGCGCGCGACCGAATTCCTTCCTTGGTGCTCGAAGCAACTTGTTCACCGCTCTACGTATCCAGCCAATTCGATCGTTAAAACTTACGTCCCGTAATTAGAAAAAGCTGATGCGACGACACCTCCTTCAACTATATGATAACAATTCGCAAGTTTTGTAGACCCGGCAGTTCGTAAGCAAGCGCCACTCCCCGATAAGCGTTTTCCCGGTGCGCGATGAATAATGTGCAAGAAGCCACGAGATGCCACGAGCCACGAGCCACGCGCGCATACGTTCGATTTCCCCGTGGTTGCCAAACCAAACGACTGTCAGCTCTAGAAAGGAGCCTCGGCCTCCGTTCGCAGTTTTCCGTCGTCGCTACTCGCCGCTACAGCTGTCACTGCAGCGTTTGCCGTTTGTACTTTTACGTGCCCCGCGCGCGCACTCTGGAAGTGGAAGTCGGCAAATTCGTAATCGCCCACCTATAGTCTATACACAACTCGGGTTTCTCTCAGCTACACAGAAAATGCACGGCACGGCACGTTGTTGACGTTGTGGTATTACCTGTGTGCCGTTGCCGTACTGCCGTCGCTACTCGCCACTCGCCGTGTACGGCTACGGGCTAATGAATAATGATATATATATATATATAGCTAAAGTGTGATATGTCCGAGACTGAGATTATATTTGCGACGGTCACGAAACGTACTCCGTCCAGCACAGATTACTATATATATATATAGTACCTACTTTTACTAACCGGAGCGCGGACTACCAAGCCATTCTAGAATAAATTTACATATGGATGAATTGTGCTGACTTTTGTGACGCGGGTTATGTGACCGTCTTTCAAAAATCACTTGCAAGTTTGCAACACACTACTAATAATTTAACGCGCCTAAAAATAAATAGCTACTTCATCCATTTGTCTGATTTTAACTTATAATGTTATTTATCTTATTTAAAATACGTACAAACATCAGAATTAAATACTGCTAAAAGCTACCACATTCGAATAAATAAATATAACTAATAATTAACTTTCAGGCTGCTCGGATTTTTCGATGTTGCACTTCCATTGTAAAATTCCTGAAATGTCAAGTAGTAAGATCTATCGCCTAAAGATTAAGGTATTATATAAGGGTATTAAAATAAAATTAATATTTGTATAAAAAAATTTATTATAAACTAGTATATGTAACAATAACTTTTTTTATAAATTTCGTAATATAATTTCCTTAATATAGCATCATAATTTTATAATTTTTATCTATTTAATAACTACAGATAACTAAATTATAAAAATATGTGCTCGAAAAATTCAAATCATCGCATACAATATTCAATTGCATCGTGTTATTTGTATTTACAATTATTGAAAAATATTTTCTCCATTATATTTTAATTGTATTGCGCATTGGTTTCAAACGTACAATTAATTTATTATAAATCAAATAAGCGGAGTTATTTAAATATTACATGTATATTAAACACTGTAAATTTGTAAACACACGCAAGACGGTAAACATTGAAAATAAGAACACCTATTTAAATAACTATTTAACAATTGTTTTAATTACTTTTAAATTGAAATTAATTTCTAGACTTTAAATTTTTATTTTTTGTACAAATCTATATATTATTTTGTAACAATTTTTAAAATAACTATTATATTTTATATAGTTTTATTTTCAAATTTGAAATATTAAAAATATTTATTAGTCCAGATGTATATTAACTACTGATAGTTTAAGAATTTTTTAAATTTTAATTGTATATAAAATATGTATGTACCTGAACTTTTCATCTGAAGATTATTTTATGCATTAAAAGCAATTGAAAACAGTTTAAGACATAATAAATATTTAATTGACTTTAAGCAAATTTTAGTGATAAATTATTTGCATAATTGTTCAAATGTATTACACCTCTAGACAAATTGAAAACAAATAAACTAACTCATGTAAAAAACATACCTACAATAATATCATATTAAAATATTTGTATGTAACATAATATTAATTATTGTCAGTTTATCAAGCTTCGTAACTGATCATTAAAAAATATAAATTTTAATATAAAAAATTGTCTATGTATAAAAATACATACAACATAATTAATTATATGTATAAAACATCATAACTTAGTAGTCTTAAATACATTTTTTTCCAAAAATATTTTTTTCTACAAGTTATCTAATTAATTGATAAACATTTCGTTCGCCATAAAACTCTATAAATATATATATATATATATATATATATATATATATATATATATATATATATATATATATATTCAGTTGATGAATTTGCAGATATAAATATTATTTCTGCAGCATTAAAATTACCGGAACTAAAAGTTTCATCGCTATGTAAACAATGTATCTTGTTAGTAACGAATCATCATACTGATTTGTAATAATTGTCCTTAAATATACTTCATCTAAGTATAATAATGAAAGGAATTGTAATAGAGCTCAATTACCTACAAGCTTTTACCTTTGTTTTAAGTGAAGGATCATTGGATGGAATACTATCTTGTTGAGTATTATATCTGTAAATACATTAATAGCATATTACAAAAAATCAGAGATAAAGATAAATATAAAATTAAGTATAACCAATGTAAAATCTACTGATATCAAAATTATTGTAATAAAACAGCATTAATAAGTTTATTTACTAACTTGCATATTAGTTTACTCCTTGGTATCAATATTTATGTGAACTAAAAGAGAGGCTAACTCAAGGTCTTCACTGTAACTATTTTTTAATGGAACACTTCTATAGCCAGTTCTTAAACAACGAATCTGAAAAAATAACATTTAAAATATAGTAATAATACATTTTGTATTTAATAAAATCTATAATATTGTTATAAATTAAATTTACAGGAAAAGTCCCTTGACCAATAAAATTACTATCTCCGAACATATCTTCATCTTGTACGACAAATCGAATCAAAGCCAAATTAGGATTTATTACAAAAAATTCGCATAATTCGTTCCACATCGGATTGAACCCATTATCCGCTGAAAATCGTAAAACAATATTTTATAGATTTTTTTAAGTTTCAATGTTTTAGTTTTACTTCATAAGTATATTTTCAACATAAAATCTCATTTAATAAACTCATCTTTAATGAGTACATATTTTTTTTTAATTTTTCTTACGCATAAAAATTATTTAACAAGATGCTTATAGATGCATTAATTTATATTTGTTTGCAATATTGATAAATTATTATTAATATTATTAAAATCTAATTGAGGAATGATTTTATATGTTCATTACTATATAAATAATATTTTTTAAAACAATATAAGAATAATATTTAATTTTCATCGCGATATTTTGCAATAAGGAAAAAAGTATATAATTTTACTAATAAGGAGAGGACATAACCTTTGGAAAACGAATTTATTTGACACTGTGGAATATGATTTTCTGGCTCAAATAAGAAGACCGGTATTTCTGGGTATTGACCAATAGACTTAAGGGATAAAGATATTCGACATTTTTTTTAAATCTAGGCAAATAAGAATTTTACGCAAATCAAAATAACTCAAGTTTTAGTTAAGCTATAATTATTATTCAAAAACGAGAAGAAAGCCGACATCAGAATTTATTATTTGAACTTTGGTTTGTTTAAATAGCTCAAACTATTCAAAAGTTATGGTTGATTAAAATATAGATACAAATTTATGTTAAATTTTATAATGGAAACTATTATATTCCTTTCTTTTCTTATTTCTCTAGCAATTTTTGATCAAACATATCTTTTGAATAGTTTAAAAATTGAAACATACCAAAGTGCAAGTAGTAGCTGTTAATACCAGCTTTTTTATCCTCTCTAGATAGTAGCTGTAGATTAAGTAGAACTTAAGTTACCTTAATTGGCACAAAGTCCTTTTTGCCTAGATTTAAAAAGAATGTCAAATATCTTTATTCCTAGGGTCCATTAGACAAAACCCTGAGACACGGCTCTTATTTGATAAATTCGTTTCGCAAGGCCCATGTTCTCTCCTTATAATTATGTAAATATATTATAATTTGCAAAAATACACAAATAAAGAAACATACTATACAAAGAGAGTAAACCCAACTGCTGTGTTTCATATCGGTATATGATTTACTTACATACTGTTTTTGTTGTAATTTTTATTCCATTATCATAATCAGCACCAATAACTTCAATCTGTACAAATGGATTTGCAGTTCCTCTTCCAGTTTTGCTTAAATGTCTGGCTCCTATCACATTAATTGTGATCTTGAGAGCATCTACACAAGCTAATGAATTTTCATCATACGGATTAAACTCATCATTGAACATAAAATCTGGCTTCAAAAGATAACCGCAATTGCCATTTTCGCGAAACTTTGCCTGATTGAGCTGCATTGGTTTGTCGCCTGTCTGATAATTAAGTGCAACCATTTGACAACCTGCATTCCACATAGGGACTGGATTGTAATTCGAGGAATCAATGCGTTGACCCTTTGGATAAACACGGCTGAATTGTACTTGATGGTACAGCACGAAGAATTTAGTTTCTTGCTGACACATAAGTTTTTCAGCTTTTGTTTCAGGAAAACTACTCATTTCATTAAATATAAAACCTTTCGTCCGCAATCTTTCAACATTAAATCCAACAGATCTAAAATAAACTATAAGGTTAGACATCTCTTTTGCAATTCTCCAAGCTCTTTCCATTTCTTTATGTTGATTTTCCTAGAGAAAATTTAATAAGATACATTCAATTTAAAAATATAAGATGAAAGATATATATATATACGTATAAGATAAATAAGATACGAAATATTGAATCAATTGCTATAATTTACCCTGACACTAGCATTTTGTCCAGTCTCTTGAATTTTTTGTACCCATTCAAGGGCTACATCTTTGGTTGGAGCTGCTGCTTCGAAAACTGAACACATACTCGGATTTTGAATTCGTAAAATCCATTCAGGACCAGGCCTCTCGGAAAGTGCTAATTCAACAACAGCGCCTATGATATCTAATGAACCTTTTTGCAAATTTCCTAGCAGCATGGAATCTGAAGACTAAATAAAGTAATGTGATGTTAAATAAATTATTAATTAATATAAGCAATAAATTTAATATAATTTTTGAACAAAATTAGTTACATCTGTTTGGTTATCTTGTTCAATTTCCTCAACGTAAGTTGCAGGAAACCAGTGTTGCTTTTTACCGCCATAATCGCCTCTCCACCAGTCGTCGCTTTGTTTGTTCACATTTGTAATTATTGCATGTTTCACTAAAGTCAGTTCATCATCTCTTCTAGCTTTATAATCATATAAAGCTTTAACAGTAATTTTGGAAACAAAACTTGTTGGATCCATATAACCAGGAATTCCATAAACTGAACCATCATCTACGTCCTAGAATAAATTGTAAGAATATTATTTTAATTGTACTACATTTTTTAAGTTGTATACATCCAATGCAGGTTTAGGCAGAATTTGTTTTTTTCTTTTAGAATTATTTTGCACTAATATTTAAATGCACCATGATTTTGTCTTATTTAAAAGTAAAGAGAACTTACCAAACCTCTTTGTCTTATCATTTCTTTATTAACAGCAAAACTTAATTTAATTTTCTTGTACAAGGGATGGCGTTCATAATAGTTAACTAATTCAACTAAACTTTCAAATTGTACAGTTCCTATTGTACATAAACGTCCTTCAAGCTTGATTGGACAATGCTTTATTTTATTTTCTGCCCTAAAATATAACAAATATATAATTAAACTCAAGACAAAACTAAACAAAGCTATAAATAAAATCAATATATCTCTATTAACAATTTAATTCTTAAATTCACCTGAATGAAATTGCATATGACTTATTTTCTGTTTGACTTGGTCTCACTATAAATGCTCCATCAGTAGGAACACGTTTTAACATTTTTTCAGCATCTGTTCTTGAACAATCTGCATGCCACCAATCCTTCTCTTCATGTTTACTTGGTTGCGGCACTGGCTCTTGTAGTGTTATAAGAAATTCCTAGTAATCAGATATTAAAACTTATTAAATTTAAGCTATTTTATTTAGTTTTATAATGTTATGTTAAGAGTAAAAACTTTGGAACTAATAGACAGAATATGCTAAAATGAAAAGGAAATTACTTATATAAGTATCTCATATAATTGTTTAAATAAAATATTATTATTTATTATATTATTAATAAATAATTCTACAGTTGTTTAACTTTTAAAAAATAATAAAATAATAATAGTAAAATGAACCAATAAAAATTTTAAGACATATTACTTACAGGTTTCAGTAATATTTGCCATTATTTACATGAAGAAAACTATGTAACAAATATATGCATGCTATAAACTACAAATAATACAACTAAGCAATATGTATACATATTTTGTTTAAAAGAATATTTTACACAAAAGAACATATAGATTCTATTACAGTTTGTCAGTATAAACAAGAAAGTGGTAAGAATAATCTTGTATTCATAATTAATAATGGTTGTATTTTTTAAATAAGTGAAAGGAAGTAATAGAGTGAAGTAACTACAGTCATTTTAAAGGAAAAAAGAGTATGTAGCACTGATAACATTTACAATAACAAACAAGATATTTAAATATAGAAACAAATCAACTGAAATGGATACTTGTAATTATCAAACCATACTTATTTACCTTATATATATTTTTAGCTTTACCCCTTGACTGGTGTAACGCTTCTGAGTGTAATTTTGGAACAAATTAATGTTGTATAATTAACTAACAGTGTTTCTTTTTTACCATTTTACTTTTTAAGTAAACATGTTTTTATAATTATTTGTATATAAAATTATCTGTGCATGCAAAATTTTGTAAATGTACATTGAAAGCTTTTTTATTAATGTTAAATATTACCATATTTTTATTTATGACTAAAGAGTCAGCAACTAAGCTAGTTTGTAGATTTTATATGAATTAAAAGTAAGAAATAACAAAATGTATTTTTTCTCACCTGAGTTCTAAGAGGGTTGTTACGATAGTAGGTAATAAGGCTGTACAAGCTATCAAAGCAGTGTGTATCTATTAAATAAAATTGTGTTTGACCTAATTCTTGTTTTAATTTTATGCGGCAATGATTAACTTTTCCTTTCCTCCAAAATGATAGACAATAATCTCCAACAAAAGTAACACATTGTCTAACAAGAAATGTTCCATCACCCAAATGTGAATATTTCCGTAGTAATTCTTCAGCTTCTTCTCTACCCCTAGCTAGTTTACCATGAAACCACATTTCCCCAAAATGTAATTCATCATTTGGTACTCCCTAGAAAACATTATGCAGAATTCTGTCATTTAATATTTAATAAAAAATAAAAAATTGTGTATATATAGATTAAAAGCTAAAATAAATTGAAATAAATCTTCCACAACATACATCTGGAGTTCGAATGACAGTTTCATCATCATCATCAGGTTCTGTTTCTTGAGTTCTGGAAAAAGTATCTGTATAAAATAGTTTTTGTTGAGTTAATACAAAGAAATGAGGATTCCATTCTCGATCAACTGGATCCTCTAAGTATAAAATCCCATTTTTTATTGTATTTCTTAAATCCATCTCCTGTCTACAATCATCATTTCGAATAACAAATGAACTTTCATCAACTCCATCAGGTAACTTTTTATGCTTTAATAAAATTTTCCTTCGTAAAGAATAGGGTGAAGGCAAAGTAAATTCAGTCTTATCAACTGGTTGACTAAGCAACATGTCACCAAAGACTTCTTGCATGGCTGAAGCCATTTTTCGCTGCTGGGGTAATGTACAATTGTCTTCTATAGATAGAATCACAGGATATCTGAAATATTATATAGATATTTTTCAATACTTATTATCAAAGCAATAAAATGTATTCATTTACTTATTTATTAAGAAACTTACTCAGAAGTTGCAAAAGCATGTTCTTTAATAGTTTTAATTACATCTAAAAATTTTATTTTAGTTGTTAAAGTGTGTCCATGAAATATGAAAGGCATTCCATCAGGTCCATCCCAACAGTCTAATTCAATACACCTACATCCAGCTCTGAGAGCACGCACATAAGCTTGGCAACTGCTTTCACTACTTATCTGATCACCCATTAAATATCTAAAATAACATTAAAATTGTTTCATGTTGATATAAATGTGTGTATATATGTGTATATATAAATTATAAATTACGTGTTATGCGACGAAGCAATCCAATAGTGAGACATTGGTCTTGTCATATCGTGAGAAACTTCATCATATTTATTATCCCATATTTCATTTTGTTTTGAAAATAAAAAATCTATAAACTCTGAAAAGTGGAAATAAGGTTCTTGAACATCTCTTTGGGGATCTTGTAGATATTCACGAATAAAACGAGAAACTTCAGATTCATTATTTGCCATAGGATCTTGTTGCTCCAAGAGTAAAAAATTTTGAAATTCTTGCAGTGTTACTGTCATACCAGTTTTTGAATAACTCAACAATTTTGTCCAATCTGTTAAATTCTATTAATTGCTTATGTTATTATATTTTAATCTAACTAATATGTGTTAATTTATAGGTATTAAATAATTTTATTCTTCTAAAAATGTTATTACTTACATTAATGTCAAACATTATTTTATGATACAATGATACAAAATCATCAAAACCAATTTCTGTCCTGTTTTTAGTATCAACTTCTTGAAAAATTTCTCTTAATTTATTTGTTGGTATTTTACAATTAACTCTAGGCAAAAAAGCCTTAACATCTTTTAAAGTAACCCTGAAATATATAAACAATATTACAAATTTATTTTAATCAATAACAAATATTTCTTAAATAATTGTCAATTCAATATCTTTATGCATATTTACAAACATATCTCCATGATAGTGATTACAAATGAAATTTTATAAATTTATTTATAATACCTAAAACTAGAATTGTTAAAAAATTCTAAAGTTATGCTTACATTTCTTGAGAATTTTCCATTGCATAAAATTCTTTTCTAAGCCACCTTTCAACTTGTAAAGGGTAAGGAGCATATATTGTATCTTGAACCAAATGTCTAAGTCCCTTAATCCATAATTCACATTCTTTTTCACTTAGAGCTATAATTTATTTATTATACATGTAGTGAGTGAAATAAAATTCCTTAAACAAATATTAGAATTACATAAGAAAATAATTACCTGATATTGAAAGTGTTTTTAATCTAAACTCTAAACCATAATAAACAACAAAACATCTTAAATTGTCAATTCTTTTAGCATCCTCAGGCCATTTTTCAAAGTCTTTTGAATTTTTCCCTATTCTTATTTCCTTAACTTCCCTTATGTCCACTATAAATTCATATAATATAGTTTTCAATTATAACAATGATCAACAGAATATAAATAATTAAAATCTCAATATATGTGTATACATATTACTTAGTAAATACCTGATCCATCAAAAGGACGAAATGTAGTGCTCCTTGCCCAAACAATTTGCCTAGTTTCTCGGCGTATCATCAAAGTTTTCTTTTCAGGTCTTTTTCTTGGAAAAAATTTAGTGACCACAGTCCCTCTTTCGAGTTGACTAATGATCTGCTCTATTTCTGTTATTATTCCATTCATTTTGATAGTATCTTTTATACCAATTAATTTAAAACTGTAATGTTAAAAAGAACACCTATAATTATTGTGCATTTTCTATAATCATCCTACAAATTCCTGAGTATATATTATGTACTGTTACAAAAAATACATTGTAAAAACTAATAATTTTAAATTAAATGACCAAAATATTACTAAAAGTACGTATAATAAATCAATTAGATTTGCATAATTGATAGAAACTTAAAATAAACTAAGTTATTTAACATGCAATTGATCTTAAAAGTAAAAAAATAATTAAATGTAAATGAAATAATTGTAAAGAAATAAGCAATATTAAATTAGACAAATTGATTAATTAAAAACAGATGGAACATGTAATACAAATCGTACCCATTATCATTCGGCTTCCCCGAGTTGCATCGTTCTAACCTAATATCATTACTTTTGACTTCTTCGAATACATAATCTTCGACATACCGCCGACATCGTATACAATGAAAATGCGTTTATTTTTTCTTCTATTTACACATTCTTGAGGATGTATCGAGATGGCACGATCTTTCACAATGATATTTGCAGTATTAAAAATATATAAAAGTGACATACGTCATTTTTAAAACAATGCATTTAATGAAGACTTGCATGGCATTCAACTTTAAAACGGATGCATTTCCACCCGTTTCACCGAAAAAATGAAAGGAAAAGTCAAACACGTCACTTTTCGGAGCTTGCCGATGGCTTGTAGTGTGCGTGCTTGAATGCGTGTATTTTTCTTCTACTTCGTGTGCGTATACCTATGTATACATATATATGTGTGTATAGTATGTAGAATATACTCAAATTTTCTGTATCTGTATGATGCACGATGCACGATGCACGATGCACGATGCACGAGTGCACGGCAGCACGACTGCGCGTTACACGGCTACTGCAATATCTGCATAGAGAGGAAAAATATATACCTATATGTTATATAGGTATGTTCATTTACAATTTATTAATGTCCGTAAGCATATTGTGAGCAGTGAGACGCGCGCAATTGAAATTCGATTTTTGTACTTTGAAAATTCATTAATGTGCGTCGTATAACAAAATAAAAAGCTTATTTCATTGTATACTTATAATTTTATTTTTGAAAATAAATAAAACGTAAACTTAAAATATAAGGTGTACATGCATTTAAATAATGTAAATCGATTTGTGCAGCAGCGCTACCAAATACATAAACTACTCCGATTCATTAATTTCCAATTCTTCTTCGATTCTATCATATACTTACCGCAGGTCATGCAGATGTTGACTGTGTATATATAAGTACCACATAAGTACGTCGTTTTGTATCTATACTTGTATACACAATTATAGAATTTTTATAGATTTTTCAGTTTTTTTTTTTATTTTGGGTCAGTGTTACTTATAAGAGGTACGATCGATAATAGTAAACGTTATTTATTATATTTATCGTATGAGAATCGGACAAGTATTTTGTTTGTAAATACTTTTTTAAATCAAGCAGAAGCGTTTTAACATACAGGTAACTAACAATCACATTTATTTTTTTTTTCAGTTTCATTGTTATGCTTACCCTTCTTTTGTTACGAAATGGTGGTTATGTATTATTTACAGCTAATGTTTAAAAAATTCTGCACAGTAATACATGTACATGGTAGAAATTTAAGTGTTTTATCAATTTACTTTTAATTATTGTTGTTTTAATCGTTAAAAGATAAACAGAGGTAGCATCCTCAAATATATTAACTGATGGCTTCAAGAATAGAAATATTATGGAAACAAGCATTGAAAACATTCACAGGCCGCAATAGTACTAATTATAAAATGTGTTTGAAAAATTTTGATAAATTAAAATCTCTTATGAATGAAATAACAGCTGATGATGTGTGTGTGGATAAGAAAGTACTTGATTATGTTCGTTTACAATCTGCACCAATGTGCGTTATTGATGTTTTTCAAAATCAGGATATTACAATAGCTATTTTTATATTAAAAACTGGTGCAACTTTACCAATGCACGATCACCCTGAAATGCATGGTCTCTTAAAGGTAATGTTTTTCCTTGTCTTTATTTAAATTTTCTACTGTATTAGTTCTGTGGAATATAATTTTTATTACAGGTTATTAGTGGAACAGTAAAAATAGATAGTTATTCTATTGAATCTAGCAGCAATCAAACTTTGGAACAAGATAAATTAATACCCGCTGTAAAACATCCTTCCATTACCGTACATCATAATGATCCTGCTTGTGTGGTAACACCGTTGGTGAAAAATCTTCATGAAATTACATGCTTAGAAGGACCAGCTGCATTTTTAGATATTTTAAGTCCTCCATATGATACGGGAGAATTTGGTGAAGGCAAGCGGCCATGTACATTTTTTAAAGTAGCTGCGAATAATGAGTTATCCCATAATGTTCATTTAATCATCACAGATTTGTCATCAACTTTCTATTCAAAGAGTATAAAATACATGGGGAAGCCTTTAAGGTGATAATGAAATGTTATAAATGAACTTTTCTTGGATTTAAGAAATAATTATGAAATAAGAGAACATTTTTAAAAAAATCATGTTTAACATTGTGATTAGATTTACAGTTATAGCCAATGAATTTAAAGATTCATCATTTTTATCTAAGTCATTCAAGTAATTTATAAGAAAAATAATTAAATCTTTAATTTACATTAGTATTACATGGATAAATCCATTAGTATATTTTGCATCAAGGGCGGAAAACCGCGATTCCCGCCCCGTGGATGAATTTTACGTTCAAAGGCCGGCGAAGCCGGAATGGAAAATACGCATAAGGGAGGGAATGCGGCCGCCCGTAAGTTATTTTTAGTGAAAATTTGCTTACACATCATTGATGATCAAAATACAATTAACTTATTACAAGTATTTCAAAAGTTTATAAAAATTACAGTAAAAAAACAAAAAATTAAATTTTTTTTATTTTTTGTTCTGTGTTTGAAAAAAGTGAATTTTCATCCAGTAGACTAAAAAAATTTTAATATTAGATTATTAATAAAAGATAAAATAAAATTCATGAACTCGCAACTTTTTCAAGTGTAAATTATTAAATATATATATTAATTATAATTAAAAAAAAAAGATATTAATCAATTATTATCAATTTTCCTGAGACATAGATTTTCTTTCTCTACTGCATTAGAGGACACTTAGTATTATTCTTATATCTTGAATATAAAACTTCCATTAAAATTAATTGTAATTTATGACTTTATCTGTTATTAATGTTTTCTTTTCTGGAATAAGAAAATACAAAAAATTTTGTTTTGTCTAGTGATCAAAAATATATTTAATAAAGATTCTTTATATCTAACTAAATTATACAAAGAGAAAATTTACTTTTTATTTTCTTTTTCTACACCTATGACTCAGAGAGATTGATAAAATCTTAGGTTTAATATTATGAATAATATATAATTTTTAATTTCAAAAACTAACTTAATATTAAGTAAATGATGTTAAAATTAAAGATTACATGGATTCGTCTATTAGGTAAATATTTAAATCTATAAATTATTTACGAATTACTGTTAATTGTATGAAACTCACTTAAAGCTGTAAGAGAGTACAAACAAAAAACCACAGTCTACTCACAGACACCGTAGTGAACGGTCGTGTTTATATTGAGTAGTAAACAGTGGCCGCGTGTTTCACATTCCTTCCAAATATTAATAGTTTATAAATACGTGGATTCATAGTGAAAAGTGAAATCAGTGTAAATTGTGAACTTTAGTGCAATTTAATTGCACTAAACCAGCTACAATGAGTTCCTCTGACAACAGAGGCTCATCAGCCTCCCAATCCAACGATATATTATCAAACTCACAGCCCATTCAACCACAGATGAACTACTCTGGAGCCATCCAAACAGAATGTTACCCAAAAAAGGACCAGGCTATAGTTATAGACTCAATAAAAGGACATCCAATAAAAGACTATATCATGGAATTAGCAAAACTCACTCAACCATCAAATATAAGATTCATCTCGCGAATTTCAGGCGATAGAGTATGTATATATCTAGCATCCAAAACTATTGTAGATGACCTAACCGATAATAAAAAATCAATTTCAATTAACAATTTACAATTAGAAATCAGACCACTCATCACCCGCACAAAAAGAATTATCCTTTCAAACGTGCACCCCGTCATACCAAATTCAGTCATTGAAAAGGCACTTCTAGAACGTAAAGTAAAACTCGAATCAAAAATATCCTATATCAAAGTCGGAATCTCCGAACCGGGATTTGCTCATATACTTAGCTTTAGGAGACAAGTATATATAGAACCAGCTGATCTACAAAAAATTCCAGAATCTTTCAAAGTTACATTTGAAGATACATCATATTGGATATATGTCTCCATGGATACTTTAATGTGCTTTGAATGTAGACAAGAAGGTCACCTGGCTAGACAGTGCCCACTTCAACAACAAACTCAAACACCTTCCGAACAAATATCCCAATCCTCCGAAAGCTATAATACTCTAAACCAAAACAATAACATTCCAGACACTTATCAAGAGGAAACCAATGACATATCTAATGAGAAAACCAAACTTGATCTACATAGGCCTTTAAATACACAGCAAACATTAAATAATAAAATAGATGAAACACCTAAAACTAAATTTAAACGACCACTCTCACACTCATCGTCCACAATTTCGTCCCTCACACAAAACAAAAATCTATCAGGGTCTGAGTCAAGTATAGACTCACTCCAAGAAACAACTTACGTATCTAATATAACAGAAAACAAAGATAATATTACAAGGAAACCTCAGAACCCAAATAAAAAATCTAAAATCACGGAATTAGATGACACTAAAACTTTTAACTTAGATGAAGCCTTACAACCAATTAAAAGCTGTTTTGACGATAAAACAAAAGATTTTCCACTTGATTTTTTAACGCTCACAAGTTTCTTAGATAAAGCTTTTTTTTCAAAAGAACTAGTACCTGAAATTGCTAAAGAATATGTTGAAGATATATCATTAATATCAAAAATGTTAAGAGATCTTTACCCTCTTTTAAATAAACGAGGTATGAAAAAACGATTTACTGGAATTGTTAAAAAAATTGAACAATCAATAACATTTGAAGAAACATCTGATTAAACAGTTAAATTCTTGAGTAAATACAAATTAAATTCAAAACAATGGAAAATAATATTATTCAATGGAATCTCAATGGATTCTTCAAAAGATTACTAAACTTACAAATACTTATTAAAGAGACACGACCTAATGTTATCTGTATTCAAGAATCACACTTCAAAAATGACTACTGTGCAAAAATTACTGGATACGATAAAAAATATTATAAAAACAGATCAACTACACAAGCTAGTGGAGGCGTCGTTACATACATTAAAAATAATATTTTCAGCCAAGAAGTAAATATAACCACCCCCCTTGAAGCTGTAGCTGTAACCTGCTATCTTCCTCATAAACTCACCATCTGCAACTTGTACCTACCAAATAGCCAACAGTTAAATCTAATTGACCTTGAAAACCTGAGAAAGCAACTTCCTAAACCCTTTCTTATAGTAGGAGATTTCAATGCACATAATCACATATGGGGTTCTAAAAATACAGATGTCAGAGGCAAAATAGTTGAATCATTCCTCGTGGATCCTCTTACTGTCATAATAAATAATAATCTCCCAACCCATTTCAATAGTAAAGATGGATCTGAAACCTGCATCGACTTAACTATATGTTCTTCTTCGGAAGTCGACAATCTCGACTGGCAAGTACTCGAAAACCTATACGATAGCGACCATTACCCAATTGTAATATCGATTAACACTGAACAAAACAAAAATAATAACAATCACGACACTATAGAAAATTCAAGTAAGATTCGGAATTTTAAAAAAGCTCAATGGTCAAAATATCGATTAGAAATTGATAACAACATCCACTCTCTAGAAATTCCTTCAGAAAAACATAAATTCAACATAAATAATCTCACAGAAAAATTTACCGAAATGATCCATAATGCAGCCGACTTATCAATCCCATACATAAAACCAAAAAATCATAATAAGAAACAAGTACCATGGTGGAACAATGAATGTCAAGAAGCTACACAAGCTGCCAAACACGCTTTCAATAGGTACAAAAAACAAAATACAATAAACAATAAAATTGAACATAATAAAAGTAAAGCTATAAGTAAAAGAATTTATAAAGAAGCACAAAAAAAATACTGGCTAGATTTTGTCAAAACACTAAATATTAATACTCCTAGTGCTATCATTTGGCAAACTATTAAGAAAATACAAGGTAAAATTAATTCTACGAATATCACAGCATTAAAAGATGACAACGCATTGATCTTTGACCCTCATGACATAGCGAACAAACTTGCACAGACCTTTGCAAATAATTCTAGTAATATGAATTATGATATAAATTTTTTAAAAAAGAAAAACGAATTCGAAAAATTAAAAAACCATACCACTATCCCTACTTTAGCCGGGATAAAAAACTCCCAAACAATCAACATGACCATTACCTACGAAGAGATTTTTGAAATATTATCCCAATGCAAAAACTCAAGCCCGGGACCAGACGGAGTTCCCAACATACTTTTGAAAAATCTTCCAGTCTCTGGTATATTATACATGCAAAAACTACTTAACTTTATTTTTCTGGAGGAAGTTTTCCCGGACCATTGGAAGCTTGCAACCGTTATCCCAATACCTAAACCAGGAAAGGATAAAACTTCACCAAAAAATTATCGACCAATTTCACTAACTAATAATCTCTGCAAATTATTAGAAAAAATTCTAAACAAACGTTTAATAACGCTTCTAGAAACAAACAATGTTTTTGTTCCTCAGCAAAGCGGCTTTAGAAGAAACCGTTCAGTATACGATCATCTAATTATACTTGAATCAGCAATAAATGACGCATTTCGTAAGAAACTTCATCTTATTGCTGCGAGTCTCGACATCGAAAAAGCTTTCGAAATGATTTGGAGAACTAGAGTTATCTTTATTCTTGAAAATCTTGGCATAACAGGGCATATTTTAGAATTCATTAAAAATTTCCTAAAAGAACGATTTATTCAAGTAAAATCCAACGGAGTTTTATCTGAGTACAAATTATTAGAAAACGGAGTTCCCCAAGGCTCAGTCCTTAGTGTGACCCTATTTTTAATAGCAATTAATGATATCGTCAAGAATGTTCAACTCCCAGTTAAGTGTTGCTTGTTTGCTGACGATTTAACTATATATTATGCAGGACGTGACATCAAAATAACAAGCGAAATTATACAAAGAACACTGGACAATCTACAGTCATGGGCCACTTCAACAGGTTTCAAATTTTCAGGCACCAAAACTGAATTTATTATATTTACAAAAAATTTAAAACCAATAGATTTTCCTCCTCTTTTCTTAAACGGTGAAAAAATTCAAGAAGTTAATTATCTGAAAATATTAGGTTTAACATTTGATAAAAAAATGAACTGGAAAAAACACCTACAATTACTTAAATGTAAAACAATCACCAGCCTAAATCTAATTAAAACCCTAGCAGCTAAAAATTGGGGTGCCGATAGCCAAACTCTTATTAAAACATATAAAGCGACTATTCTCTCCAAATTGGATTACGGAAGTATCCTATATGACTCATCGAAATTTACAGATATTATAAACCCAATACAAAATACAGCGATTAAAATAGCTATCGGCGCCTTTCACACGAGTCCGACAAACAGTATTTTAACCGAGGCAAACGTCCTGCCCTTAAACTTTAGAAGAAAAATACTCACTTGCAAATATGCTTGCAAGCTTTCTGCAAATCCTCAAAACCCCTTAACCCAAAATATCTTCATTGACTCAGATTACTCAACCGATATAAACACTAAGCTCCCGCCAACCTTTTCCCAACGACTCTTGTCAACTTTAAATGACTCGAATATACCACTACCTGATATTCTTATCAATCCGCCACCTATTATGCCAACAGATATCTTAGAAATTGATACTATTACAGAAAATTTTTTCACTCCGGATCAATACGAAGACTACACACTAACTGCTGTGGAGAAAATCTCTCCGAACTCTCTTAACTGTTTCAAAATTATTATGCCAGGCCAAAATATTCAAATAACATTTCATAAATCATTTTCATATTCATACACACAGTACTATACAATTTTAAAAACACTTGATCTGATCGAAAACTCTAATTACAACAAATTTATAATTGCTATAGACTCCGAATTATCTATAAATAAAATAAAAAACCCATTTACTAAAAACTCCATCATACAAAATATCCAATACAAAATCATTAACCTTAAAAATAAAATTATTAAATTTACAGTTTATAATCAAATTATTAATGAAACTATCAATAACCCATCAAACCTCAGCTACTCACACAATAATACTGTAAACTTAAACGAAGAATCCGCACCTATACCTTATCAAGAAGCACAAAAATATCTATCTCACGAAATCCACAACCTCTGGAACCACAAATGGAAATCTACGAAAATGACCTTTCTCAAAAATATCAGAGATAACATTTTTCTCAAAAGTATTACCTCAAACATCTCACGCTTGGAACAAATATCCATCACACGCTTGAGAATTGGACACACTAAAATCACACACCAGTACATCCTCGAAAAGACTGATCCTCCAAGATGTAACGTTTGCAACGAGACCATAACAGTAAAGCATATTCTATGTGAATGCAAGAAATATGAAAACATAAGGAAAAACTATATCACCGGCACAATCAAGGATATACTAAATAATCAAATACCTCAAGTCATTAAATTCCTTCATGAAACAAAACTAATAAATACATTATAAAATGCAATGACTACTACAATTGTATCAAATATGTAAATTTCATTATCTGTATGTAACAATTCATTGTATTATTATTATATATAAAATTTCTTCGTAATCATGTATGTATAGTGGTCGCTAATGACCTCGTCGTCGATGCGACTTTAAATAAATAAATGAAAAAAAAAAAACAAAAAACAAAATAAAATAATTCTAATTATATTTAACAAAACATGTAATACTTTCAGTAGAAATATTGATAATGAAGAACAATTTTATTTTATTTCAACTTTAAGAAGTACTTTAACCAATATTAGGCATTATAGTCATTTAATATTATTGAAATTCTTGTTTAATTTAATTATTATTTTTATTTTATTATTATTTGTTTTAAGATTTTTTTTATTCAGTAGTTAAAAGAATTTCAATACATAGTACCCTGCCATGAAAAAGTAACTCATAACTAAGAGTTAAATACAAATTATTTTGTATTAATATTAAAGGTTACGTTTAATAAATATCAATGGTGTTAGTGATATGAAGTGTGAATACACTATTTGTGATATTACTGCTTTGATGATAATTGATTGTTTTCAGTTAAAATTTCTTATCTATAAACTTATAGGATTTATTCTATAACTTTGTAGTAATAACCTGTAAACTCTTTAATAATAAATGTATAATTACTTATAATGTACAGAGTATATAGCGCATAGTAAAAAATGTATTTTTATAATGTAGCTTGTAATTTGTTAGTTAATATGCTATTTGACATATAACTTAATTATTTTGCAAAATAAAAGAAAATAAAAATTTATTTTACAAAAACTGTAGTTAATTATTATTAATAAAAAAAGTTATAGCATAGTTATAGTTATAAAAAACTGAATAATAAATATATAATTAAATTTGTGTACTAATATATTTATTTGTACCTGTTGCAAATATATAACAGTATTAATAATTATTATAATTTTAATTTAATTATATAAATAATTATTTATTATTAAACATAATATTAACTCATGCAGACATTTTACCTTGGCATGTAATAATTGGGTAAATGAAATATTATTAATAACTATTACTATAGCAAATATAACAAATATACTATATCAATATGAAATTTAGAAATTTGAACATAATTTGCATTTTCAACAATAATTTTATTAAATATTTTTCATTTGTTAATGAGTTGGCTACATGTATTATTAATATATATTAAAAATATAACTTAAAATCTTATTATTTACACATCCTTAAAAACATATCTTTATAAATATCACAACGTGGGTTTAAAGAATTATATATTATATTATTAATACATACACTTTTAAGTAAAAACAGACATTTAATAAATTATTTTTTTTTAATTAATGGGACTTAGCATACACCTACAGTCAACATCTTTTATTTATAAAACAATACACTTTTTAAGTTTTGTAAAATTTACATTGTTTATAACTTTTAAAAAGTTATATCAGATTCGTTAATTCATTCTTAATACACTATAATAAATACTTGTTTCTATATATTAGACTCTTTGATTCCATATTTACATAGATGCAAGTACTTAAGAACAAACATCACGTTTCACCATGCAAGTTAAAATTAACTTCAGCAGATATTTAGTAGTTTTTTAATTAATAATTCTACTCAGATAAATTGGAATTAAAATAAAGTCATACATCTTTTTTTGCAATATCAATGAGAGTTTTAAATCTCTGTCTGTGGCTTTTTAAACTTTCTAAGTATATACATATAAAAGCTATATATTCAAATGAATTATAATAATATATTTTTAATCAAATTTTCTAAAATAAACTTTGAGCATTCTTTTGAATAACAAGTAACGATTGCAAAATTAACGATTGTATCTTTTATATACACATTAAAAAATGTTTTTACTTTAAGGCATTGTTTAAACTTTTTAAAATATCATCATTTACAAAACTCACAGAAATACAAGTATGTGTCTTCTATAACTTATTTAATTTACATTCACAAAAAAATTTATATTATTGACGTATTAATGACATAAGAAAAAAATTTAAGAATGTCGTATTATGTTTTGGTAATGCCACTTTTCTCTATTTCTCTAAGATTCGTTATTTATTTTATTCATTAGCATTAAAAATATAAACTCTTCTAAAGTGGACTTTGAATTTTATTAATAACTTTTGGATAATGTAGCTTTTTTCCATTTTTGTGGAGATTCACTTTGTATGTGTCCAAATTCAAATCTGATTCTAAGTTCGCCAATTTTCGATATAGGCAAAATATCTGGTATCCATTCGATTAAAAAAGGTGTTGGTTGTATTTGATGAGGAGAGGTGTTTCCTGTGAGATTAAAATGATTCTTATTATAGCAATAATCGTAAGATTTACAAGTCTGAAAAATTTGTTAGCTTTGATAAGCCATATAATTTATTGATACTTAATAGTAAAATTAAAAAGCATATTCATTTTTTTATTTAAGTAATTATTAATATACGGTAATAAAACGGAACTACTGATTAACAATTACTCTACAATAATATAATGTATTTGAATTAAGAATAAATCATATGCATTAAACTCACCAACTTTTAAAAACGTTTTCAGTTCAAGTGGTTTAATAAGTGCGTTATTTTCCGTTTTCTTGTACCTATCAATTTCAGTTTCTTCACGTTTATGAAGATCGTATGTCCCATCGGCGTTTTGTATAAAACTTCTAGTAATTTCAAGAGGAACTAGTGGTGTCTCAAAGATACTTTTAACATGTAAAATGTTGGTAATCTGCCAAGTATATTTGGTAAAAGTACCAAGAGGTATACCGTCTCTGCGTACAAAGGCCGTCGTTGAGTTAGGCAGTCGCTTTTTTTTGGTACCACAAGAGATACGTTCTCGTAAGCATTCAAAAAAGGCCTGTGGTATATGAAAAACTAATGGTTCTGGTTTTCCATCAAACTGAAAGTGCATAGTTTGGTTTATTCTTTCAGTTATTGAAGACAACCTACAACAGATATGGGAATTGTTATACAATTAAATATTTATTAGTTTTAAATTAAGTATACAAATTATTTAATAATGGTACAAACCATCTTATAAAGGATAAACTTGCACTAGACTCATCAACATTTTCACAAATATCAGGATATTTTTTAGCACTTTGCAGAGACTTAGTTTTCAATTTTTTAGGCTCTACAGAATTTAAATTTGAAATGCCAAAATGATTTTTTTGTTGTTCACGTTTTCGTTTACTTAATATTTGAGTTTTGCGCTCTAAAGGTGTTTTTAGAGTTGGTATAATATTGGTGTTCATGGGTGTAGAATTTAATTGAAGGAGCTTAATACTGTTGGTATCAAGTAATACATTGTGTTCAAGAATTTTTAAGGAAGCACCATTGATATACTTAGCATCTTCGTTTAAAAGATGATAAGTGTCAATAATACTATCCAGTTTAGTATCTAACATGAGTGGATCTTGAATAATCTTTGTAGTACTTCCATCAAAAACTGCGTTCTGATCAATTACTTCTAAATGTTGTGTCTGAAACAATATTTCCATTTGAAATGTAAGTGGAAATATTTAAAAGTATGTAGAAATATTGAAATTGACTATTGAAATAACAACATTTACCTCTGATATAATATTAGTATTTATATTGTCAACAATATTGGTATTTAATAAAGCTGAATCTAAATTTATAGTATCAATGTCTAACCTATCAGTTTGTAAATTTTGAGTTGCTAAAGGATCATCTTTAAAGATAAGAAGATGTGTATCGTCAGATAAACTGTCTAAATCTAAAATATAATTAATCGATTATTTATTATTATAATTAAATTAAATTATATAACTAATGAAAAAATATAATTAAACTAACCAATTTCTATCAATTTATCAGTTTCATTTGTATTAAAATCAAAATCTAATGATTCTTGCATAAGCAAATTAGTTTGGTCAAGATTAATAAAGTATTGAAATTCTTCTGATAATTTAGGATCACTTGCAAATGCACATATACAAGCGTAAAAATGAACACATCGGTTGGCAGTATCAACTTCAATCTTATTCTCATTTACTTTGTAAGGCATCTAAATAGAATTAAAAATGCTTTATTTTCAAGAATTATATTATAAATTAATTACATAAATATTTTAAAAATTTACCTTAAAAGATGAACAACTGCAGAAAAATTTATGTTCTACTTTATCTTTCAATTTTGTTGTAAAAAAAGAAAAATGTAAATAACCTAAAGGGTGTTTAGGAGAAACTTTGCATTTTACAGCCATTACATTTTTTGATACTCTCTGTACTAAAGGTCCTGAAGTTTCTGTAGCAAGTAACCAAATTTTTTGTTTCATTTCATTACTAACACTCAAAGATGATAAAATTGAATTACGTAAAGTTAATGGCTGTGCTTCAGCATAGCATCGCAACGCTGCTTGAATATGTTGACAAATAGATGTCGACATGTCGGATAAATCTCTTTCCTATTTAATTAAATTTTGCATAATATTATTATTATTATTGAGAAATATACAATGTATGTAACTAGGTTTTTAAAATTGTTAAACTTACATGACACTGTAATACACTATTATTAAAGCTTTTTTCACAATAATCAACAAAACAAAGAGCAGTACTTTGAGATATTGAAGCTATTATTTCACTAGAAGAAGATAAATTATGAATTGGTAACTGTACAAATCCTCGATAGTCAGGACCTTTGTCCCGCATTCTAACAGAAAATAGTTGGACGGTTGATCCAGTAATGAGTTTGCAAGCTTCTGTAGATAATTTACGTTTTTCACCAGGTTCTTTGAAAACAGCATCGCAAAATTTATTTTTACAGCAAGATCCTCGAGAACCATTGTAAGTTCCACACTTAGGACATTTACGAATCCCTCTTAATGTGGCTTTGCCTAAATCTGCAAGTAGTGTACGGAAACGATCCTCGGTAGTCATTATAGATAATACAGATTTTCTACAAAAGAAAATGAATTGTGATATAATAATTTGTAATTATAAAATATCTATAATTAGTTTTATAAAATATAAATATAATTGCAGATACTTTAATGTATTTAAAAACAAGTGATTAAATTATAAAAATTAAAAAAATTCATATTTATTAATTTGTTATAAAATTTAAAAATATATCTGTGTTATTATTACCTTAGACATAAATTTTGTAAACAATAAATATAACCTTTCGAAGCTTAAGGTTTTACACAACCTTATATTGAATTTACATTTTGTGTAATGAATTCGTGACTTACTTAGTATAAAAAAATAACATTACATTATAAATACCTATTTTAACATAATTCTTTGGCAATAAACAGCCTTTAACAATAAACAAGTTCACGACTTTTCTTTTTATTTTTGTACCCTCACAGCCTACACAAACGCACACACACACGCACACTATGCATCTCCAATTTTGATTGGTTGGTATTGCCTGTGAATATATATAGGTATATTTATATGCACATTGATGCTGTCGATGCTGGATGCACCTCGTAAAAATGCAATATATAGTCCAGTAAAAATAGGTCAAAAATCGAATTGTCAGTTGATGACTGCATTTTTTATATTTGGTTAATCGAGGTCGTATAAAATGATTCTGTAATTGCAGATGTGCACACAGACTTGAATTTTTGAAAATGTGAATTTTGTAAAAATATAATTAATTTCTATTAAATCTTGGAATTATTAATTAACATAAAAATAATGCTTTATGTGAAAGTATTCAAACACACTTTTTTAATTAATTATAAATAGTTAATTCCTTCTAATGTGTAAAATATTTTATTAAAATGTTGTGTTAATAATGACTTTAGATTTAATATATGTGTTTTATGTATGTATATATATTTTTTAATTAATATATTTATGTTACAATAAAATGCGTTATATTATACTTTTCCTTTACTTGATATACAGAAATTGTATAACTTAAACGGATGTGCAATGGGATAGATAATGATATAAATTATTAAAAACTGTTTTGTGTTTTTATCATATATATATTTATTTATTTTTATTAACGAACAATATAATTTTATTTGTAAATTAAACATACACAATCGATTATTTATCAATTATATGAACTAAACTCGGTCGGTTATTACGGCGTTGAGCCTTGCAATGTGGAATAAATAAACAAAATATATAGTAAAGATAAAATGCATGATAAAATACATAAATATTTTATAATATATTAATACACTTAGATTGTGAAATAAAAAAAATAAAAAAATCTTTAGATAAACTTTTAGTAATTACAACTTCTAAATATATTTAATAAAAAAACTCACTCAAGTATAAATTGAAAAATAAATTTTTTTCATATTTAACGTGTATACCTATATTTAGTAGCATTTGGGTTGTTTAAAATCGTCTTTAAATGCTGGATCATCACATCACATTAATTTGACACTGCTGGATTTTACCGTCTGCATCATTGTTTCAACATTCCAATCAAATTTTTGTTTTGGGTTCTCTTGTATACTCTTTTTTTGAGGGCATCTTTTCATTTATCATCTCTTATTATCGCCTCCATTAATTTCGCGTTTTTTTCAATTCTGAAAGTAAACCGCATAATATAATATAATTCGAATTTAACTACAGATCCCAATTCTCGAATAAAAATGCAAATTTTTAATAAAATAAGGTACACTGCCAGTCACTTACTTTTACCCCCCCCCCTGGAGCAAAATAGGATACAGTTTAAAGTTTTGTATCTTTGAAAGAGATCATCGTACAAAAACCAGTCGGAGACCATTTGAAAGCTTATTTTAATACCTTTCGATTGGCCTAAGTCACTTATGAAAAATACTATTTTTTGAAACTATTAAATGGCAATAAACTAGTTTCAAAAAAAAAATTTTTGGACACCTTTCTGAATTCAATGTACTTTTCAAAAGATTGACGAAACCAAAAAGTTATCCAGATAGATTTTTAGCTTTTTTCAACAGCTTCCGACTGGTTTTTTTTTCATTTTTGTAACTTTATTTTAAACAAAGTTACGGTAGTTTTTGCTCGAAAATAGCCTTTTTTTAAATCTAAATATATTAAAAACTTTTATAGATACAAAAAAATGATAAAGAGAAAAAATGTCACTTTTATATCGTAGAATATGAAAATGTTTTAAGTAAGAGCAAACAAAAAAATTTTTTATTAATTGTATTTTTTACCTCTGCAGGTTGATTTTTTTCAAAGATGATTGTACTTAAAAAAAATACAGGCAATAAAAAATTTTTTTGTTTGCTCTTACTTAAAACATTTTCATATTCTACGATATAAAAGTGACATTTTTTCTCTTTATCATTTTTTTGTATCTATAAAAGTTTTTAATATATTTAGATTTTAAAAAAAAGCTATTTTCGAGCAAAAACTACCGTAACTTTGTTTAAAATAAAGTTACAAAAATGAAAAAAAAACCAGTCGAAAGCTGTTGAAAAAAGCTAAAAATCTATCCGGATAACTTTTTGGTTTCGTCAATCTTTTGAAAACTACATTGAATTCAAAAAGGTGTCCAAAAATTTTGTTTTTTAAACTAGTTTATTGCCATTTAATAGTTTCAAAAAATAGTATTTTTTATAAGTGACTTAGGCCAATCGAAAGGTATTAAAATAAGCTTTCAAATGGTCTCCGACTGGTTTTTGTACGATGATCTCTTTCAAAGATACAAAACTTTAAACTTTATCCTATTTTGCTCCAGGGGGGTAAAAGTAAGTGACTGGCAGTGTATATTTTAATAAGTATGTACACACCGGTATTCAATGATGTGTTACCATCAGCAGCAAGAGTACCACATGAAAGAATACCACTGGGTGTCAATCCTTTCAAATTAAGTATGCATGCTTACCTAAAAGTGGAATAAGATCGAGACATTTTTGCAACCGGTTTAATTTTATTATGCATTATATTGTTGAAACTACTATTCATATACGAATAATGAAAAATTAATTTTAAATTTACCTTGGGGTGTTATTTAACGTGCTACTTATAACTGCTGTTGTTAACGGGATGTCGGATCTAAATTACAGGAATCTGTACCTTTCAACCCAAAAATTCTATTTAAAATATTAAATTAAAAATCTTTAAAAATTCATATAACTTAAAACATAAGAAAGGGCTTGACGTTTTGATTTTAAAAAAAAAAAATCATTTTTTAAATTGTAATTGAGTAACCAATATTTGGTCGGTAATTATTAGTCAAAAAAGGCATGAAATTTCAACGCAAACATCATAATCAAATTATGGATTTAAAAATCTGGAAAAATTTGGATATATTATTTAAAACATGCCTAAGGGCCTGTCGTTTAGAAATTTAAAAAAAAAATTTATTTATTTATTTGTAAAAGAAAATTAAAAAATGACCATTTTCTTTAGTTAATATTTCTCTCTTTATTTTAAGTAAAAATTGAGAAAAAGGTGGTCATTTTAGCATGTCGACATTAAAATTGTTATTCAAAATACTTGGTTCTTTTTACAAAACTTTTATTTCTGGATAACAATCAATAGCATTAAAAAATTATAATTAAAGTGTAAAAATGAAGTATTTGATCTAGATTTGCCGCATAAGTTTGTATTCCGAGTGAGCGGGATCCGCTGACTGCCTCTATCTAACTGCCTCGTTCAATATCGATTTTGTTCACTTCAACTCGCTTATATTTTTAAATTGATAAAAATATTAAATATTAATTTTGAAAATAAGCTGAGTAATAGATTAAAAAAGAAAAAAATTATCTCGGGTTATATATAATTAAACTACAACAATGAATTTTTTTTCAAAAGACGTAAAAAAAATATGAGTAATACAAGTATGTATATTATATTATCTTAATATTAAATATAATTATTAACAAAAATTGATCCAATAATCGTTCAATTTATTCAAATTAATTTTTGAACATTAAAAAATTAAATTAAAATTAAATAGCTATAAAACATTAAAATATCAATATTGAAAAATGTACAGTCCTTGGCTGGCTTCTTCACAATGTTCGAAAGTCTTATTTTTTACATCTAAAATGAACACCTTTTTTAGAAAAAATTGTTTTTTCTAAAAAACTCAAAAGATATCGGTTTCAAATTTTCTGTACTTCCAATATATGCCAAATGTAATGTCTTATCATTGTTATTTGAGTTCCTATCTTAAATTTAATATTATAAAAAGGTCGAAAAACGTAGATTTTTGCGCATCAAACTTAATTTCTTAACAAATTAATTACGCGATCTTGACAAACTTTGTTTCACTGGATAGATATTTTCCTACAAAAAGTATTTAAAACTTTTTTAAATGAGAGGCGTACAGAAATTTTGTTTGGGAAATAGTTGGGCTAAGTCTTGTTTATTTCATATTATATAAATGTATTTTTTTTGTCGACAATATTATTTTTTCACAATAAAAGTCTAATTTGACTGGACTATAACTAAACAATATATACTCATGTATTTTCAGATTTTTAAATCACTATAATTAAAGACACGTGATGTCAAAATGAATTATTCACACATTTCAATGACGATAAATTTAATGATTATACCAGTTCTATACTGATTATTATTCAACTGTAACAAAAAAATGCTTATATATAAGAAAGGAAATATTCAAAATAGAATTAGAAGTTTTCTGGAAGAGTTAAATTTACACCGATTATTTTTTTAATTTTATTCGCACGTAAAAAGTGTATTTATCATCGTATAGATGTGGAATGACTGATGAGATTTTCCAGTGTTAATTAATTTAAAATGTAAAAAAAGGTGTTAATTAATTTATTTATGAAAATTATAAATATAAATCAAATTTAAAACAACAAAATCATTATTTATAAATATATTCCATATTCTAAATGCTAAAAATATCAATATTGTTCTAGTATAATTCAGATCATGTTATACATAAATATCTTTCTTCATTTTCTGTTTTGGCACAAATAAAAGTTACAATTATTTAAAATGTAAATAAATTTAAAAAAGCTATCGAAAAGTATTCGATCGAAACTGATCGATTTGCATGTCAATAAATAAAAAGTTTGCGATGTTTATTAACAATTGCCATTAGTAATGCGTGTTATTAAAAATCTTATTTAATTAAACATTACATAGTACTTCAATTTGTGAACATATATCATTTAGTGAGTTTATATTTTTTTGATTTTGTGCACTCTTTTTCCTGGCACTTCCTACCGTTTATCCCCCTGGGGACTTTAACGGTGTCCACCTACCACCTATGTGTGGGTGCTTTTTATCCATCCCTTAACAAACCCACTATATCGCATTCGCCCGGGGTTATGCCCGTGGATGAGGGAAACCTGTGAAGCAGGGAAAACCTCACCCGAGATGGCCGGTGTATTCGAAACATTCTTTTTGGGTGTCAAAGTCACATTGCGTAGGCCTTGACACCGAAACCGAATGTTTCACACCTCCCGCTCACGTTGTGAAGTGTGAAAAAACACCTAACCTGCCACGAAAGCCGCACGAGAATGGTCTCCCATCCAAGTACTAACCGCGCTCAGCGCTGCTTAACTTTCGTGATCGGCCGAGGTGCGTCTCCGCCACTCCCCCACCGCGTCGGTTTAGTGAGTTTATATATAGTCAACACTTTATTTTTATGTTTTTTTCGAAATCCAAATTTATTAGTATTGAAGAGGAGAATTTTTTATTTTTAATATTGTAAATGTAATTTTCTGTATAGTGATAAAGGTAATCTGTGGCAGATCTATATTATCAAAATCCTTTATATTTTCTCGAATAGATTTGAAACTTTTGTTCGCGAGTTTTTCAATTAGTTTGTACAACGTATAACAGATCAAGGCTATAAAATAAGTTTCACGCTCGGTCATTATCTATATCCTTCGTTTCATAACAATTAAAAATATTTCTTGATTTTTTAAACAAATTACATTATTATTATTAACTTTTATTTAAAATTTTTTTGGTTAATTGATATGTAACATAACTATTTTAATTTATTAAATGAGACTCTATATTCTGATTTTTTTCCATATTGGACTTATCACAGGAAATCTTAGGAACCATTTCATCGAATAGGCTGAAATTTTAACAGTAACTTTTAATTAAATATGATTTTAATCCACTTGAGCGGAACAGACTGTGTTAACAATGTAATAAAAAAAATTATTTTGACCAAATTATTTAAAAAAGTTGAAAAGAATTAAGATATATATATGGGCTACTTCACGTCAAGTGATACGATGAAAATTTTAAATCGCTCCAAAATTTGATAACAGGCTGGAAATATCTTCTATCTATATATATATCTAGGTGTAAATTATGCCCTAAAATACATGAAAATTAGTGATTTTATGAGGTTTATGAGGCATAACTTACACCAGCGGTCTTGGCCAATAATCTAACCCAAGCCATTCGAAAGCCCTCGAAAAATGTGAACTTTTGAGAGGTGTTAGACTAAAATCGATTATGGTGTGGTAGCCTTTTTTTGATATTCAATATTTACGGTCGTTCTATCTCTTCGAGATTTTAAAATTAAGAATTGTAACCTAGGTAGATAAGTTCTAAAGATTATTTTGAACAAAAGTTGTTTGTAAGGTTTTTTCAAAAAAACCAATAGTATTTGAGATAAATGGCTTTGAAAATAGAAATTTTTCTAAAAAATTGAAAAATTTCCATTTTTCATGATGGAATAACTCTTAGGCAAATTTTTTTTAACACCTAAAATTTTGTTTCTATCTTCTGGAAGATATTTCCAGCCTGTTGTCAAATTTTGGAGCGATTTAAAATTTTCATCGTACCACTTGACGTGAAATAGCCCATATATTTGCAATTGTTATGAAAAAAATATTCACTGTTAATATTGAATAGTTATTCTTCAATTTTAACCCGAGCTCGTCCTTTTAATGGATCTCTGCAATCATCGACTTACCAACTCATGAGTGCAATTCACAAATACCATTATCCTATATGCTTGCTGGTGAGTGGGAGATTTATAGAGATCAAATTAGATTTCTTCATATTTCTATTTTTTACGAATTAAGTAAGCTTAAAAGTTTGTTTGTTCCATGAGCTTGGATTTGTATTGTTTAGTCAGGAATGTGAGCACGTTATTGTAATTAGTGTAGGAAAGACATTTATTTTTGGAGGGCTGCAATCATTGCTTGAATTGTTAATATTATTACAAAGGATACAACTAGATATGAAAAACTTTGTTACTGGGGATATATAAACTGTGATTTTGGATTGCGAATAGTTGTTATTAATTGTTTATATCTATGTTGTTTCTAATATAATCAATTACTAATATTTTTCGTTAACATTCACTAAAGGTTTTTGTAGACAATGTTTAAAAAAGAAAATAATAAATATTTGAATTAAAAAAATTTATTGAAAACTGTAATAATTAACAAGTGTAATATTTTAACTAAAATATTAATTTTTAACAAAAATCTTCAGTATATGTAAAAAACTGAAAATATTGGTTAATAATTATTGATTATATATTAGATACAAAATTTATATATACAATTAATAAGTATTATAGTAAAATACGTCAAAATATGTTGAAAATATATTCAAAATCAGATGTTTATATGCTATTAACTGAAATTTTAAAAAATTAAAAATATGTCGGACACGCTTTAAGATTTTGATTTTTGAGCTTACCCAAGGGATGTAATCACTTAAAAAGTGACTACATGCTGACAAATGATTTCTTATTATTTGGGAAGTTTAAGCAGATTTCCAATTGAATTACAAGAGATTGGCATGAGATCTCACTTAAGATTTTGCACTAGGGTGGGAAATGGTTGAGTTGATTATTCAAGTATTGGAGAGATCAACTTGCGTATATCAGGCGCGGTCTCACCAACAACTAGTTATTTTCGTATCCATAGCCCAATGAGTAAAACTATATATCATATAAGGTGATTTAAAAAAATTACAAATCTAGTATGGTATTAAGTGGCGGGAGAGTAGTCTGGCTGATTTCTCCCAGACTTTTAAAAATTATTAGTATCTGTTTAAAAATAATTATAAAGTCTGGCAAAATGTGCGGGCGAAGATCTGGTTAAATTCTCCCATACTTTTAAAAATAATTATAAAGTCTGGCAAAATGTGCGGGCGAAGATCTGGTTAAATTCTCCCATACTTTTAAAAATAATTATAAAGTCTGGCAAAATGTGCGGGCGAAGATCTGGTTAAATTCTCCCATACTTTTAAAAATAATTATAAAGTCTGGCAAAATGTGCGGGCGAAGATCTGGTTAAATTCTCCCATACTTTTAAAAATAATTATAAAGTCTGGCAAAATGTGCGGGCGAAGATCTGGTTAAATTCTCCCATACTTTTAAAAATAATTATAAAGTCTGGCAAAATGTGCGGGCGAAGATCTGGTTAAATTCTCCCATACTTTTAAAAATAATTATAAAGTCTGGCAAAATGTGCGGGCGAAGATCTGGTTAAATTCTCCCATACTTTTAAAAATAATTATAAAGTCTGGCAAAATGTGCGGGCGAAGATCTGGTTAAATTCTCCCATACTTTTAAAAATAATTATAAAGTCTGGCAAAATGTGCGGGCGAAGATCTGGTTAAATTCTCCCATACTTTTAAAAATAATTATAAAGTCTGGCAAAATGTGCGGGCGAAGATCTGGTTAAATTCTCCCATACTTTTAAAAATAATTATAAAGTCTGGCAAAATGTGCGGGCGAAGATCTGGTTAAATTCTCCCATACTTTTAAAAATAATTATAAAGTCTGGCAAAATGTGCGGGCGAAGATCTGGTTAAATTCTCCCATACTTTTAAAAATAATTATAAAGTCTGGCAAAATGTGCGGGCGAAGATCTGGTTAAATTCTCCCATACTTTTAAAAATAATTATAAAGTCTGGCAAAATGTGCGGGCGAAGATCTGGTTAAATTCTCCCATACTTTTAAAAATAATTATAAAGTCTGGCAAAATGTGCGGGCGAAGATCTGGTTAAATTCTCCCATACTTTTAAAAATAATTATAAAGTCTGGCAAAATGTGCGGGCGAAGATCTGGTTAAATTCTCCCATACTTTTAAAAATAATTATAAAGTCTGGCAAAATGTGCGGGCGAAGATCTGGTTAAATTCTCCCATACTTTTAAAAATAATTATAAAGTCTGGCAAAATGTGCGGGCGAAGATCTGGTTAAATTCTCCCATACTTTTAAAAATAATTATAAAGTCTGGCAAAATGTGCGGGCGAAGATCTGGTTAAATTCTCCCATACTTTTAAAAATAATTATAAAGTCTGGCAAAATGTGCGGGCGAAGATCTGGTTAAATTCTCCCATACTTTTAAAAATAATTATAAAGTCTGGCAAAATGTGCGGGCGAAGATCTGGTTAAATTCTCCCATACTTTTAAAAATAATTATAAAGTCTGGCAAAATGTGCGGGCGAAGATCTGGTTAAATTCTCCCATACTTTTAAAAATAATTATAAAGTCTGGCAAAATGTGCGGGCGAAGATCTGGTTAAATTCTCCCATACTTTTAAAAATAATTATAAAGTCTGGCAAAATGTGCGGGCGAAGATCTGGTTAAATTCTCCCATACTTTTAAAAATAATTATAAAGTCTGGCAAAATGTGCGGGCGAAGATCTGGTTAAATTCTCCCATACTTTTAAAAATAATTATAAAGTCTGGCAAAATGTGCGGGCGAAGATCTGGTTAAATTCTCCCATACTTTTAAAAATAATTATAAAGTCTGGCAAAATGTGCGGGCGAAGATCTGGTTAAATTCTCCCATACTTTTAAAAATAATTATAAAGTCTGGCAAAATGTGCGGGCGAAGATCTGGTTAAATTCTCCCATACTTTTAAAAATAATTATAAAGTCTGGCAAAATGTGCGGGCGAAGATCTGGTTAAATTCTCCCATACTTTTAAAAATAGAAATTTTTCTAAAAAATTGAAAAATTTCCATTTTTCATGATGGAATAACTCTTAGGCAAATTTTTTTTAACACCTAAAATTTTGTTTCTATCTTCTGGAAGATATTTCCAGCCTGTTGTCAAATTTTGGAGCGATTTAAAATTTTCATCGTACCACTTGACGTGAAATAGCCCATATATTTGCAATTGTTATGAAAAAAATATTCACTGTTAATATTGAATAGTTATTCTTCAATTTTAACCCGAGCTCGTCCTTTTAATGGATCTCTGCAATCATCGACTTACCAACTCATGAGTGCAATTCACAAATACCATTATCCTATATGCTTGCTGGTGAGTGGGAGATTTATAGAGATCAAATTAGATTTCTTCATATTTCTATTTTTTACGAATTAAGTAAGCTTAAAAGTTTGTTTGTTCCATGAGCTTGGATTTGTATTGTTTAGTCAGGAATGTGAGCACGTTATTGTAATTAGTGTAGGAAAGACATTTATTTTTGGAGGGCTGCAATCATTGCTTGAATTGTTAATATTATTACAAAGGATACAACTAGATATGAAAAACTTTGTTACTGGGGATATATAAACTGTGATTTTGGATTGCGAATAGTTGTTATTAATTGTTTATATCTATGTTGTTTCTAATATAATCAATTACTAATATTTTTCGTTAACATTCACTAAAGGTTTTTGTAGACAATGTTTAAAAAAGAAAATAATAAATATTTGAATTAAAAAAATTTATTGAAAACTGTAATAATTAACAAGTGTAATATTTTAACTAAAATATTAATTTTTAACAAAAATCTTCAGTATATGTAAAAAACTGAAAATATTGGTTAATAATTATTGATTATATATTAGATACAAAATTTATATATACAATTAATAAGTATTATAGTAAAATACGTCAAAATATGTTGAAAATATATTCAAAATCAGATGTTTATATGCTATTAACTGAAATTTTAAAAAATTAAAAATATGTCGGACACGCTTTAAGATTTTGATTTTTGAGCTTACCCAAGGGATGTAATCACTTAAAAAGTGACTACATGCTGACAAATGATTTCTTATTATTTGGGAAGTTTAAGCAGATTTCCAATTGAATTACAAGAGATTGGCATGAGATCTCACTTAAGATTTTGCACTAGGGTGGGAAATGGTTGAGTTGATTATTCAAGTATTGGAGAGATCAACTTGCGTATATCAGGCGCGGTCTCACCAACAACTAGTTATTTTCGTATCCATATCCCAATGAGTAAAACTATATATCATATAAGGTGATTTAAAAAATTACAAAATCTAGTATGGTATTAAGTGCGGGAGATAGTCTGGCTGATTTCTCCCAGACTTTTAAAAATTATTAGTATCTGGCAAAATGTGCGGGCGAAGATCTGGTTAAATTCTCCCATACTTTTAAAAATAATTATAAAGTCTGGCAAAATGTGCGGGAGAAAGTCTTGTTGAATTATCCCAGACTTTTAAAATAAAATATATTAAGTCTGGCAAAAAGTATGGGATAGTCTCACCAGCTAGACTTTGCCAAGACTTTATAAGCCAGACTTTTCCCAGACTTTTTTTTACACGGGTTGTGTCAAACAAGCTTCTTTCAAATTTCTAAAATAAAGTATAAGCAAACTATATATACTTACAAGGAGAGCATTTGATCTTCGAGAACGGATCTTTTTTCTTTTGAATTAAGGTTTAAATGTATATCTTTATTTGTATATGTGTTATAAGCAACCAAAGTTAATGGTTTCTTGGATAAATTTTTCGTTATTTGCTTATATAACTATCGTGAAAAAGGGCATTGGCACATGACATTCCAGCTTTTTCCATATTTTTAAAGTAGAAATCATATCCTAGAGTTTGGTAAAGATCCGTTTCCCAGAGGTCAAGTAATCCCCTTGTTATCTGTATACAATGGGACATGTGCTTGCATGTTGTACGGGTGTCTATCAAAAAGGATGAAATATACATTTTGTAACATCGTTATTACACACTTTACATTTCCAGTTTTCTTGTCCATCTCGTCAATCACGAGCACAGATGTTTACGCTTACAGATTTCAAATACGACTAATATATGTTGCTACTTGTTTGAAATTCAAATATACAGATATCTTTCGAAAAATAAAGGGTCATGAATGAATAGCTTTGAGTAGGGATAGAACGGTCACTATTAGTGCGCTCAGGTAACTAAGTAAAAGTCCCTCAAAAGTACACTTAGACTGCTCGGATCTTTATGAAAATTTAATATAATACTTACAAATATATATACTTTCGAAAAATGGAATAAAAAAAAATCGATTTTTTGAAAATTGCAATTAGGGTAGACCTCTTAAATATTATAAGACTTTGTTTTTTTTACAAGAGGATAAATAATAAATGCAATTGAATTTTATAATATATTGTATTATTATACATGAAACTATGGAGTGTTCTTTCATTTTTCTGCTTCCTTTTAATATCTGTATTATAAATATGCAACATATGATGTTTTTGACATTATTATCTATTAGAATATGTACAATATTTAAGTTTCAATGTATACCTTGAATAGAACTTTTACAAATCCAAAAATAGCTTTGAAATATATGTATCATACTTTTAGAAACAAAGTAAAAATTAATATTAATAATATAATAATTTTTAAATTCTATATATAAAATATTAGAAAAAGTATGAGATTAGAAGAAAAGAAAGTTATGTTTTATTAAAGCTGTTGTATTGTTTAAAAAGATAATTTTTAAATATACAATAGTGTCAAGGGTTTCAAACTCTATTTTTATACACGAATATGTATCATTCAGTTTAAAGTAATATAGATAATCATATACTTCACTGTATAAAAATAAATACTTTTTAAATAAAAAAATTTGAATAATTTTAATTTATTATTAGAATGATAATAAACAATTTATTCTGAATATAAAATGTAATTTGCCAGAAGACTGATCTCTGTAAATCTGCGCTGTCTAATCTCAATTATTTAACACCTTATATTTAAACTAAGTGAACTGTGCACTAGTACCTATAGAGAACACTTTGAAGTATTAGTTTAGATCTATTTTGGAAAAACATTACTTATAATTTATTAATTATTCTGTACAAGCTTCAGAGCAATATAAAAGGATTTACTGAAGATTTTATTTCAACAATAGTTTAAAAATATATTACAATAACTAAACTTAAACTTCTTTTAAACAAAATAAGATAAGAGTATATTGTTTTTCGTGCTAAGAAGTTTGTACAGGTTGCATAATTCCAACTATTTTAGGGCTGTATGTCTTTGTAATATATTTAAGTATTAGTCTGATTATCTACTGAGTTTCTTTGTCGTCTGTACAATGCAATGTTGGCTGCCGTATAATCCATAATACGCCTTTGACGTTGTCTTATGTATTGCTGTTGCTTATGATAAATTTTAAAGGCTCCCTTAATTGTTATGAATGCTACTCCACCCTAAAATTATAAAGTTGGATAAAAATGCATATTTTAAATTTTACAAAAATAGAAACATCCGTCCTTACCAATAAAGTTCTTTGAAAGTTTGAATTTATACTATAAAAAAATATTCGTCCACATATAGTTGCAATAGTAGGTAACAAAAGAGCTCCACATAAAACTCTTGTAGCTGAAACTGGATCAGTCATTGGAGGAACGTCTTGAGATCGCGCTACATCATCTTCCGTACTACTATAGTAATAAAAAATAAAATAAATTTAAGAATAAACTTGATATAAATATTAGTATATTTATATTATAATATCTTACTGGCATTTTAAAAATCTTTTTAGAAGTGGAACTTTACATGCGTGACGTCTGAACAAATTAAGAGCTTGGTCTTCCCAATCAAGCATTTTTCCAAGAACAAGAATGATAGGAATTGTTGGTAAACCTACTAGCAATACCAATGGATCCGCTTGTTCCATCATAGAAAGACCATCTTTTTGACCAATTACTTGCATTACTGTAACAGCACCATAAGTTACGGCAGTCCAATATACACAACCAATCACTATTCCAGCCGCTATAATCGGACATACGCGGAAGATAAGACCATCAATTGCGTCTAGTATAGTTACAAGTGGACCTGTCAATTGTTATAAAATAAAATTTTTTATTACTGTTAAATTGTATTAAGTCAAAATATACATACCCATATTTGGATATACAATTATGTACTCCGTGTTGCATTGTGGACACGCAACATGAGCTCCTGCTCGTCCTTTTTGCTTTTCGTCGACCCAACGTTGTATACATCGTTGATGAACCCATTTTGCTGTACCTCGGCAATGGCATGGTTTAACCCATGGAGCTGTTACATCATCTTCATCAGTAGCAAAACATACCCAGCAGTACCTTTTACTAAAATACAAAACATAATTTGTAATAAAATATACAACTGATAAAAAATAGTATTACTTACTCATCATCAGAACTTAATTGAGGAATACTCGCTGTTGTTTGATTTGGCGACGAGGCACCATCTGTCATATCAGATGAAAGATCATGATCTGTTGCATCTGATATGAAATTTCTTGCAATTTCATCTAAAATTAAGTAAGAAAAGTAATTTGTATTGTAGAAATTTATGAGTACAAAATTTCAAAGATACTTTTAGAATATTAACTGTTTAATTTTATGCAATCGCTAATAAATTATGTGCATAAAAATTTTTGTTTTATTTGTAATAAATATGTAAAAAGAATAATACTGTATGTAACTTTTATTCTCTATTGCATACCATGCATAGATTCAATTAGTTGATCCTGCTGTTGTAGGTTTAAAGTTAAAATTCTAAGATGTTGTTGAAGTTCAGAAAGATGACTAGTGATATTAGAATGTGACGTACCAGCTTCTATGCGAACGAGTATTCCTTGTTGATCTAAACCATATGATGTATTTGGAACACTATTATTGGACATTGTTTTCGGACAACAAATACTATATCATTTTCTTACTGAAATATAATATTTAAATTTAATAAAAAGACATTACTTTAAAAGATGATTAACAAGCCAAATAATTTAAAGGTAATTATCTATCTATAAAAATGATAATGTGATAAATGAAATGATAAAATAAAGAGATTAAGTATGAAATATTTAAAAAATAATTATTAAATGTATATATATAAATAGATAAATACAGGAAATGAAAAAAATCAAATGAATTAATTGCTAATGTTATATTGCATATTCTAATGAGCATAAATTGCTCTACAGTATGCAAATAAACATTGACTCTTTGACTCTGCCAAAGGATACTGTACGAGTATAATTATAAAATGTTTGTTGATACGTGTAGATTGCAGAGATTTCAGATCACAATATCCTCTAGCATATATAAAATGGTGAAGGAGCAAACTAACCAAAATAATGATGAATAAAAAAAGGTGCATTGGCAATGTATAAAGTAAGAATTGAATAATAAATATAAATGTATTTAGATTATTAAATTAAGAATGTGTATAAATAGTATAAAGCATAAGTAAATGATATAAGTATTCTTATAGGATACATTTTGTAGAGTGAAAGGGTCACGTTCACGTATATACATAGGTACATAACCATCTACACTATCGACCTATAAAAAATACACATGTAATCGCGAAAATCGAATAGTTAACGAAAATAATAAGTCATTGCAATACGCTTACATCTGGTGAAGAGTAGGAAGATAATATCGTGATAAGCAGTTTTAATATGTAGCAAGCAAGAAATAAAAAAGAGACGCTATATACATATTGTTTGCGAAGATATACCCACACATATATATATATACATATATACATATAGAGATATGCGTATATATTTTATATATATACGTGTATATGCATAAACCGATATACGTATGTATGTACGTGAAGTGATAAAAAACGGCAGAAATCCTTTTGGTGTCTTTCTGAGCCCGTGAGCACTTGCCTTCTTTTGCAGGAGATCAAAGCGACTCGAGATGAAAGTCATCCGCAAAGTAAGGTGAGAGTGAGAGGAAGTGGTGTATTTACCACCACGTGAGAGGTTAGAAAGTGTTCTTTCAATAACAGACTTTTGGTCCTTGCAGTTATACCGTTTGAGTCGTTCTCTATAGCGATGTTGATATTTACAATCTGTGACAGCAGCGGTCCGTGTAATGTAACGTCTCCTCTGAAATGTTCGTTTTCGTTCACCATTACAGCGGCGCACGGTCGCACTCATACCACCTTAACCTGACAATGCAATACATATATACGTGCATATACATACATACATATATATATACTTATATATGTGCATATACATACATGTATATACGTTTATATATACATGTGTATACACACAAGTGGCCAGTTGGCCAGGGCCGGCACTGCTTTTTCTTTACTTTACTTTGCTGCCAATGCTGCCAGTACTTACAGTAGAATAAATTACTGTACGTGATTTTGCTTTCGCCTTCTTTCTCCGCTGCACGATTTCTTTTTTTCTCGTAATTCCATTAAATTCCTGCACAATCATATACTTAAGTATTTACGAACATTCTTTTACATCCTCGTAAAAATTAATTAATTATTCAATTTTTTCATTAGTTTTTCTGTTAAATTATTAAAATAAAGATTCCAGAAAATGGATACGTACAATAACTTGCGGATACAAATATATTTTTAACAGGTTTAGAAACACATTTTTAACGGTCCTAAATTTATATCAAAGATATTCTTTAAATTAAATACGAATTTATATTATGAATTCGCTATGTCTTCGTTATTACTAAAGCAGATATTCATTTTCATCACATTGTGTATATATAGATATATATGTACGTACATAATTTTGGCGAATGTCACCATGAACGAATTAACCAAGAAATTGTTTATGTTACTTAAATTATATAATTTAATATTAATAATAAGTAGTATACAATTATTGATGATTTTGTACGTACGCTTGAAATATAATAAATGATACATATATATACTTTTTATATTAATATTGATTATCTAAATAATCCATCAGTTTCGAATGCCATGCTCAGTAATAATTGGACGAGGTGAAGGCACGTGTCGAAGCTTGATATAGATGTAGTTTTCATGAATTTAATTTGCGAATTGATATAGTAAACAATTCTTTAAATTCTACTTTTTATTATTATTGTATTATTATATAATTAATTAATATCTCCCTTGGCTCTCAATTTAAAAAAACAATAATTTTTTTATGATTTATATTATAAAAGTGTTTTCGAGAACAAGTTGTCTAAAAACATACAAGATTGTATATGAAGAAAAAAAGAAATACGAATGATAACGATAACTCTATATATACATAATATACATTAACACAATTCATACAAAAAAGATAAGGTGGTATAAGTAAGTATACGTACCTGTTTCTTTAAAAAAAACTTAAAATATATATCATTACATCTATTAAAGTTAAGTTAGAACCGCACATTATAAATTCGATTCTGTACACACGATCAATAAGTATGTAATAAAAACAAAGTCGAACTAAAATCGTAAATCATTATATATTTTAAACAAAGATAAATAAAGACGATATCCATCAAACCGAATGATCTAGAACTATAGAAGAAAATTTTTTGGGATATTTCGGAGTAAAGACGATAAAATATGATAATGATGTTGATTTAATTACTTCTAAAATTGGAATAGTATTATTTTTCTAAATTATAACGATATATACGCGTGTACGATATTAAAAAGAGAGGAAAACCCAACGTTGGAGTTATTTTAAAAATTTGTTTGATAAAATTACTCGTTTAATACAATTCACAAGGCTTCATTGCAGATTTATGAAAGTTCAAGAAGACATTGTTAGTTATTATTATACTATTAAATATTATCGTTCTGTTTTTTTAAATTAATAAAATAAAAGTTCAAACAAGAAAATTTACTATTAATTTAAAAAAAAAACAGGAAAAAAATATAAGGCTCTCCCGTATATCGGTCGTGCCTATATAAATCAGAAGATCTTATTACCGTTGAAGAATCATTTCTTGGATAACTTCGAAAAAAAGTTCAAGAAAATAAGTTATTAAAAGAACGACAGATATTTTTAAATAAACAAACAACTGAAAAGACAGCGTTGAGAGAACAAGAACAAAAACTTTATAGAATGATGCAAATGACGAAAGAAAAGTTGCAAGATGACAAAAATAATATATTATGCAATATGGGGCGAAAGTAGAAGATTTTTCCCGCGGGTAGGTTTACTGCTCAAACAAGAAGATTTTTTATGAGGGTGCGTTTACTGCACGAGCAAAACGAGGTTTTATTACATATTCGACTGTGTATGCCACTTTTAGACCATAAGAAGAGAGGTCTATACGCTTTTATTTCTTATTATTTCTTAAATTTTACTTTCGCCCCCAAATACGTTCACATGGGTATTTTATTTTCGCCTCGATTTTCAGGGTTGTAAGGTGGACATTTTAGTCGATTGTAGAATAAAAATTATTATAATTACTTTTTAAAAATATTTCTTGGAGATTATGAGAAGAAACCTTGTAAAGTACGTATATTGTACGTATACATTTTCAAACCATGTTTAGTGAATATAAAATGATGAAAATACGTTTGTAAAAATGTTTTTAAAAGTTTTAAAACATTTATATTATAATTGAAATATTCTTTAGGGGAGGTACTAAATTAATTATTTTGTTAATAAAAATTAATTATGTAGTTACACTTTTAAGAATTGCTTACCAATTAATGTATTTATTTTACATTATATATATCCTAATTTTATAATTCAAAACATAATTTATAAATGCCCCAAAAATCATTCACCTTATATTTTTACTATACCACTTATTTAATTTTTTAGATCTAAATAATTCTTTCCAACATTTATGTATAATTAATTATTTCAAATTCTATGGCCTTATATATATGGACTATTTCACGTCAAGTGGTACGATGAAAATTTTAAATCGCTACAAAATTTGAGAACAGGCTGGAAATATCTCCAAGAAGATAGAAAAAAATTTTTAGGTGTTAAAAATAATTTGCCTAAGAGTTATTCCACCATGAAAAATGGAAATTTTTCAATTTTTTAGAAAATTTTCTATTTTCAAAGCCATTTATCTCAAAATCTATTAATTTTTTTGAAAAAACATTACAAACAACTTTTGTTCAAAATAATCGTTAGAACTTATCTACCTGGGTTACAATTCTTAATTTTAAAATCTCGAAGAGATAGAACGACCGTAAATATTGAATATCAAAAAAAGGCGACCACGCCACAATCGATTTTGATCTAACACCGCTCAAAAGATCACATTTTTTGAGAGCTTTCGAATGGCGGTGGTTAGATTATTGGCCAAGACCGCTGGTGTAAGTTATGCTCTAAAATACATGAAAATTAGTGATTTTATGAGGTTTATGAGGCATAACGTACACCAGCGGTCTTGGCCAATAATCTAACCGCCGCCATTCGAAAGCTCTCGAAAAATGTGATCTTTTGAGCGGTGTTAAATCAAAATCGATCGTGGCGTGGTCGCCTTTTTTTGATATTCAATATTTACGGTCGTTCTATCTCTTCGAGATTTTAAAATTAAGAATTGTAACCCAGGTAGATAAGTTCTAACGATTATTTTGAACAAAAGTTGTTTGTAATGTTTTTTCAAAAAAATTAATAGATTTTGAGATAAATGGCTTTGAAAATAGAAAATTTTCTAAAAAATTGAAAAATTTCCATTTTTCATGGTGGAATAACTCTTAGGCAAATTATTTTTAACACCTAAAATTTTTTTTCTATCTTCTTGAAGATATTTCCAGCCTGTTCTCAAATTTTGGAGCGATTTAAAATTTTCATCGTACCACTTGACGTGAAATAGCCCATATGCATTTTAAATATAATATATAAAATAACATAATATATTTATAATATGCAATTTTATAAAAAACGCATCATTATTTTGTTTATCACTACGCATTAAATATAAATATAAATATTTATAAAATAAAAATATTTCAGGATTATAGTTTTTAAATAAAATTTCAACATTTTCGGAATGATGTGTATTTGTCTATCTTTTAGGCTCTTATCCACTCCATCATCATGGAAATTATTGCTGAAATTCAGCCAAAGAAAAAAATCTATTAGCATATAAATAAATGATAAAATATTAAATTATAAAATACTGAAAGATAAGTAAGTATATGTTATTCGAGTTGGCGACATTTTCGTATTTCGGCTGTGATTACTTGAATTACATATGCTTACGTGAATTTTAAATAATGCAATAAAAACAAAATTATTTTATATTGTTTTATATTTATTTATTAATTTAAAATAATATATTATTTAACAAATTCACTTGATTGTATAAATAAATGAACAGTATAAATTTTAAAAAGTAAGTTATATTTTATTTATTAACTTATATAACAATAAATTTATTAGTGGAATTCGTTTATTTATAAATTTTACACATCTTTAAATAATAATAACAAGAAATTCATTTTTTCTTTAATTTTTTCAATTCACTCTGTTGCGCCGCAGCATCTCCAAAAATTTCTCGCACTTTACGTTTTCTTTCTGTATCACTTGCAATTTGTTGCTTTATTTTCACTTTAGAGAGGAAGGCTGTATCTCTTCGAATTTCTCTAATGGCACTCTTTGTTTCTTTCTTTAATTTATACAGTAGTTTTTCCTTTTCAGCCTTTGCCTTTGACATAGGTTTATGTCTCTTACCATCATGCCTGTAAAATAAATAAAATATTGAATTAATATTTGTACATTTGCATAAAATTGTATATTTTGCATTCTTTAGTATATATTGTTTTTCTGTGAATAATTATTATTTTAATATATTTAAAAATGTTTTAAAATGTTTTTTTACGGTAAATTAAATAAATTACGTACACAACTTCAATTCGTGGTTCATACATCCTTAAAGCTTTTGGCTTTTTCCTATCAAATACAAGGTATTCTAATTTATTCTCTTTAAATTTCTCCAAATTGGTAATTAATACTTTCACCATTTTTCTAACACTTTTAGGATACCGTTTAACAGAACCGCAAGTTAATAAAATATAAATAGGTTCAAAGATTGAAAAGGCAGCATCTAAGTCACTACATCGCTCTTGAAACTCGCATAGTAAATTTATTGCTGTCACAAATGTTCTAATTCTAAATTCATCATTTATTTCTTCTTCAATAAAGTCTTTCACTTGCATTTTAAGGCTTGAAGATTCCATAACTGATTTTTTATGAGTTTCTTCAAGAACAAGAATGTTACTGACTTCACCAAATGATTTGAATGGTGGAAGCACTTTAATAACTTGTGAAAATGGTTTTGTTAATGAGACATAAATTACTCCTCGCAGAAAGTTGATAACGGATGGTGCCCATCTTTTATTTAGTACAGTATACTGAAAAAGTTAAAATATTAGTAATTGATACATTGTTCATAATTTAATTTAATAGATTATTCATAACTTAATTTAACATATTGTACCTCCAAAATTAATGTACACACAAATAGACCTTTTGTTATATCATGCTTTCCTTTTATTTTACATCTCATTAAAATTTGTGACATAAAAACTAAACATGGAGTAACAATTGGATGTCTAAAATCTGATGTTGGATACAGAATGGATACTAACTTAAATAACATTAACTAAAAAAAATATTTAATTAGTTTTATAGGTCATAACTGCTAAATGCAAATAAAATATTAAATTTTTTCTTACTGTGCCTAATCCAGGATAAACTTTTATTTTACTTTCAAATTGACTATGTTTTTCTTTCAGAATATCTCTCAAACTACTTTTAGTAGCTTCTGGATTTGCATGAGTCAAATCATAAAAATGAGGGCAAAGTCTGTCAAAGATTTGAAAATATTTTACTAATTCTTCTGTGGTATTTACAGATATACAGTCTTCCAAATATTGTAACAGAAATGAGAACAAATTTAATAATTTTTCCTTGTTCTTTTCTGCTAATTTCCAGTGATTGCATTTGATTATTCTTTCAATAATAACAGATTGATAATCTGGAGTTTGGCCTGTAAGTAAATTTTGTAGCTCTTGATATGATGTTGGCACTTTGAATGTATATGGTAACTCTTTACGTGCTTTCTCCATTATAGTTTCTCTTTCTTTAGGATCATCATTAATTTCAGAAATTGCATTCAGGTTTGTTTTTATTGGATTATCACAATTTTTTTTATATACATTGTTAACATTTTGTTCAAGTTCTATTAAACCACTTTTATGTTTTTCTGTAATATTTACTTTTTCAACTTCAGTCTTTTTACAGGCAATTTTTTCTGCTAAATCATTAACCACTGGTTTATTAGTTTTTTCTTGTAATTCTTCTTCATTTTCTGACGATTCAGAAACTTTTAAATCAGATAAATCATCATCAAACTCTTCTTCTGATCCTTCTTCTGAATCGTCTTTTTCATTTTCATTTTCAGATATTTCTATTTCATTTTCTTCTTTTAAAATATTACCACTTTCTTCAGCTTCTTCATCATTATCATTATCATCATTATCATCAGTATCATCATTTTCATTACCTTGCTCTTCTTCTGTATGTGTTTCTTCCTCTTGATCTTTTTCATGTGTTTTATCATCCAAGTTATCATTCCTTTTAATTAAAATACTTTTATTATCACTATTTTCATTATCAGACTGTTCTTCGATTTTTTCTATATGAAAATCATCTAAATCATCCACAGACCTATGTTTTTTATACAAATCTGCCTCGTCAGAAAATCCTTGCATTCGTTGTAATCTAGCTTCTTCTAACTTTTCTAATTGGATTTTTTCTTCCTTTGCAATTGCTTCTTCTGATTTCAACTTATCTGTAGGTATTCCTCTTGCTTCAAATTTTAATTCTCTCATAGCTATATCATAATCATCAGCTTTAGTCTTTTCTTCGACTTTTTCAATAGATTTATTCGCAGATGTCACCAATGGCAACAAATCACGCCACTCAGAATCTAGCTTTTCCGTTAAGTCAATTGTTTGCTCTCTTATTTTTTGCCTCTCAGCTTTACGTTTTTTGGATTCAGATATTAGCTGGTCTATCAAATCTTTTCTAGACATTTCAGAGTCTGGTTTAGATAACACACCACCACCAAAATGAACATCAGCTACAAATTTTTTATCCAATTTTCCTGTCCTATTCTCATCGTCATCAGCATCATCTTCATCACTTCTTGGATCATCATATTTTTCAATATCTATTAAGGATTGTCCTCTGTGTGTTAATACTTCATCATCATTTAAATTAAATATATTCTTTTTATTGTACGCTTTTATCCTCTCTGCAGCAAATCGAGCCATGACTTTATCTTCTTGTGTCATGCCAGAATTTTTCTCTCCTATTCGGCGATCCAGAAAAATATTATCTTTATCTTTAACTTTATATTCAAGAAGTAATGTACTTTTACGTTTAGCTATTGCTTTTGTTCTGGCAATTCCAGGTAACCCACTATCAGCCTTACTTTTGCGACCCAAAACTTTTTGTTTGTCTCTATTAATATGCACCTCAAAAGGTGTAATTGTCTTTTTGGACATTTGTTGCTTTCTTTTCTTGGCATAAGTATCTGCCAAGCTTGATTTTTTATTCTTTACTTTGGCCATTTTGATCCCTTTTTACACTAGAACATAATGATTGTGCATAAACATTTTTCTAAATACAAAAATTTATTGGATAAAAAATAATTTAATAACAATATTAAAGAATTAGTTTTGAAAAGAATAATTAATAATTTTGTGATTCAAAAACATTTAATTTATAAAGATTTCTCAAATCCGGCATATGTGTAAAAAGTGTTAATAGGCTACAGTAAAGGACATGCTATTTTGATAAAAAAAATTCAATACATATTAACCGTGTCAATTGATAGAAATTCAAAATATAAATATTTTAATTAATTTTTTAACTTGTGTGCTTTGAAGAAATTTTGACTCAATTTAACAAATTGTTTGTTAACGATACTGAGAAACTATGATTCATTCATTTATAAACATAACCTGGGAGGTTTGAATATAAAGGTTTACTCGTTTAAAAATTGTTGTTCGACTTACATTGGTTAAAAAACTTAGATCACTTAATAATTAATACATTAATTTATCGTTACACACTATTAATTACATCGCTTATATATAGTAAAAATCAAATATATACACTTAATCCTTGATACACGTGTATATATTTATATGTATATATATATGTTATATATACACGATTACGAGTACGAGTTACGAACGAAAGTCGAAAACACGCGGTCGCAGATTAGTTTCTAATCCAAGCTGTAGATGGCGGGTGAAATGAGCGCGAAAAATTTAGCAAAGGTTTAAATAATTGTAAAAAAATACTTGTTATTTAATTTGTAAAATTAAGTTCTTGTCACAGGTTCACCAATTTATCACAAAAAATAAAAGAAAAACGTGAAATGTTCGCATTACTTTATTCAATAAAAGTAAATAAAAATTACGTATTACAAAGTCAAATATCTTAACATACAATTGATATAGATACATCAGTTTAGAAATTAATACAGTCACATACGCGTAAAATGTTAAGAAATTACAAAACACTAGAGTTTCACATAATTATAGTTTCGTGGAAATATACATTTACAAAGTACCTTGCCCTAAAACTTAATGTGCTTTTAAAAACAATCAATTTGATTTGAAATAACGTGTACATATATGTCAATATATATATATTTAATTCTAGAAGTGCAACATTTTAATTAATTATTTTCTATACTTCGTATCATTAACGTTGCCCTCAGAATAAAAAGCACATTAAATTATTCGATTTCGTATAGTTTATTCAACAATATATATATATACTTGATTTTATTGGGTCTTTTTGTTACATGATTTCCAAAAAAATGAATTATATATATTTCCGTATAAGCGCATTAAAAGCTATATTTATAATTGTATTGTTAATACTCATCACAAAGAAAGTAAACATTAAAATGTAAATATTATTAATTATACATAACTAATATATAGATTTTAGACTGAATATTTATTTAAAAAATTAACTAGAACGATTTTGAAAGAAAAGGAAACGTACCATCACTAAAATTACGATATTTTGTAATTCAAAACAAATTTTTATCTTATTGTTCAACGACATAATAATTATACGTAGTTTTGGTAAATGCATATTCTTTGGTTTTCCGAAAGCTTAATAAATTGAAAAAGAGAGAATATTTGATCGTGTTCGTTATTTAAATCATTATAAAATATAATTAAAAGTGAAATATCTGAATATCTTAAGAATGTACAATCTGAAGGATGAACAGTATGATTATATGGTTGACTTATGCGACCAAATCGCTTGAAAAGTTTCTTTTATTATTGAACACAATCTTGAATTATAACAATTTATTATCTCAATAATTACCTTAATAATAGCTTTTTCCAAATTTTTATAATTCCTTCATGACACGGTATATATTGTTTTTGTCTCAAATTATTGAGTCAGTTTCTAGGGAAAACCTCATTTACTAAACAAACTGAAACAGCATTTATTCAGAGTTGCGTAAGAGTTTATGTAAAGGAAAAATTTTATAAAAGTTTACTTAAAGTACGACAAGTTTACTTGAACATTGACATTGTCAACGTTGTAAATACATAACGATGTTTCCTCTATTCAAAATGTGAGAGTCTAAATTTACTTAAAATTTCGTACTTTTAAAGTTGTTTTACATTGAAATTATCATATAATATTTTAAATATTTAATCACTTTGTATGGTTAACTAAAAATATACTATATTAAAGGTTATAGTTATTTCATATTTACTCTAACGTTTTAATAGTAAAAGAAAAATTAAACTACACTGAGTGAGTTGTTATATACGTATTACTATAATAATCCGCGTAAAGAGTACGAAGTATGAATAAAACAACCGAATGTATCGAGTGCGCTCGTTCATAAATAATAAAATAATTCGGTTGTTTCATAATTAAATCATTAAAATAGTCCGAAAAGAAAACACGCAATATTAAAGAGATTATATATGTTAATGTTCGTAAGTGATATCTGATGTAACAATCGAATACCAGTGAGGACAGGTACACGTAGATAGAACGAATCACAGAAGCGTTATACTTACTTTTTAAGTGTCGTGTAAACGAAATTTGAATTCGTTAACGATCGTATACCTACTAAAAGTAGAAAAGTATAATCTCTACAAAAAATCAATAAGCTGTAGTTGCATGAGACATTTGTGTTGAGTTCCTATTTTGCAGTCGCACACCCCTCTAATAAAATTTCTTAAATCTTGATTGGACAAAAGCTCGAGTACGTTTCGCGCGCATACGCCCGGTAATCCGAAGCCTGGTAACTTTTCAAAATCGACGACAGCTCGTTGAAGCAAGATGTTCCTTACTCGACCTTTGGTAAAGTTGAGCGTCAAGTTATCCGCGTAAGTGATGAATTTTTTCCTATATTCGGTCTTAGGAAAGACGTTGACGAAATCTTCGTTCCTAGCATAGGCAGCCAATGTATTGTCGTCCTTGGTCAAAAGATTATAAAACGTGATGTGGCCAACGATCTTTGTTCGTTTCAAGTTATCGAGTTCCCGGAGACACTTGTCAAAAAATCGATTCCACGTCGGGTTGTAGGCTACTATTTTACGATTTTCGATCGACATCTCGTAACCTTCGACCGCGAGGAGGGCAACGTACTTGAGCGCGAATATTTGTGTGATGGTTGCACCTCTTTTCAGGAGAAGCTTCGTGATACCGATCGATCTCGTTTTTATCGCTACATCCAAAATCGAAATACCTGGCTCGATAAACTCATTAACCGGAGCTCCCTTGTTGATAAGCATTTCAACCATGTCGTAATCACCATCCTTGACCGCGCGGTACAAGATCGGTAGCTTATCCACCGTTGGTATCGTCACGCTTGCTCCGTGCTTCAGGCAAAGCTCTACCATGTCCCTGTAGCCGTTGATCACCGCGATTTGGAGGGCGGTCAATCCAGCTTCGTTGCGTTCATCTACCGGAGCTGCTTTCGTCTCGAGTAGTAAAGTTGCGATACCTCGCCGACGTCGTGTCACAGCTAGGTGTAGACACCCGGTCACTCCACCACGCGCTCCATTTCGCAGTAGTAGACCGGCCATTTTGTCATCACCCCGACGAATCGCTAAGCTCAAAGGGGTCACGCTCTCTTCTCTCGTGACGTACAATTCCTCGACGTTGGCACCTTTCGACAGCAGGAGCTCGACTACGTCGTACAAACTTTGCTCGATCGCCAAGTGCAACGGTGCTTTACCTGCGACCAACAATATTATTAAACATTACAAATCATTCCAAATAGATCAATTGGATCAATAAATTTAAAAAAACATTTATTTTAATTAATCAACTAATATATTTAATGTGATTTATTTATTTGCTCCAACACTGCTATTTCAATTCAAAGATCATGTATTTTGTACACACATATATAAATTTAGATTTAATATAAGAGTAATGTAACGAATGTAAAGATGCAAACTTTTGATTTTGTCTAAAAAAAATACGTCTAAATAATAAATAATAAACATCATACCTTCGAGATTATCTTTGAGATCTAACTGCTCGCCTGTCGTGTATTCGAGAATAAGGCGAGCGATATTCGCTGCTCCGATCCTCAAAGCCACATGTAAAATGGTAGTGTTGGTGATGGTAGACTCAACGATAGACGCTCCATTTTGCATAAGAAGATCGGCGATTTCGGGGCAATCGTATTCGACTGCCATGTAAAGAGGTGTTTTCCCATTGAATTTACGAGGAGGATGAACACTGGCACCACGCGCCAACAACAACTCCACCATTGATTTCGAACGATTAGCTACGGCGATGTGAAGCGCCGTAAGGCCATCACCCGAGACATCGTCGATATCCGCACCCCGATCCAGGAGTAATCGTGCGATCTGTCGGTTATTATTACGCGTAGCCACGTGCAGGAGACTACGGCCAAGTTTTTCGGATTTTGCGTTTACGTCGCATTTATTGTTGACAAACATGTTCACGATTCTCAAGTCATTGTAGGCCACTGCTAGTTCCAGCGTGTGCGACATTTCTTTTTGTTGTGCAAAAATCCAATACAAATATCGACATTATTAATAATTAATATTCCAGACAATTAAGCCAACTTTACATTTTAAAAATAATTTATAAAAAACATTTTAGTACATAAATAAACTGTTATATACGTTAATGAGAATGCTTAAAAATATTCTTAAACTGCAAATAAATATATATTCTTGAAAAGGTAACTCTTTTTTCGTAAAGTTAATAATTATAATCAAATTTTAGACATTATTTGAATGCACTATTTTTACTTGTTTTAAATTTGTTATAAATATTATTTTATTTAATTTGATTACATCAAAAGGAAAATTTAAATGTACGTTAACGAACATTTTTAATTTCATGTATACTTACTTTTCGTATAATTGTGGCCGTTTGAAATTTGAAATGTAAGATTGAATAATATTTACGTGTCACCGAGAACAACGACCCTTATGTATAACCGGGTTGTTGTCGCGTTGAGCTACGGATTAGGAACTAAGATAGTTTTGTGCGCGCAAAGAACCTTATACCCCAAACTTGTATACATCTCTCGGGGCAAAATTTAATCACAATATTACCGCTTCCTTACCTACTTGTCATTGGTGAAATTTTAACAGATAATACATACATACACATAGCGAATAATTCTTTTCTGTGTCTTTAGATACGCTTATTAAAATATATTTTAAGCGTTTCTCTTACACGAAAAAGGACACAGTAATCTCATAATTTATTTTTTAAATATTAATAAATTAAATAAGGCAATTTTGTTAAATCAGAAAGAAGTCAGTAATGATTAATATTATATATATATATATATCTATATACACTGTTATATAGTTCTCAGAAATTTTTGGCACTTAGTAATATATTCGAATAATTATTAAGTTTTCAGATATTAAAAATAAATAAATTGTTTAATTAATTTTTAACAAGAAAAAAATAATTATAGTACTCAAATATAAGAAAATCAGAGTGTTAGTTACACCGGTTAATTCAATATACAGAATATACGGTTAATTTTCCAGTGATTGAACTAATAAGAGCAATTAAAAATTTAATCAACAGTACAATTCTAACCTGTTTAACTATTGCGACATTTATTTTTCATATACTTCAATTTTTTATCGGAAAAATCTCAGTTTTAAATTAATTATAGCTATTTTTTTTACCAAACAAAACAATTAGTTAATAATAATTTAAACAAAATAACAATAGCATCAAATCAATTTGATTGTTTGTATTAATTACGTATTATATAATAAAAAGAGTTGGTATATTTTTTAATAACACTTTATACTTTTGATTACATTTTACATTTTTTAACGCGTGCATCAATTAGTCTTACATTTTTTACAACTAAAATGTTGGTATATAATGTATAAAAGAAAAAAAATACTATAAAATTCTTGTAAATTTTGAACGTAGAAAAATTTTCAATGAACATGTAGAATATATTTTGTTTAATGTATCACAGTTTTATGGAAATGTTTGAGGACTAGAACATCTGCGACATTTATTTCGTAGCCAAATTAAATTTTTACCTGAAAATAATAATACACTGCAATGTAAAGAGATGAGTGGAAAATTAGCAATAATTTAAAAACCACATAAGTAATGTAATAAAAAAATTTTAATTAAACAAAAAGTGTTGTACAATTTTAAATATTATCAATGGTTTTATATAAATTATCACATTTTCATCATAAGTAGTTTTCATAAAAAATTAATTTGCTGTAAATGTAAAAAATGATAATATGGTTATTTAAAAAAATATCTTTGTAACACTTGTAACATTTGACGTCGTAAATCGTCTTATTTGTTCGAGGTAAAAAAAAATTTAAATATAAAAAGGTACGTCTTACGTGGTGAATTAGTCGGATATTTGTATTTCTTTGGTTCAGCAACGAGAATCACCAGATTAATTGACTATCCCCAATCAATGAGATCTGGTACACTGGGTTCTTTGTACCAAGGATCCTCAAGTTCCCAGAGATCCGGATTGATGTTTTCTCTACCGGGAGGTGGTCCACACGGACCACGCGGAGGTGGCGACTGTACAGGTGGATAATTCTGCAAATCGAAGAATCTTTCCAGTCGTTCGATTCCTAAGGCTTCGTATCGGTACGGTTGCTCTCTTCGCCTGAAATTTGATCGCATCGAATTTTATTTAAATATTTTATTTTTCAATCAGTCGGACTATTAATCCATTGTCATCGTATAATATTATATATATAAATATTAAAATATTTTTTGAAACGATACCTCGGTATGACTGTATACTGTCCACAAACATCGTCTTCTTCTTGTTGCACACAAGCGTCGAGATATTCATCACCATACTCATCACCCGAAACGTACTCGTCTTCTAGTCGTCGACCAACTTGTCTATTGCGCATATATTCACGAGCGGCTTCTACCACCGGATGATGAAGTCCATACTCAACAGTTAGGTAAGGATCTTCCAGAGACGGGCACTTTATAATTGGTGGACTTGGAGGTTCCGGGCTCATTAGATCAGGAGGTGAAATGTCACCGATAGGTGTTATGTTTCCTATATCGGCCTCCTACAGTTACGTAAAAATTATCATTCATTTTCATGTAATAAATATATTTTCTTCATTAATCAATACACTAATAAACGTAATTTTTAACATATCGATTATTATTATTATATCGCAAACTGTACCTGCAGTTTGATGGAATTGTTGCTAACATTTGTAACCGCTAAGATAAAATCACGCCTTGAATTTTGAAGATCTTGTAGTTTTGCATTGATTAGATCCGATTCTGCAGCATCCTATGAAAATAATTTATTAACTTATTTATATAATTTTATAAAATTAATTTATTTATTGTTAACAAAGGTACACGGCCGTTTACAACGTTAAATAATTATAAGAACACTGATAAAAGCTATAGTGAAAACTGTGTCTTACATAAAAATAAAAATTAATTATACTTATTATATTACAGGTACAATATTTTTCCTAAGATAATGATAAAAAATGTAAAATAATAAGTTGATATATTTTTCTTTAATACCTAATATGTCGCTAGAAGAAAGGTAACAGTAAATCCTGAGGATCGATAATAAAGATGTTAAAATTAAATGAAAAGCGAGTGATGATCAAGTATATATATGTATATTACTTGTTCATCGAGAGTTTCATTGATAATTTGAACACTACGATTGGGCCCGTGACCCGCAGCGAGAGTGGAGGAAGGTAAGTGCCCTTGGGGTGCCGGTTGAGGAATGCTGACAATAGTCGTTTTCTCCGAATCGATGGTACCGGGTGGAATGATCAGATTATCTACGGGTCCAGGTTGCAGGGGCTCAGCTTGTACAATATCGGCGTTCATCGATTTGGCAAGTTTGTGAGTACGCGCCGGTACCGGCTGAGGTGATCTTTCTCGCGGGCAAGGCGCGGACGGCGTCGCACAAGGGGCAGCCGCCGGAGGGGGCGGAGGCTCGGCGCAAGGAGCGGGAGGCGGCTCCCTGCTTCCACTTGGCCTGCATCGTCCGCCCTGCTGTGGGAGGCACCCATTCATGTGTAGCTTTTTATGCATATTCATATACATTTTTAAATCGTTCTCTACACTTGTTGGAGGGAGCAAAGTAAATAATTCCTATTATACGTGGGATAGAAAACTTGTTTATCTTTTAGAGTAAGTATTTTTTTTATTTGCTCGCTTCAGCAAATTTAGAGAGTTTCAAGAGACAGAATTTTTACATATTAATTTCATAGTTAAAATATATTAAACGATTTTGTGGAGACAATAACCTCGGTAGCTGTTCGCGGACGACGTTCACGACCTACACGCGCATCTCCACCTATCGGAGCGGCAGTTCTTTGCGGTCTACGCATCGCTGTAGCTTGAGCCCTTTCGCGTTCTTTACGCTCCATTTCTTCCTGTAGTTGTTTAGTGTGTTTTAAACGTTGAGCCATTGCTTTCGTCATCTGCGGCTTTTTGTAATCGAGTTTTTTCGGTACAGCCGGTGGTGGACCGCGTTTCGGTATAGTTGATTTTACCGTCGACTTCGAACGACCCGGGCAAGCTACATTTATGTAATTTATTACGTGGTTTTATTTACACGTATTTACACTATTTACATGTTTACATATACAAATAGAAAATACCAAATATTAATTAACAAATTGAGTTGAGCGTTGTACAATAATATTAAAAACGTATGTGATTCCCTTCAGGTATTTAAACCTTGATACATATATGTATTATGCTCATCTTTATCAAAATAGAGTTTATAAAAATCTAAAGATTATACATTAACAAAGATATATGTATAAGATGGTTGTACTTCGTTGGGCGACGGCTGTAGCACCGCCTCCCTCTTCTGGTGCAGGACTGGCCGGCCGGCATGGCGCCGCTGTTCTCGGGTTGCGACTCATTTTTCTCCTAGTATTCTCGTTAACTTCGCTTCTCCACGATTAATTTTTATCCGATGCATGCGAGATTTTTCATTATTTTTTAATTAACCATCATTCCGAGCTCTTACTTCCTTTGACGTTCATCGTTTCGAATTTAAACACTGCTAAACATTAGTATACTTGATTTCATTTTAATAATTTTTAATAGTACCGTAGTACCATACTAATTTCTATTTCTTTTTAATTTTTATAACCGATAGTGAGTTTAATATCGCATAATTGTGCGAATTGCGAACACTGAATTTTTAAAAGCTAATCTGTATAATAAATACACTAAAGTATAGGTATTATTTAACATAATTAATCAATTAAAGTAATTTTAGAATTTTCATTTTAGATTGCCGTTTGTTCAGGTAAATAATAATTTAATCATAATATATTATAGATTACTTGGCGCTAATTTAATTATTAGAATTACTATTTCTAATACTTATCATTGTATCAACTAACCATAAATAGTCGTATTATTTTTACATCCTTACATCAATTTCCTTATAAGGTAAAAAATTTGAAAATTACGATGGCAATCATTTTAAAATTGTGTAATTAAAAAATGTATTATTAATCGACATAATATTATAATAATTCACTTCAATTTTCTTTGTATAAGTATAACAATTAAAAAACAATTAAACTAGCCAAAGTATCATAAAAAAATAAGTTTTAATGGGTTCTACGTATAATTGAATGTAAAAGTAATAATTATTGAGGGTATACTTACAAAAATTTTGATTCACGAAAGTTACAAAAGTTTGATTTGAATGGTGGCCAAAACTTGAGGTTGGAATTGATTGACAGTTTTCTATGTTGCTACATCGCTTGTTTTTATAGTAAATTTCAAACGCATAAAAATTTTCATGTTTTCTTTTTTTTGTTTATAATCTCCTTATACCGAGTACCGACTATAGTATGCTACGCAGTAACATTTTGAATGTTACTTGATTTATTTACTACTTAATAACTTCTAATTGCATAAGTATTTAATATAATATAATAGTAATTTGGTTGTATAATTAATATTAATCATTTATATTAATATCAATATTATTTGTTATTAGTAATACATTTAATAATTCGATATTCAAAAGCAACATATTTCTACAAAAATTTTGAGGTAAATTCAAAATTACCGCGCTTTCTTTCGTTAAGGTTGTCAATACTTAATTTTTCTTCTAGCGGTAAATCTAAATTATAAAATATATTTTGTCTTAGATAAACTAATACATTTTTTCTTTTTATAATTAGAACTAGCGGAAATCTAGATAAATAAATTTATAAACTTAAATTTTAACTGAACGTAATCATATATTTATAGTTTATAAATTTCGTAATATTTTCGAAATATTGCGTAAAATATTATACTAGCTTAATATAAACGTGTATACTATACAAACATTTTTTATTATTACGTCAGACGATCATTTTAAATATCTAGAGGAAAGTAGGTTTTAAAAACATATAATTCAAATTCATGAAATAACTGTAAATTCATTCCAGAAGATTTTGTTTCTCTTTTATTGGTCAACTTAAAGTGTTTGCGTCGTCTTGCGTTCCAACGCGTATAACCTCTATTTTTCGGGCTCGGCTCGCCCAACATCATTCGACGATTTGCGCAACATATATATAGGTATATGATTGCCGTGTTTACGCCGAGTAGTGGACGACGTGACTGCATCAGTGACAATCATGGCTGGTAAGTGTAAAGTGCGAATTCAGTTACTCGTTGCATTTTTCTTTAAAATATTTATTAAAATTTACTTATTTTTGTTATTAAACAATTTTCACTCATTTCTCTATAAATTTAAGTGTATTTACTCAATAAACTTTATTTGTTGTTTTGACATTTTGATTATAAAACTATATTTAAAGGTTCCAGATTACTTTAGAACGTTCGATTTTGATTGTTATCAATGCAAAAACAAAAATATAATGTAAACAATATACCTAACTGATAACGCATTTTGTCATTTATTTATCGTATTAAGTTCAATGTAACATTTTACATTTTAACATATTGTATAACGTATCAATACTTTTTTGACTATTGTAATTAACATGTAAATGTTTTATAATTTATACAGAGCTTATTTATGAGAAATTGTGTAGACGAAAAACTTAGAATCATTGTGAATTGGTAATTATCAATGTACTATTTTTCTTTTTTTCAGCGGAAAATCCTTTTAAGAATTTACTGCAGTCCATTGAAATCGCAGGAAAAGAAAAACTATTTTATAATGTTGCTGCTTTTGGTGAAAAATATGGTAGATATTTAATAGTATTCATATTTTTAGATTTGAGTAAATCTCTAAATTAACATTAACCATTATTATTATCATTATTATTTTATAAAACAGCAAGTATTATCATTCATATATTGCTGTTATTATTTTAGATAAATTACCATTTTCAATAAGAGTACTTCTTGAGAGCGCAGTAAGAAATTGCGATGAATTCCAAGTTAAAAAACAAGATGTTGACAAAATACTGGATTGGGAAAAGAATCAGAGTGTGGAAGAAGGTGTGGAAGTGGCATTTAAACCAGCCCGTGTAATCCTTCAGGTAAATATTAAAATAAAAATAAATGATTGAGAATACATTGATTTAAAATTTACATAATATAAATAAATTTTATGATGGTTAACATATAATAATATTTATCAGTTTTATTAAATGGAATATAAAATAATAAGAAAGTTAAATATAAAATTAACTTAATAATAAATTATTTAAATTAAGTTACTTATCCAATAGTAAATCAAAAAATTAGATAATAACATATATTATCAGTGACATTGAATCAGATGACTCATTTATGCAAATATAATTATTTTCATACATGGGAGAATATTGAGGACATGTTATTGTTATATAATTTTATCTTTTCATTTAACTTTGCAACCAAAGGTGTTTTAACAAATTAGATGTATGCTTATATTGTAGAAAGTTTAGATAGAAAATTATTTATTAATAGAAATAATGTTTGTTAACGATGATCATAGGATTTCACTGGTGTTCCTGCTGTCGTTGATTTTGCAGCTATGAGAGATGCTGTTAAAAGACTTAATGGAGACCCTGATAAAATAAATCCTATTTGTCCTTCGGATCTAGTAATTGATCATTCTGTACAAGTGGATTTTACAAGAAGGTACTTTACTTTATTTTAATACTGAATTAAAATATATTTAAATGTATTCTTTAAAAAAATGTTAGAACATTAGAAGATTGAAAGAAATTATCTTTATAAATATAAAATCTAACCTGCAACATTTTATTTTTATTATTTTCTCAATGATTTGTATTTTAATTTCTTTATTTAAAAAAATCATGTATCATTAGTTGTCTTAATTAGTTATTAATTTTAGAAGATATATAAATTATTAAATATATATATAAAATATTTAATTTATATATTTTAAATTAAAATTACAGTGAAGATGCCAGCAAAAAAAATGAAGAATTAGAATTTGTAAGAAATAGAGAAAGATTTATGTTTTTAAAATGGGGTGCTAAAGCTTTTGAAAATATGTTAATTGTACCACCTGGTAGTGGAATTGTTCATCAAGTTAATTTGGAGTATTTGGCCAGAGTTGTCTTTGATATGAATGAATATCTGTTTCCTGATAGTGTTGTGGGTACAGATTCTCACACTACTATGATCAATGGATTAGGTGTCCTTGGTTGGGGAGTTGGAGGCATCGAAGCAGAAGCTGTTATGTTAGGGCAAGCTATATCGATGCTTGTACCTAAAGTGGTTGGTTATAAATTAGTGGGAGAACTAAATCAATATGTCACATCTACTGATCTTGTACTCACAATTACAAAGGTGAGAACTAAAGAATTTAATTTAAAAAAATAAAACTTTCAAATATAATAAATCGAAAATCTTTTAAAAATATTTAGAACTTGCGTCAACTTGGAGTTGTTGGTAAATTTGTGGAATTTTTTGGACCTGGTGTTTCACAATTAAGTATTGCTGATCGTGCAACAATTTCAAACATGTGTCCTGAATATGGAGCAACTGTTGGCTTCTTCCCGGTGGATCAACAAAGCTTGACCTACCTTCGTCAAACAAGTTAGTTATTAAATTTTATACAATTATTTATTATATATAAAATGTATGAATGATAGAAAATAAGAATAAATTTGTTACGCAGGTCGATCGGAAGAACACATCGAGAGAATTGAAAAGTACTTGAAGGCAGTACGAATGATTCGAAATTATGATGATCCAAATCAAGATCCCGTTTTCTCCGAAGTTGTCACTTTAGATCTCGGAACAGTCGTTTCCAGTGTTAGTGGACCTAAACGACCACACGATCGTGTTTCTGTTGTTGACATGAAAAAGGACTTTAGTGCTTGCCTCACTAACAAGGTAATTATTTATTTAAACTGATTAATGCTTATTATTTATTCAAACGCTATAATGTTTTTTATACAAATTGTTGTATGAAAAACATTTGGGTAGAACATATTAAGTAAATAATAAGTAATTATTGTATTTTATTATATATAAAAATGATGATAAACGTTGATGAAAAGTACTGGTATGGGACAAACATAACCCAGTGACGCATTAGATAAATCGTCAGACAGGATCACGTTTATCTCACGTGGTACTTGTCAGTCTAACAATTTTGTTTAGTATCTTCAAAATGATATTTATTCTTGATGGTACCGATGAATTTAGATAGTAGAATCCTAGGTAACTTCTGCTGTGATATGAGAATTTTATACCACACATCACGGCAAGAGTTCCTTTAAATTCCGCCACCATAACAATCTTCTTCCTACTTGATCGATGAAGTATATTCAGATGAATTTATAAATGTAATAATTCATCATATATTATAAAAAAAATATTAATTCGACAAACACTGATACTACAAAGATTAACAAATAGATTTAAATAATATTTGCAATGGAATTTTTTTATAAATTGCAGCGTGTACAAATTTGATTTCTAAATTAACATTTACAAATATAATTAAAACGAGAAAAATCTTATAAACTGGTAAAAATCCCTCGATGAAATGTCCACGTACATTTTGCCTTGCTGATCTAGCTTTATGATCTTTTAATTCACCATACAGTTAGATCACCAAAGAAAAATATACGGGACTCAAAAATATGTAGCCGATTCTTGAGGATCCTTGTAACACAGATGCACCGATCTATTTGAATCTTCATTGTGGTGGAAACTTCGCTGCTGGTTCTCGGAGCCAGGGACGAGTATTTCGATCTAGTCACGAATTCGAGTATCAACGTGTCACTAGACCGATACTTCGCCCCTAACGTGGAGACGATTAATAATATTCAATTACACTATTATTGAAATACAATGATATTTTGAAAATAGTATTATAATAATTATAGAATGAAGTAAAAACTGGTAGACCGTTGTACAGAGGCAGATATTGGATGAATCCTACCCGGTGAGGCTTTAATGTTTCCTTAACCAGGAAGGATTCCACCCGACAGCAGCCTTCTCTATTTCTTTTTTATTTTCTTCTTTATTTCTTTCATTTATAAAGCTGTAATAGAGCTTCAAATAATCGATTGATTAAAAATATATTTATTTTTTATATTAACTTTCAAATAAAATTGTACGAATATTTAAAAAAAACAATCCCTCACCATTTGCAAAAATAAATTCTTAATGCATGTTAAAAATTTTGTAAATGTACGTATTCCTTTTTTACGCTTTGAAGCTTAGCTCGAGCTATTGAGAGAGCTGACGCGACAAAAATAATTTCTCTTGCAAAGAATTTTGTAGACTACCACGATTGCTTAAGCACGTCAATTGTATTTTATACGTTATTAAATTAAACAATCATATTTTCAATATTACTTTACAAAACATTAGAAGTTTTTACAAAATTTTTAAAGTTATCTTTATACTTTAATATAACATTAAGTAGATTTAAAATATAAGATTTTAAATATAAAATTCACCACCAGGTCTAGTTATACATACCGATAATTGAATAAAATCGAGCCATAGTAGAAAATCGATGAAATTTCAAATTGATCCCGGATCCACAAAACACGGAAGCACTAACGCACAGGCGTAAACTCAAAAACGCGCGCGCGCGAAAAGGCATCTGCGGATGTATATCGGTAACAGCAACAACGGCAACAGCTTTCCAGGGTAGGATGACCTCGGTAAATGACTGCCGAGACTCAGGACGTCGTGGGCCGATTTATACCTGCGCCAGTGACGCTTGTGCCCCTCCACTGGGCCTGGTGCACCCCTTACCCCCATTGGTCGAGGACGCAGCGTCGGTTTCCCCCACCCTCAACCTCCTACCTTTCGGATTTTGCGCGCGCCAAAAGGTGTCGATTTCCCGGAAAGAGACTCGGTTGGAGCTTTTCCAGGGGTTGCAGTTTTCACCAAATAGATTTTCTCTCTGCATCTATCGTTCTTTGAATACTCACGCGAAAACGAAAACTTCCTTGCAAGTTATTTTTTACAAGCTTCAGAAGCTTTAGTAATCAGTCATTATTAACTCGATTATTCACCGTTGCTTTTCAATTTTCTATTGTAATACGTAATTATTTTACCTTTTTATATTAATTTGCACGTTAAAGTGTATACGATATTTATATTTTGAGTTTTCTAAAGATTTGCATAAGTTTACTAAAATGCAGAAAAAAGCTTTACACATGATAGATGACAATTTTGTGTATAATTACAGTTAAATGAGTATATAAATTGAATATACCATTAAGTTAAAGCGATCTAGCCGATTTATGCAAATGCTCGTGTTTCATATTACTTACTCAAATTAATGTTTGCGTAGAAATCAATAATTTTAACAAAACAGCTGTTAGTGATAAATAATAATTAATCCTTAATGTATTAATGTATATTTACTTTGTATTTGTTCGCACGAGTAAAAGTAAACATGACATTAATGTTTAAAATTTACTAAGTTTTTAAATTAGACTCTATAACTGCTGTATCATATAAGTATATGAAATGTATACCTGTACAAAACTGTAAACACTAGCTTAAGCATTGCTTTGTGATTGAACTCATTACAAAAAAGGTAATGAAAATTGTACAACACTTTTACTTTAAATTATCTTTAAAAAAGAGAAGCATGGGTAAATTTTATTTTAAAATATTAATATACTCTATATTCGCAAAGGGGCATAGTATATTTAAAAATTGTAAACTCTGTCTTTCTATCTATGAAAATATAAATTGGAAAAACACAGGAACAATAGGTAGTGGAAGCTTGGGATCGCGATCGATTTTCAGCGCGCGTTGAGCGGCAACATTAAAACATCGCTATCGGCTTTCCTGTCTTGATGAGCCATAAGAGCTGCAGAAATAATTATTAGATCGCGATTCTCGCGCGTTTTGCGCTTTGGACTTCCGCTGACGCGAGTTGGACACACATCGTGTCAACTTATTCTTTCTTCTATGTAATAAGAGAACTTAAACGAAGAACTGTTCGAACGATCTCTAATAGGATAATGGATACCTGCTTTTTCTTTCCTTATTCTTTTTTTATTTTCTTTTTTCTTAAACGAAGATTTATTTTAGTGTTATTCTTATTTTTTCTTTACTTCGGTTATGTGGGGAATCTTGTCGTGTCTCTCTTCGATGACAGCATCGATCAGTAATCCCATAATAAAATTATGAAAAATCGTTATAGAATAACATTGTTTTAATACGTATTACACACGTCACCAATTGATTTTATAATATTATAATATTAAATATATGTATAGATAAACGTTTATGAATATATCCAAGAGGATATTCATCGTATTCCGATTTTGCCGATTTCAACTTGACACGTAAGTAGCAAGGAAAATATTCGTTAACGTCGACAATTCTTGTTGCATCGAAGAATTTTAACCTTTTGGTCATTGACATCGAGTTTAAATAATATATTTATATCACTAGTTTAATTTAACCGTTAAATTATTCAATCTACGAATAACTAATAATTATAAAATATCTCGAATAATTGAAGATATTATTGAATAAAATAAAGATATATATATTTTTATAAGTATATTTAATATAATGCAGTCAATTATAATTATTATTATTATGAGTAAGAAAGAAAGTGCTTAATAATTGTCAAATATATATGTAGACATTTGAAATTCCAAATAAATGCGACGGACTCGCATAGAAATGCACGCGGATAAAATCAACAATTTGGATGCCATTAAAATTTGTTGCAAGGCCGTAAATGACGCGTCCGAGATTCTCTTGTCATTAGCGATGGTACAAGACCCCTGGGGCGGATTTTCGGGTGAAAGTCGATGCGGAAAAGTTTTTGGAAATTTAAGGCGGTGACACGGCGTACGTATCGGCTCGTAAAATCGAATTGCGACTCCGTTTTCGAAGCACGTCATTGTCCCTTGTCTTTTGCTTGCACCTGTAATCTTTCGAATTAACTCTGTGCGTGTGTGCGTATGTGTGTGTGTGTGTGTGTGTGTGTGTGTGTGTATAATAGGTATACCTATATATGTATATATATATACATATTCTATGGGCAAGCTTTGGAGTAAAGGTGTGTGTGCGTTGTCTTCGAAAATGTATGAAACTTGCAGAACATACCTATGAGTAGTTTGTCGAAATCCACTAGGTCGTCAGATGGTTTAAAAACTTTTTTGGAGGTTAGCACATTTGTAGTGTTTACGTAAATTACTGCTTGTTATAATTATTTTGTTGATTATTTAAATTTTGGTTATTATATATAAATGCGTTATCATAGAAAAGCCAGTGTTGTAGTAAAACCTATTTTTATAATTGAAGTTTGTTGTAAATTTGTTATTTTCATTGGACATACAGAAAGCTTATTATTTCTTCCTTTGATGTAATCCTTCATTTTTGTAATTACAAATTGTGCGTGTTCGTAAATAAACCCAATATCAAAATTTATATTTTTCTTTATTTAAATATATGGTTTAAGTGAAATAATTTGAAAAAAGAAACAATTTGTTCTAATAATATCGTTAGACGGTAACTTTGTTTCGAAATTTTTCTTAACCCTTTAATATCATGTAATATTTGAAAGATATACACATAATAAGACACATTGAACGCGTAATTAGAGTAATTGAATTAAATATTAATTTACAAGTAATACAACGTACAAATACAATTATGTTGAATATTATTTAAGATCGTTAGACAACTGGTGACGATTTCTGCATCGAATATGCATATAATTGTGTGTACGTATAGTTAGATAGAGATAAGAATTGTGTTATTGAATTGCGATAAAAATTAATCTTAAGAGATCTATTTTTATGTATGTAGATGTAAATATAAATGTAAAAATGCCCAGATGAAAATCAATTTGCGACTTGGCTTATGTTTATCATACTTATCAGAAAATTTTTTATTCGAGCTACAAACGCTCGCTTATAGGCCAAAGAGCAGTCACAATCGCGAGGTCGATGAGGGCCGCGCGCACGAGCATTTTGTTAAAATCGCTGATGCACGGCCCGTGGTATATATCCTTTTTCATTTTGCACATACCATCACATTTTGCTTGGCGCACTCTATGCTGTGCATTCGATGCCATACCTCCTTCTTGCTTGTGCAATTTTCTTTCCAACTTATCATGTATATTCGGCTTTGAGTTGAATTTCATTCGACTTGCGGTTCGACTTGCAAAAAGGAACTTTTGTTCTATTAATGGATTGCACAGGAAATCTCGTATCCATTATAACTCTCTTGGAGGTTTCTATTAATTTCTTGGAGAGTTGCTTTATTAGTCGATATCGGATTCCTCACTTATCATTTTCTGTTCGCGTCTGTGTATGCTAATAACTTGTATTTTATTATAACTTTCAAGTTTATTCAAATCGTAATACGATTGCGATTAATACGTAATTCGTTATTTCATATTTGCGGGACGATGCTTGTAGAAGGTTTACAATTGCTTTTCAATAAATAATACACACACAAATTTAATTAATTTATATTACTTTTCTCTAACTTTTCCCGTAACTTTAAAAATGTACACGTTTCTATGCTTATTTCATTTTTAATTACTTATTATTTTAATCTAATAGAGAGTGTTCATTAAACACATTTTAATAGTTATCAACAAACATATTTATATTTATACAAACTGTATATTGTCCACTTTCTATTAAAATTCAGTAAATCGCGATGTCTGTACCTTCAAGGTAATATATTTACTTATTAAAAAACATTAAAATTTCCTTACGAATAAATAATTAATACTTTTATACAAAATATTAAAAGTATAGATAGATATGTTAAGACGTAAAACAAACAAGTTTTATAAAATGTATCATGCCTATAATTAGATATTTATAAAATAACTTTTTAGTGATTCGCAGACAGAAAATTTTCTTACAAAATTACGCTAACCAGCTTAATAAATCTGAATAATATTTGAGAAGAAAAAAATTTAGGGATAATATAAAAGTAATATCGATGTCTTTACTAATATTTCTATATATTTTAATATTGATACATGTTACACAGCATGATTTGTCCTTTCATTACCAAAATGTTTGATTTTTTTATACGTCAATTTTATTTGTACGTGGTCGGTGTCTAAATGTACAATTTAAGTAACTTTTCCTTATATATACTAGAACATTAATAACAATGTTCAAGAAGACATATTTGTACACCAAATTAAAAAGAATTATAGGAAATAGTATATTATGTGCCTTTGGCGTACAAATAGCCTCTTTTTAATCGAGTGTGGATTCACAGTACGAGGTGCAGTGGACCTAGGATGAGCCGATGGTGAGCGAACGCAAAATAACTATTTTAGTCCCTATTTTTAGGGCGCAAAAACGCGAAATTCGTGCATCTGTTATAAAAAAACTTATTATCTGTAGCACGAACATTGTAGAATACAAAAATTTTATCGAGTTTCATGACAGTGTTCAGTCATAAAAAAACAAGTAAATGAAATTATTTATCGTTATTTAATTTTTATTGATACTGAAATATTTTTATATTTTATTATTTATATGAGACATTGGTAAAGTAAGTATCAGTAAGACTTAATTGTGAAATACGTGATATAGTTAAAAATAGAAAAATAAATTGAACACAGTGAAAACTATCCTGTAGGTGTACTAGTAAAATCTTACGTAATAAACATTATTTTAACGTAATACTATATCTAATGTTACAGATTCAATCGATCACTATTATTGATTAGTCTTTTAAGAATAAAAACAATGAAGTTTCTCGCCATATTATCTCTTTTATGCTTGTGCGCTAGCCTAATTATGGCACAGAAGGAGCAAGACAATGCTCCATTCCTTAACCTCGGTGAGACAATTGTATATTTATAAATTATTACTTCTTAATATTTAAAAATATTTATAATATTTTCAGAAAATTTGGAAGAGCAACAAAAAATGTATTTCACCTGTGTAGATCGAGAAAAATGTGGTTGTAAGTAATAAAATAGTTGAATGCAAATTAATTATTACATATATCTCGAATCAAATATCTATTGAGAATTATTGTGCAATAAATATATAATTTAGTTTATTTCTTCTGTTACTTGTAAAGCACTAGTTTAGTAATTTTAAGTATTATCTTCGAAACAAAATTTACTCATAAAGTCACTGTTTGATATTTTTATACACTCTCATTCAAGTATATAAAAATATATTAATAATATTATATTAATAATAATTTTAATATCTTTATAATATTTCAGTAATGGAGGATAGTAATAAAAGACACGATTGTATTAACCTATGTGAAGGTAAAAATCTACTATTATAATTAACAAGTAAATATGCACGAATTTTATCTATTAAGTATAACTACATTCCAACAATTTTTCAGCTGAAGCTAAGGAAAAAGTTGCTAACAATGAACTATAAGAATCGTCGATTACAATTACAACGATAATAATGATTATAATGATAATAAGTGTAATCGTGTAATATGATCTTTGTTAACATTTAAATAAATAATAAAATGTAAAATTACGTCATTTTAATTGTAATCTTTAAGAATAATATTATAATGTCACGGTTGTCATATATATATATAAAATAGAAGTAATAACGTACGATTAATTAAAGTTGTACCAATTATTTTATAAATTAATAAAACTATTCTTGAAAATATATTTTAACTAATAGGAAAGTATATATAGAATATCTATAAACTAAATTGCATATATGATCGGTTAAAATGAGGCATACACGTATGTCCAATTTAACGACACATCTTATATACCAACTAATATCGACGTTTTCTTCGGAGGTCTTTGCACCTCACTGTCAGCGCGATTTGCGAAAATCGACAAAGCCCGAATAGCTTAAGAAACTTGAGATCGTCGGACGGATCAAACCTTGGGGTCGATCACACCGAGTTCTCAGTCGATGAACAAAAAAAATAATAAATGTGAACAATTAGTCATTCGAGTCTGCACCTGCGGACTTATTACTTTATGCCAAATTAAAGATGATCCAATGTCAGCGTGTATTATATGCTACTTAGACACAGGACAGTTGTGCTTTCGATGCATTCTTGGATCAATTTGATTTTAAGAATGTTTGTTAGTCCTTCTAACCAAATATATTCTTGTACGGTATTAAAGATCTTCTTTTTATATTTCTACATTGTTGTCATACATGACTTTTTCAACAATATTTTGCATAAAATTAGCAATCGCTTCCCGTTGAATTTCATGTACATAATCCAAGTAATTTATCTAAAGAAAAAATAACATTGCAAATATTATTTCGACTCTTTGAAATGAGAACAAAGTACTGCGTAGAATAGACGATGCGCAATGATTTATAATGCTCACTGTGGATACCGATGGTGTATACCAATAAAATAACTCGCCCTATTGTTTCGGAAAAAGTGCACCTGTGCAGTTCTCTCTAAAATTTCGTTCGCCCCTACGGGTGAATTTTTCTCTATGCGCAGGTAGGCTTCAAAGGTTACGGATTAGCTGCGGAAAAGGTAAAGGCCGAGGGGGTCTTTCAGTTCGAAGGAAAAGATTACACACTAAAGCATGGATCTGTCGTCATTGCTGCAATCACCAGCTGCACCAATACTAGCAATCCTAGCGTTATGCTCGGCGCAGGTATATTACCGTCGTACTTTTCGTTTTGGCCAAACTTTTTGTTTTATTTTATAATGCCTATTTCATATTGCTATGTTCAACTTCTTTATAACAAATATTTTGTGAGACTAGTACTGCATTAAAGGAGGATGCCCATGAAGCGCATTTGAAATATATCTATATATATATAATTTGTTCAATGTTAAAAATTAAACTTTAACGGTTTATTTGTAACTTTTCCCTTCATTTCCCTGAAATCTTTTCTTTCAAGAGTAAAATATAATTATCAAAAGTAAAAGGTGATGCACGACTTACACTTTTCCGGACGTTTTCATACGTAATGGACATCTTCCTTTGAAAGTACCGAGCTATGAAAATTTAGATAATTATTCTCAAACTAATAAATTCTTTTGTTTGTCCTGAATATAAAGAAATTAAAATTAATTTTATTAATTAAATTTATTAATTGTCTTTGTCAAAAACTAATGAAAAGTTTAATTTTTTGCGTGAAACTTCCTACATTTATGTTTAATACGCCAATATAATACATAAATCACTCATTTGAAACCTTTTAATACTCGTTATTTATTTTGCAATAGAGAAAAAATGCTTTTAATTTTACTAAAACATCAATTGATATTTTATTGGTCAGAGTATGAAAGTATACACGTTGTAATAATAACATTGTAATATTGCGCCTTAAAACTACGTAATGTTAACATAAAGTTTGAAAAATGCATTTCCTGTAATAAACTATTTAGTGATATCTTTTATTATTGAATATTCGAAAGTGTCTAAATGATAAAGAGAGTATAGAATTGTAATCGAACATGTACGTTGGTTTTAGAGTTTTACAGTACAATTTACCTTGGTTGGTTCTATATAGAAAAGAGTGTAGAAAGAAAACTTTAAACCTTAAGTAAAATCCTTACAGATATTGAGATAGTATCGTTGGTTACAGGTTTACTAGCAAAGAAGGCGGTAGCTGCAGGATTGACCGTTGCACCCTACATAAAGACATCGCTGTCGCCGGGTTCGGGGGTTGTGACGTACTATCTAAAGGAGAGTGGAGTTTGTCCGGCTCTTACCCAGCTAGGATTCGACAACGTTGGCTATGGATGTATGACCTGCATCGGCAACAGTGGACCTCTTCCAGATTCTATGATCGAGGCCATAGAAAAGGTTCTTTTAATTTTTTTTAAGACTTACATATTTTGTAGATATCTATTTTTGAAATAATATTTTTTTCAAGAAGCTTATTGTTGACTAGAATTTAACTAATTATGTTAGAAATGCAAGTTTAAAATATTTACATTTAGAGTATACATCTTTTTTATTTTAAAATATCAAGGTTTTTGAAAAGAATAATCTGTAATTTTCGAATTATTTAAATATTTATAGAATGAATTGGTTTGCTGTGGTGTTCTCTCTGGTAATCGCAACTTTGAGGGAAGGATCCATCCTAACACTCGAGCCAATTATTTGGCTTCGCCACTTTTAGTTATTGCTTATGCAATCGCTGGAACCGTCGATATAGACTTTGAAACTGAACCATTAGGTAATTAAATTAATGTGTAAAATAATTTGATAACTATCCGTGATTTTTTTGTTGATCTTTTTTTGAAAAATTTTAACTTTTTTATTTTTAGAACTACTAAAATTAAATAAATGAATATACACATATAAAAAATTGCTACATTCAATAATATTATTAAAAAAATATGCTTCAAAAGTATTAAATTAAAAATATTCAATGACATGAAATAAATTATAAAAAATATTTTGTTATAGAACTAAAATAATTTATACAGTCAAGTAATAGCAAATTTTAACATTATTTATGTTAAAAAGTCGATAAATTTATACGCATTATTTTACTTTTAACAATATTACCAAAAATATAATGTAAAATAAAACTTGCAAATCTTATTTATAATTTTAGAGTTGTATAATTTATTGGTATATCACAGTTTGCAACTTTTTATTTCAAAGTACTAAACCCATTAATTTTAACAGGTCGCAGAATAGACGGTAAAGACATCTATTTACGCGATATTTGGCCTAGCCGTGCGGAAATCCAAGCTGTCGAGCAAAAGTATGTGATACCAGCAATGTTCAGGGAAGTATACGGTAAAATTGAAAAAGGAAGTAGCAGTTGGGCAAATCTTTCTGCTCCAAGTGGTAAACTTTATCCATGGGACTCCAGTTCAACATACATAAAAAATCCTCCGTACTTTGAAAATCTCCAGAGGGTTTGTAAAAAATATGATGAAAAATATATAAAATATTTTATTACGATACAAGAGCGAAAGGTAAATTTAACCTGGTTAACATGTTATCCAACAAAAGTGAGAGTGAAAAGTTTGAGCTAAGAAAAAATTACTATTTTGTTCGTGTATCGTATAGTATTTTTTTAATACAACGTGTGCGAGATTCCACTTACCGCACTATTTTTTTAAGTTTATGTTTATTTATCTTTTTTTATAATTATGAATTTTAGGAGTTGCCACCGATTAAATCAATTAAAAATGCCAGAGTTCTTCTCAATCTTGGAGATTCAGTAACTACAGATCACATTAGTCCTGCTGGTAGTATAGCGAGAAATTCACCTGCTGCTAGGTATTTGTCTAAGAATGGGTAAGTGATATTGTTCAACCGTTTCACTGGAATCGATTTAGTTTTTTTACATATTATTTTTACGTAAATGTTACGCATCTTACAGATTGAATCCAAAAGACTTTAATTCCTACGGCTCTCGAAGAGGTAATGATGCAGTTATGGCTAGAGGTACTTTCGCAAACATTCGATTATTGAATAAATTTATTGGCAAGGCTGGACCACGAACAATCTACATTCCTGAAAATGAAGAGGTTCGTTTTTACATTAATTTTAAAAATAATTAAGATTAGTAGAGATTAATAGGTTAGTTTCCAATTTTCCAAAACTTAAATGAAAATTTAAAAATATAATTTGTGTTTCAATAACATTGATAGATTTATTTATTTTACGTAATGATAAAGTAAATAAATTAGCACAGGGTATTTTGTTTAATTTATTTAAAATATTTGTATTATTACGTCCGTGTCGTGATTTAAATATCCAACATATCTAAAAAATATAATTATGTTACCAAATGGTATGTTAAAGCTGTTAAAGCTCTTTATGCAGTAATGTTATTTGCAAAATTTGTTTGATTCGATAATATATTTCACAGATGGATGTATTTGACGCAGCGGAAAAGTATATCAACGATGGTACACCATTGATTGCTTTAGTAGGTAAAGAGTATGGCTCTGGATCATCGCGTGATTGGGCTGCCAAGGGTCCGTACTTGTTGGGTATTCGAGCTGTAATCGCTGAATCGTATGAGCGCATTCATCGTTCGAATCTTGTGGGTATGGGAATTGTACCATTACAATACTTGCCCGGACAAAATGCCGATAGCCTCGGTCTTACTGGTTACGAAGTTTTTGACATCGATATACCCGAAGACTGCCAACCTGGTCAGAAATTAAATGTTAGCACGGATAAAGGCCACAACTTTGAAGTTGTCGTCAGATTTGACACTGAAGTTGATCTTACCTATTACAAGCATGGAGGAATTTTACATTACATGATTCGAAGAATGATTTAAAGAAACAGACATTTAACGAATTTAATTAAGATAGTGAGGGGATTCATCGGGTGTGATTTTCACAAGTTTTGTTTAAGAAATATCTTATATGATTGAATGAAGGGCACGTGTATAAAAACAATTACGTATTTTTCCACGCTTTTGCATTTTTTTCTTCTTACTGTGGTTATAAGTGCTAATAATTTATGCTTTTAATGCAATATCCAATTTTTTCGAAGAAAGCAATTATGTATGCAATTGCGTTATTTATTTACAACAGGTATTTGATGAAAAGCATATGAAACATACATAATTAAAATCTATGTATGTAAAGTATACATCAATCGTATTGAATTACTTTTAAAATGTTATATTACACAATCTAACCAGCTTGTGATAATTCTGTGTAACAATATGAATTTCTTAAAATTCTATTAATTCATTGTATAGTAAATCTTATACAATGTTGTTTTAGAATAATGTAATGCGTTGTAAAACATCTAAGATGAACAAATTATGTATTGTAATTTAAAAACAACAAATTGCGTGAGTTTATTTTTTTAATTTAAATGTTATCTGTAAAAAGCAAGGTGTGCTATTAGTAATATTATTAATTCTACTTGCATGTTTTCCCCTCATTTGTATTGAAACAAATAATGCAATTAATTATATTGAGGTGAAGGACTTCAGTGGTTTCTTAATATATGGGTTCAGGTTTGAATTGAGAATGATATTAATTAAAAGGTCCTTTAGCTCAATAAATAAGTGGTATCTCGAAATTATGAGACTTCAGAAAAAAGACTAGTAAATATAGAAAACTTTTGTTACTGGTTAAATATTTTTTTTAATAAATTGGCATTCGGAAGATTGTCAATGTGTTATCGATTCATATTTTTATATTTTACCAAAAAAAAAAAGATATTTTATACAAATAAATATACAGAATCACATGTCTTTGCATATATATATCTTAATACACTGTACACAATAAATTGTTATTGAAACTTTCGAATCAACAATTTTCATTTTTCGTCTTCCTTTCATTGCTTTATATGTACACATTCAACTATCACGTAAATCAATTATTGAATATTTCTTATAAGCAATTATTTAAAAAAAATGGTTTAAAATATAAATATTCTGTATCCTTTATTTTGACAAATCTCAATATAAATATAAATAAGAATAAAAAAATATAAAAAATAAATCTTACATTAAATTAAGTATACCAAAAAAGTTTCATAAGTTTATAATACATAATAGGAGAGTTTAATCTGTGTACAACCATTGCTTATTAGAAATATCAAAAATATTCAAATTAAAATTCCCTGCAAAATACTGATATTTCAATATGTATAACTACTGTTTAAATTATTAAAAACATATAACGGTTAGATTAATAAGGCTTTCACTAACTGATTATTTGTGTTTCATTTCCATAATCAAGGAAAACTATTAGCTTAGTCAATAGTAAAATAATTACTATAACGTCATTATTTAAAATATTATTTTTCTAAATTTCACTAATTTCACCTTTCAAAAGATAAAAATTTTTCATATCTCATTATTTCGCGATAGTTCTTTTTAATATCTGGTTGCCCTGAAAATTTCACTTCAATTACATTCTGATCTGTAGCTCCATACAGATGTGTACTGTCAAATGAAACACTGTAAATTGGACTAGACATCCTTCGAAGATTCATGAAATACAGCTAAAAATAAGACATCGTATTTAATATTTCCTTTGAAATCTTGTAAGTATTGCATATATGTTGTACATAATATAAATATTATATACCTGAACATAGTGAGTTTTTCTTTGATCCCATAAAACAGCTTTGCAATTAAATTGAGTTCCAGTAACCATTGTATAATTATAATCAGAGGATATACAATAAACAGTTGCATCTGTAGGGTCTGCCCAATGATTGACACAAGTTCCACTTCTATAAATAAATGTGTATAAAAGAATATTTATACATCAATGTATACTATTAAAATTTAAAAGATTAAAATATATCTCATTACCTTAAATCCCATTTTCTAATACAAGTATCATAGCCACAAGTTAACAATGTGTTTGGATTTTCCCAAACCATGTCTAAAATTCCTGCTCCTAATCTCCAGTTGTGATTTATCACTTTGGGCTTATTAAAACTGAAAACATTAATTATTTATTAATTATAAGTTTTAAATATTGGTAATAGAAATTATTAAAAATCTAACTTTGTAATGTCACAAATGTAAAGAGGTGGTCCAGTTGTTCCTGCAGAGCCTATAGCCAATTTAGTGCCACTTGGATCAGCAGCAAGAGACCAAACACGATCGCTAACTCTAGTACTAGCCAATGGTCGATTCGATATGTTATACTGACCATTAGGAAAGGTCCATGCTTTTACTACACCATCGCCTGAACCAGAAATAACAATATTACCGGTTTTATCTATTGCATCGACATCTCTGGAATGCGCATTTCCAATACTATAAAAGTGACTTCCTCCAAATGGTATATTTTTTAACCAATACATCAGACTTCCGTCTCTATAAGTATAAAATTGGTTATTATAATCATATAATTCTGTTAGTCTTATAAATTACTAATTTTTCAGTTCAATTAAATCTTTTATTTGATATACAACTATATTAAAAAAATTACCCATGTCCACTGATAATATAGTCCTCTCGAACAACAAATTTACAAACGTCAGTTGGTGTGGTTTCTCGATAAATTTTATTATGGGTATTAAATGGATCGCTTCTTTTGTAGCCACGGATTTGATTTCCACCACTCCACCATAAAGTATCTTCCGTCAATTGAATCCATGGCATTAATTTTATTTTCTGGGAAAAAAGAATATTTTTTTGGTATTGTCCATACTCCCAGTTATATGTTATTTGCCATTTTGTACGTTCACAAAGAATAGGATTGCACCTGTAAAATATTTTTTAATACAATACAATTCAATTATGTTACAAAATAGTAAAATATTGCTTTTATTATATTTTTTACTGTGTTTATAAATATAAATATTATTAAAAAAGTAGTATACAAAATTAAGTTATTCTATATTTTAAGTAATAATCAGCAACTTTATTATAAATAAATAAAATAAAAAATTAGATTCAATAATCAAAAAATTTTATTTTACATAAATATGTATATTTAAATATAAATATAAGTTGTAAAGTAATACGGACACCGATCTCATAGATTCATTGGCATAACAAATGATCATTCTTATAATATTACAATCATAGCAAAATTAAAAATATATAAAATTAATGAAGAAAGTAACCCCTTGATATAAAGTGTATTAAAAATGTACACATTAGCACCTGTCAAAATAATTTAAACAAAATAGATGTGTCAAATATAAATTTAAATGTTAGGTTTTTAAAAAATATCTATAATTCGTTAGATGTAAATTTTGAAGGTGACAATCGTAACCTTGAATAGACTTAGAAATATATATCCTAACACATAAACATAAATAACAATCTTTTTTATCAACTTAAAAATAATAACGTTTATTTATAAAAATTATACGTAATAATGTCTGGAAACAGCTGTTCGTACTATATAGGTATAGGTATATAAGAAACATCAAACTGACATAACCTTCACTGAATATAGCGAATAATATTTCTGAGCAGCAGACGTACCGATATGATACAAAATCGAAGCAAATACATCGTTAGCTTCATAAGTACGCTGCCTATGAAATTCACAAGTTATTCATAAGTAAACACTATTTCGTAATAAACAATAGTTCAAGGTCAAGGTAAAAGTATAGATATACAGGAACTTTGAAACGAGCGTAGAGCATGTTGTATGAAAATATATCATGTGCTTCTGTATACCTATATCGTAACGAAACTGACACTTTTACGCATTTATTTCTAGTTGTATACTTATATTTCGGAATTTTCTAACTTTATCCAAAATTATTAACAGTACGAATGTAATAACACAAGAAGAAATTGCATAATTATAAAATAATAACAATTTATTTTCAAAATCATTATTATGATTCTTTGTAATTGAGTTGAATTTGTGTGAAAAATAATATATTTGAGTAACAGCTGTAGAAGTATTATTTAGAGAAAGTTACCATCGATGAGTTAAAATGCGAAATTATTCGTAATACTAATTATCAAAATGGAATAAATAAATATTGAAGATAGGTTGACAAAAACATATCGGAATAATGAGTATAATATAAATAATAAGTTTACCTTGAACGGAATCTTTTGGAGACCTGGTTAGTAGCGAGGCTCCACTTACTTCGTTTACACCAGAGTACTTCGTCGTGAGCAACGGCGTAGAATCTCGTGCAGACGGAACTAAGTCGCACCAGGTCGAAGGCATGGCAGTAATCAAATATGTGCAACAGTATTTCGACGGGTAGATCCTCGATACGCAGTGTCACCGGTTTCTCCGGTTCTGAGGACACCTCGCTCGCGTTCGTCATTCTCGTCGAGGAGGTTTTATGTCAGCGATTACTCGCGTCTCTCCTTCCTCCATAGGTAGATTATATTAAATTTTCGTAATCTCACCTCTTCTTATTCGTTAACTTGAACCAATTGTTTTAATTATTTTCTTTCTCATCATGGCAATGTGAGATAATTATCCTACTTGTCATTTGTACAATACATCCAATAATTCCTGGCTCACTGACTCACTGTCTTTACTGATTTACTGTAAATAATGAATTCGCGCGTATAATCACTACGATAATGATCCTTTCGTTTCGCACATTCTCCCTCTAATAGATATATATACATATATATACCTATTATGTGGAAAGCTGCACAAGAAAAATCAAACGATTCTTTTCTATCTCGCTTGCGCACTTCTAATTCGGAGTCAACTTTCCCTACTTTCATCTTGCTTTGATAAATCGAGTGAACTATGCTGCTAAGCACGAATCTCGAAGCTTCTACCTCGATCTCCCGCCAATATTCGAACTTTTTATATCATTAAACCTTCAACGGTATTATTAACGCCAAAATACATACGTTAATAAGAAATTTTGCGTTCTGTGAAAAGGTGATAAAATAAATAATTATTACACATTATAAAAGTGTAAAATTTTCCAATTTTTCATTAGAAAAGTTGAGATATCAAACGTTTATATCAAAATTATATTTTTAAAAATTATTTTACCAACATCGAAAATGTATATGATAAATATATATATGGGGCATTCCACGTCAAGTGGTTCCAACAAAAATTTAAAATGCACCAAATTTTATGTACAAAAATATTTTTAGTTACTGCAGGAATCTATTTATTCAATAGTTATTCTAACCTCCAAGCATTAAATTTTTCCAGTTTTTTTCAATACCAGCTGTGTTTACCGCTGCTTAACTCAAAATATATAAACTTTTACTATAGAACATTACATGTAACATTATTATGTGATTATGTCTAGAATTTATCCTTCTGGGTTACAAAATTCTGAATTACAAATTTTGTTTAGAAATTTAAATGGTAATTACAATGTAAATTTTTGATTATTGTTTGTGTTTCTTTAAATTATCATATAACTTTTACTCACAAAGGACCAACCCCATGAGAAACGAACCTTTACCAAACTCTAGGATATTTTTTCTACTATAAAAATATGAAGAAAGCCAGAGTTATAGATTCTAATTCTTTTTTTTACTATAGATATAAATAAATAACGAAAAGTCTCACCAAAAAACCCTTGACTGTTGGTTGTTGGTCTGAAAATTAATACATTTTTTAATTCAAAATATTTATCAAAGTATCGCTAAATTTTTATTTCTTTCATAATTTTAACCAGCTAAAGATATTTAAACATTCTTGGTTTTAAATCAAATCTACTTAATCTCAATTTTCTTCTGGATTTGAGTTTGGAAGCATATATTTGTTTGTTTCCGACTTATAAGCGATCAAAGTCAAGGGTTTTTTCGGCGTGATTTTTCGATATTTGCTTATATCTATTGCAAGAAAGGGCATTCGAATCTAAAACTTCGGCTTTCTTCATATTCTTATAATACAAAAATATATCCTAGAGTTTGGTAAAGATCCGTTTCCCGCAGTGTTGGTCCTCTCCTTGTCAGTAATTTAATCAGTTTGAAAACAGATGGACGTGAAAAACAATTTTTTTATAATCGTATTATTTAAATTCTGACACGTTTAATAATGTTTGAGAGCATTTTTTTATTTATTATAATTTTAAAAACGTTGCTTAATTTTTTAGGATTAATTAAATATCATATTATAATAACACATTACACGTATAGGAGTAACGTAAATATAAGTAGTGTTATTAATTTAAATTATAAAAAGTAGCCCTATTTATACATAAAACTTCTCCATTAAAACATTCAATTAAAATTTACAACGCATGCAGATACAAGTATTTACGGACATATATTTTAGGATGATTAAATATATCTGGACTATATTGAAAATGAAAATTTATTGTGGATTATAAAAATAAAATATATTATTAACAATAACGTTAAAAATTGTTCTTTCAAAAATATGTACAAAAGTATTTAAACATTAATACTGTATTTTAATATATAACAAGGGAAACATGTTCAATGTCTTATCACGTTCACTGGACATTGCTTACATTAACGTACCACGTATCGGTATCGGTGAAAGACTCGAAAGTAACGTTTGTACACCTTGTAACTATCGATTGCGAATGTGTCCTAACGTTTTTGAAATTACTCAATAAAGTGGTTGTAACCACGAGAACCAATGAGATTGTGTAATATCTATATCAAATTCTTCACACTGATTCAATGGCTACAAGGTGTACAATGTCAGTTATAACAATTACATATAAAACGTTTCTTAAATTGAGTAAAAAATATACATATTAATTTTTTAACATACTTAATGTAAAATCGTCAAAAATTTATCGAAGTCGATTCACTTATCGCGAAATGTCTAGATTTTCATAGTCCAATTTAAATAAAGGCTACATAGATATTTATATACAATAACATGATCGTATTTAAGTCACTGTTCATTTGCGTTAGCGCAGGCTTTTGCTGCTTCTTCTGGAGTTCTCCATTCGGCATTTTTTCGTGTATCTAATTTATAATAATAAAAATTATTATTATTGCCATAAAAGTAATTATTTATTCAATTATAATTGTATAATAGTAAAACTATGCTACGACTTACCAGTCTCCGGCATGGCGTGCTTCAAGAAACTAATATGCATTATAAAATATATAATCGCTGTTGACATAGCTAAAGTTGCAAATATTTGCAATGTTAATGCTCCTCCAAATTCTTTGTAAAGAATTCCACCGATCAAACTACCAATCGCGTATCCTAAAAGTTGTAACTCGTTATTGTGGCTTACCTGCCTATAGGCATATATAAGAACATATGTAAGTATGAAAAATGAGTACCTAATCCATCGTCCATTCCTGCGACGACACCCTGTACAGTAGCTGATGTCCCAGGAGGTGCAACCGCACTTGCATACGCAACGATCGTCGTGTAACAGAGAGCGTACGTTGGACCTTGCATAAAGAATTCAACAAGAACGACCCAACGTGGTGTTGCAGCCAGTGATATCAATCCTAATCGTAATGCGTAGCATAGGAAGCAAAAGACGAAACTGTAGCCGTATCCAATTTTCTTTAAAATCTTACCTGTAATTTATAAATAACAAAAAAGTATAGTTTCGTTGAATTTATTATTGCAATTAAATATAAAAAATTATTATTGCAATTAATTATAAAAAATTCGAAAAATATTAAAGAAACAACATAAAGTATCTAAATTTAATAATAAATGAAACATATTAAAGTAAATGTACCTGAAAATGTAAAAAATATCACTTCGCCACCCAGGGTTTCAGCAAATACTGTCAAACCTTCAATGAGTTTAATTTCGTGCATGTATCCAGTAGCTATTGCAAGATCCTCTAAGTACCTGAATAAACATTATTCTTTTTTATTTATATGCGATATCACATGCAACATTTTATATCGTTTATACGTTTTATTTTTCTTACCAGAATAAAAAGTAGATAATAAAACTGTCTAAAATACCAGCGATCGTCGCGAAGCACAGAAATATCGCGATCGGTTTTATTTGAATTAATTTATAGACGTCTTTAAGAATGTTTTCGGTCCCGTGCATGATTGGTAACTGAAAAGTTTTTTAATTATAGTAACAATTTCATAGTACACTCTCAATCATTATTTTTTTATTAAAAATTATGTATTTATTTATTAAGTAATAAACAATGAGAATAAAATTTTTTTTGTTGTTTTTTTCTCAGAAAAATCTCAATTAAAATTAGCCTTACAACTCTCAATGAAATATATTTAATCTTTAATACTAGAAAATATATTTCCTTATTTTATTTAACTATAGGCTGTTAACGGGATGTCGGATCCAAGTTACAGTTATCTACACCTTTCAACATAAGAATTATCTTGGAAATATTGAATTAAAAATCTGAAATAATTCATATGGGTAGTTTAAAACAAAAGCGAGGGCATGACGTTTTGATATTTTAAGTAGAAATAAATTTGTTAATAATAATTGAATAAACAATTTTCGGTCGGTAAATATTTATCTACAAAGACATGGATTTTCAACGCAAAAATCAAAATTAAATTAGAGATTTAAAAATCTGAAAAAATTTGAGTATACTGTTTAAAACAATGCCTAAGCACATGGCGTTCAGTATTTAAAAAAAATATTATTATTATTTATTATTTTGTTTACAAAAACATATTAAAAATGACCATTTTCTGAGTCCGACATCCCCTTAAGCATGAATTTACTCGTCATTTAAATAATTATGTTAAATGGTACGTGAATGTATATGTATGTGCAGTAAAATATTCTAGTATGACAATTGTGTTATTACCTCTAATTTAGAGCAGCACAACAAATCGACGATCGTGAACGCAGCAATGAGCAGGAATGCTGGTGCGTAAGATTTAATAGTATCATTGCCGGACCATACATCCATGGAGTAACCGGCCATAAACGCTGCTATTCCAAAACCAATCGAACCCCATACCCTTTGCCTTCCGTAGCTCATTTGTTTACCTTCACCTGCGTTAAAAAATTTGTCTATTATATGCATTTTATTACTTTTTATTGTACTGTTCTATTAAAATATTAAATTTAATATTATAATTGGGAATACACTTGAACAATTAAATTATGTATTTAAGCTTTAGAAAAAAATAAATTTTAAAACAGACAATAAATTTTCCTGTATAAAAGAAATTATCATAAAGACTTCTTAAAAAATCATTAAAAAAAGTAATTTTAAGTATTTTTTGTAGTCTTCGAGTGTTTGGGGATATTTTGAAACTATAAAAGAATTATACTTTGACATTACTTTTTAATGATCTGAGAAAGTTGCGTTTATAAGGATTTTTAATTTCGTTCTAACGAATTCTGATGAGAAAAGTGCTATATTTATAATACTAATCTAATATTGTCTGAACTATTTCGTATTATAAATTAAATGTCGCACCTAAAACGTCGAAACAAATAGCGTCACTAATACAGTTGGAAACATTAAAGCCGATAGATCCTAATGCCATCAGCAGTATGAAACCCCAGAATGTAGGTGAACCATAAACGCAGGCACTTTCGTGTTCGGTATCATCACATAAAACATCACAGAGATTGTCATCTTGATTATCAATATACTTGGAAGTTACGTTAGAAGCGAAACAAGACGTGTTCGTAGATAATTGAGCTTCCAGCTTTGTGTGAAAGAATACAGTGGTGGTAAAATTTTGGTTGTTCCGGCATCGCCACGTACATAGGCTCGATCTCCCATCATCCGTACAAGAATCTGTTACATTGATTTTCTAAATAATAATCAGGATTTAAAACGTGAGGTATAAGCAGACCGAGTATCGTTACATATTATATCCTAAGACTTTGATTACCAATCGATTTCGAATAGCAATTATTTACATATTCCTTATGCTCGAAGAAAATATTTATAAATTGAATAATTTGTAATAATATGTATACGATGCACATCTTAATTGCTGCATTTAATTTAAACATTCTTCGTTTTTTTGTATGGTATACTTATTTTTTTTTTTTTTTATTATTTTAACGTCGCTCTTTTTATGCTCCCAAACCGGTGCTAATCAGCGACGGAGGTCATACGATGTCTTGGTGAAGAAAGCACTTGGTGAAAATACATTCGCCAGTGGTGCTTGTATGAATCGGTCGGGGCATGGTATACTTATTATTGTTTATTAAGTACAAATTGACCAACATTAATTTAAGTATTTTATAATTCATTTAATTACAATATTTAAAATACAATTTACAGGTTTCACATTACTTGTAGGTTATTACTGATTAAAATATTATAATATTTTGACAAGTGTTTTAAAAATAGCTTGCTCAGTTATTATTGAATTAAAAAATTTAATAGATACATACTAGACTAGTATGTATTCAAACTTTTATTAAATTACCTTGTTTAAGCAATGGTCAATGTTGGCTAGGGAGACGTTGATGAAGCCAGAATTGACCAGGATCGGACCTGGTAATGCCGGCAAAAAGTGCATGAGTAGAAAGCAGCCACTGGTCGCAGCCAAAAGGATAACGAAGATCGACCGGCGCCACTCGCGAAACCGGTCAACCACGAATCCAAAACCAGGTTTGGCTACCAAAAAGAGTAAAGGTAGCACAGCTGTTACGCTTCCCATCACTACAGGCGAAACACCTAACTGTTTACCGTAAACTGATAAAAACGGCAAAATTGGTCCCATAGCTGTAATATAATGTAGTTATAATTATTACATTTACATTTACATATATGCTACATTGGAAAATTAAAGCAACCTTGATTTACTAAACATTTTAAAAAATAATTTTCATATATTTTAAATCGTATATTAATTATGTACCAAAAGTTATTATATAATAAAAAATTATGTAATTCTAAACTAAAATTAGGATTTGAAATCATATTTACTTGATAAAAATCCTCAAGCAAATTTGTATAGTATATTAATATCCTATGTCACTTATCAAATTGTAGATTGACTTTGCGAATTTCGAAATAAAGTATAATTTGATATCAAGACGCACTTATCAGTAATTAAAGTTAGACACTTATATATTTGATTCGTTGTTAAATTAATGATTGTTGCAACATTTAAAAAGCTGCTGTAAAAATAAATAACTTTTGATCACATCGTATATTACGGTTAATTAATTAATTTACTGCTTTAAACATAGTCTTATTCAGGATGTTCTTTATCCATGCAAAGCAAAAGCACAATTATTTTACAATATTAATTTATTAACTTCCCAATTTCCAAATTTGTTGAAAAAAAAAATGACTGACTATTTTTATATAATTATTATATGATTATTGAATAAACTTTTCGTAAAATGGATAAATGTGTGTTATAACAAAAAAAACCTCACCTGCCATGAAGAAGAAGAAATGCGCCTTAACAGGTAGTTGTTGCCGATTAATTTTAATTTTCTTCATTGTTGTCAATTTGAATTATGTGATAATCAAATAAATTAAAAGGAAAACGATAGGTATCAAATCTTTTGAACGAATAATTTTTGAGAGAATACGAGGTCACTTTGTATTGTCTTTGCCATGTCTAGACCTAAAAAGGCAAATATCAGATTGGTTATGCATATATATGCCTCTATATTCTTTTATAACATGATATCTAAAAATTGATAAAACTTAAGTATAGAAACGATAAAACGATTTCCTATCGAGCATTATTTACACGTATTATCAATAACACTATAATATTCGCTTATAACGATAACCGGTTCTTGCTCTTAATAACATCTCAAAGTCATATAGCTCTATGTAATTTATTTTAAAAAATTACCTATCTCATTAGCTTATCGTATTGATTTAAGTCAATTTTAACGAGTATTCAATGTATTTTTGCAGGCAATTATATATTTGGATTAAGCATAGAAATTATCGTAGTATATGATAAGATAATCAAATATGTTATATGCATATATACATACATATGTATATGTATATATATGTATTTAAGAAAAATTTATACTACAAATACTAATTTTAATCAACGATATTTCAATATAAGTAATTATAATTACACGTTATTCTGTTCTAATTATTTCACTAATATGGAAAAATTTGTATTTATTATACGAATATTTCGGGATCCCATTCATTTTTTTTATATAAAAAGAAACAAACAAATTACGTAATTGCGCTAGTATTCAATTATTTCGCTACTAGTGAACACATTGAAAATAACTGTAAAGTTTTGAATACGTGATGCGCTGAAACAAGTTGTATTAAACGCTGTCTAAATTTGAATTGTAAATGAAAATCACGCGATTGGTTAAAATAGTTAAATTATTTAATGCTCAAATACAGAAATGGCAAATTCTTAAGTTTATACTTCGTAATAAACTGTAAAATCTTTTAAAAGATATATTTATCAGTAACGGTAAATAAAATTTGCAAAAATACATTTGACAATAAAAGAAAATAAGTGAAGGGTATACATAAGCAAATCATCAATTTAAACGATGCAACAACTTTCAATTTGAGTCATTGTCTAGAGTTACAATAAACCGACAAAACTAATTTACATTGTTAAACATATATATGTGATGTACAATATTGAACATGAAACTGTCGGTAATAGCTTAAATAGAACTAACCAAACTTGCCTGAAAACTGTGACTTCGATTGTTGTAGTTACATGTACACTATTGCAATACTAAAAGCTTTAACCTGTCAATATGCAATATTTAATAAAAAAACTTACCTCGTAAGATTCTTGTATGAATAGTTGGCTTAATATTCGCGTCGACGCCCTCATCGTAATTTATCTTGTTCGCCGTAGGAGCGTAAAGACTTTTGACATGCGCCGCCGTTCATAGCCCGGTCTGATCTGCGCAGTTGGCCACGCGATTCGATCGGGATCACACGTTCTTTACGAACAAGAGAATCACGACGACCATCGCTCCGTTGAGATGCATCGCGCGAGCTACTCAAACGTACATATATGCGTGGGAGTCGGCTTGAGAGACGGAAATCTTTTTTTTTTAACACACGCACAAAAGCTTCGTGTAGTACTTATTATACACAACGAAACTATTTTTAGATCATATATATAGCTATACTTTGCGATGTTCCAATACTAACGGGCGTCAATTTTGAAATTGCAAACTGTTGAAACTATGTTTACTATGCTAAAAGCTATGTCAATTTTTACTTTCTATAATTTTTATATTTTCTGTATAAAACATTACATATTGTACATTTTATAAATTTAAATGTATTACAGATGATATTTTAAAATAAAAAATAAATTGCAGAGAATTTAAATAAAAAAATCATTTACTAGTTGTCGTTTTAAGAAATATAATTATCGCAAAATATGTATATAGTCAAATAAAATTACAAACTATTTATACTTTTGGTATGTATTTGTATTGTGTATACAGCAATATACTTAAATACATTGAATAAGATATAACATACATATACATATATTTTAAACGACGTTATTAAAGATTATTTATTAAAATAAAAATTATGAGGAACGTATTTTAATATGCACATATTTTTGCAACAACAAGGCCGAATGTACCAACTTTCTTCCCGGCACAAGAAACATAAAGATGGAATTTTCGGTCCATAAAAGGTTAAATGGCTACCCCGTTAACACATGCTTTATAAACCCCCGGCTTCTTTTAATTTAGATAAAAATTTAACTGTTCATATTAAATACAAACCAATAAGTACTTTTATCATTTTTGAATAATAAGTATAAAAATAAAATATTCATTTTAATTTTAAAACTCTCCTATATAAATAATACATTATATGTAAAGATAAAACAACGTTCAATAAAATTTACTTACGTACACTCAAATTTTCATGCTAATACCAAAAATAATGATCAGAATTGTGTTTACAGTATACAAAATATACAATTATATTTGTGTGTTAAAGTCCGCTAACCCAGGTGTAGCACGTCGTAGGGAAACCAAGATACAAACTGGCATACCGCTTTTATGTTGGGGACTCTCTATACATGTTCGGATGTCGGTGTGTTGAAAGAATTAATATATTATACACATCGGGTATAGAGAGAATGAGAGATAAAAGCAAACGGGTTGCCAACGGAAAGATACGAAAATATCCGAAGATTCCCGATGTATGAATTCGTACTTCATAATAAAATACATTTATATATGTGCATGTGAATATACTTATTTGTGTTTATAATTTTAATAGTATACAGCCATTTTACTTTGTTTCTTACGCGATCCATTATCTTTTTTAATATATATATGAGGCATTCCATTTTAAATCAGCAGATGAAAATTTAAAATTGATATTCTGCTAAAAAAACTCTTTTTTGAACCTAGAATATGCAAATAAATTTTTAGATGCTTTAAAGTTATTAATAACCAAAAAACTCATATTTTGCTGTTTTGCAATTATATGACCCATTTTCACTACTTTATAACTCAAAATATATATGCATCCTACAAAAAATGATACATATCTTTAAGGGGATGTTGGACCCAAATTGCAGAGATCTACACCTTTCAACCCACTAATTATATCTCAAATATTGAATTAAAAATCTGAAAAAATTCATAAGGATAGTTTAAAACTTAAGGAAGAGTCTGAAAAATCGACTTTTTGAGAAAAAATAATTTTTTCAATAATAATTGAAAAATAATTTTGGATCGGTAATTATTATAGTGAAAAAAGGCATAAATTAATTCTTTTGTTTATAAAAAATATTAAAAATGACCATTTTTGAATTTGACATCTACTTACGATTGGAAATCACATCAAGATTTCAATGCATTTTTAATTATAAGCATTAATTGAATATTATTGCACTTTTACTGACTTTAAGTCACTAAAAATCATATAATTTGGTAATTGACATCGTTCGGCACAAGTAAAATTCACAGGTATTTCTATAATTACATGTACTTTGTGTGTACCAAGTGGCTTAATGGCATAATTAATAGAATAAAAGTTATACACTTTTTTCTGTAAAGCTAACTGCAAAAATAAAAAAGTTCAACATGGCTGTCAGTTGTCGATGAACATGAATTTTTTCAATGAAAGATAATTTTAAAAATACTGGTAGATTCTACTTTTCATTTGCAAGAAAAAATATCGCTATCAATTATCTCCTGAGATTAATAGTTTCAGAGAAAAAAATTTATATAAAAATATGATGCGAACACATACCTTTATGCAGGAGAAAATTGATAGAGATGTCTTTTCTAGCAAATGAAAAGTAGAGTCTACCAGTATGTTTAAAATTATATTTCATTGAAAAAACTCATGTTCATCGGCAACTGACAAGCATGTTGGTCTTTTTTATTTTTGCAGTTAAGGTAAACGTCCCTAATAATAAACGCTTTTCAGACATTTTTTTAATTCGCTCTGAATAATGAATGAAAATAAGCACAAATGATGAAAATTTTTGTATCATTTAAAGCGCGTATTCTTTCTGAATCATTATCTGCCTTAATATTTCAATATAAATGTTTTGTATAAATTATATTAATAAAAATCTGAGAGCCTTATATGTACGTGTTATTAAATGATCGTGTAACCCTATGTCCCGATTCTTTAATAATCATGACCATATTATTAAACGAAACAAAATATAGAAATTTCTATGAAATTTTAATAAATTCGAACTATTTTATTCTTGACGTGGTAAACAATGATACTCACGATATATAAATATCTATAAAAATCTACCATAAATATGTTATTTTAGGTTTTTTGAAAAAAATCTTTCAATAGCGCCGAGGAAAAATACATATGTTATTTTAAAATAATTGTTTTAAGTCAAACGATCAGAAATTAAAATATGTGCAAGTATATGTTTTGTATTTTAATATATTTTAGATGCATAAATTGAAGAATAATACCTCTTTTTTTTAATACAAAGGGTAACTAAAAAGATAACCTTAAACAGTATAATTTACAGGTTAAATATCAACATCAACCCTATAGATAGTTATATATGCTTGATAAGGTATAAATATAGAAATTATATTGACTAAAGATTATTTTTATTGCTTCTCCTAATAAAAAAACTAATGTTTCAAGTAATTAATATTAGTTAAATAAGGCGCCTATATCTTTTAATAATTTTGGGACAGAAACAAAATCATATGAACGTCGAACGGAACATTAATAATTTAATGATCATTCTATTAAAATAAATGAATTTATGAATAAATTAAAACTACACGTTAAAAAGTACCATGTGCAGTATACATCATACTAAACCTTACGTTTACTAATAAATACAGACTTAAAAACTTGATCGAAATAATTGAACTTTTTTGACTAATGTGTCAGTCAATACATGTAATTTGGTGAACCTTTCAAATTAAATATTTATTTAAAGATTTTTGTTATTTTATTAGTGTTTGATTGATTTATCTTGGAAGTAAATGTCATTAATTTTTATCCAGTAATTTCAATAATTTATATAAATATGCGGATAATTTTGTAAAAACATTTCTTTCCGAGTGTTCCAAAATGGGTACACATCTTTCGAGGTGTTTATTAATAGGGACTTTTACCTTAGCTTTACAGGAAACAGTGTATAACTTTTATTTTATTAATTATGCCACTAAGGTACTTGGTACACACAAAGTACATGTAATTAGAAGTATCTGCGATTTTATTTCAGTAATATCAATTGTGCCGAAAAATGTCAAAAATTATATTATATGATTTTTTTAGAGATTTAAGGTCAGTAAAAGTGCAATGATATTCAATAAATAGTTATAATTAAAATTTCATTGAATTCTTGATGTAATTTTCAATTTTAAAGGTATATCTAAATAAGTAAAGAAATAAGGTAAAGACAAAAAATTTACAAAATTTAACATAATTCCCATTTGAATTTTTAAAAATATTTCGTGTTTCTTTAAATTTTCATGACCTTTTACAGAATCGAAGGCCATAAAAAAAAGCTACAGACGTTTAAAAAATATTGCTTTAAGCTTTTTTTTTGGACTTTTGGATACAAAATATTGACATGTAGTTAATGCGATATTGACCTTAAGATTAGAAATTCTAACCCAGAAGGATAAATTCTAGACTTAATTAGCAACGAATGTTACATATGATGTTCTATAGTAAAAGTTATTAGATTTTTAGTTAAATAGCGGTAAACACAGCTGGTATTAAAAAAAATTTGAAAAAATTACACTTGTTGAAAATACATTACCCAGTGGTGGTTGTATCAATCGGCAGAGACCGAGAATCGAACCCGGGATTTCCCGATCCACCACTGTACCAACCGAGCCATCACAGGTCTCTATAACAGCATTTAATCCTCTTGACACAATAATAAAATAAAACAATAATAAAGTGTACAAGTAAATAACTGTCCTGTAATGTCAGTTACTTGTAATAGTCTATTAGTATACGTATTAAATAAATAGATATATCAGTACAATAGAAATTGTTAATAATGTATTTTTAACTTCTTAATGTAATTATTTCAAGAAATAAAGCATTTATTTCGGTTTTTGTTGTCGTTGACAAATTTGAGAATGATTATTTAATTATTAACTTTTCCTCTTGCAAAATTAATAATATTGTTGATTTGAATAAAGTTTTTGCTTACCATAACTGCAACATGTAAAGCTTTGATTTTATTATAGGTTTAATTGCCTTCGAGACTCTATAGTTATATTAATACCTGCTTTATGTTCTTTCTCTTAGATATATTGTACCTTGAAATATAAAATACAATGCATTTTTATCGTATAGATAATTTCTACATCTGGTTCATTAAGTATGTAATTTTTTTTCTTATAATACACCTATCAACACTTCAAAGGGAAAAGTTAGCTAGATCCAAAGTGGCCTCAAAGTCGGCATGGCTATTTTTCAATTAAAGTGGACTAATCTTGTGAAGTTCTAGATCAAAGCTAATTTGACAGAAAGATGGCCCTCTTTGTTCTGGAACAACTTTTATCTGAACCATTTTTCTGTACCCTGCATAGCATCTGAGAAATTATTATGGTAAGATTAAAATGGCCTTCTGTGTGTATATATAATGTTAGAAACAAAACTTTGTTGAAGAACAACGGATATTTGCTGTATTTCCCCAAAGGTATATGTCAAAATATAGGGCATTCCAATACTTTTTTGATAATCCAGACTAGGGGGGGGCACCGATTTTGTTACAAACTTTATATAATATAGTATAATAACTGAAACAAACTTACAAGGAGAAGTATCCCAACTGCAGGGAATGAATATTTACCAAAATGTAGAATATGTTTACTACTATAAAAATATGAAAATAACCGGAGTTTATACTCAAAGGTCCTCTTTTACCACATATATAACCAAATAACGAAAAATCTCGCCAGAAAAAACCCTTGAACTGGTAAGATCCTTGACTTACCTATAACTCGAAAACAAATAAAGGCGCATACTCAAACCCAAATTTAAGGTAAGCTGAGATTGAATAGATTAAATTTAAATAACAGAAGCTTAAATATCTTGATTTGGTCGAAAGTTATGGAAAAAAAGAAATAAGAAGACAATTTGTCATCAAAATAGTTTTAATCCAATTATACACTCCGCATCAAAATTATCGCAACAAGATTTTTCACAGAACAATTGCCATTTTTTAAATGCTTGTAGCTCGGTCAATTTTCATCGTATTGAGATCATTTTTTTTGTTTTGTAGGGAATTATGTGCACTTTGAGGAAAAAATAATGCCTAATAGCTGCGAGATAATGCCACATTTCTATGTCTTAATCAGGCCTACCAACTTCTTTTTCTTAAACAACACAATAGTTTGCACGTTTACCTGGATTACCAAAATACAACAAACAACAAATACCAAAAAACAACAAATACCATCTTAAAGTAGACTTTTCAGCGAGTATTTTAAAAAAAAAGTCGACCCTCTACGACTTTTTTTGACCGAGTTATGTCATTTGAAAGATCTTCCTATGTTTTAGTCAAATACCGCCAACAATCAGCATTACCCGATGCGTACCGCGAGGAGGTTGTGGGTCGGACTCACGCATCATTGTGGCCCTGAAAAGGGCCGATTGTGTGAACCGTTTCTTACATTAGGGACCCCGCGGCTCGTCACTTCCGCAGTATTTTTTGACTCCAAATTTTTAGTTGCTATGTACTCTGTATAGCAAAATTAATGCTGAATGAGCTTTTGCCTTAACTTTTGACCAGTATCCCGGCGTAAATTTTTGCTTTATTTTTTAATTGATTTGTTGGTAGAGTTGATAATTTTACCGAAAGTATGGAGATGCATTGTTAAATGTACCGAAAATGTAGAGGTGTAATTTTAAATAAAGTTACACTTTTCATGGGTTAATTTAAAAAGAAAATAACGAATAGCAATATGTGGTTTCTTTGTTTATGAGGTTTTAAGATAGCTCTCGGGGCACGAATTTGTTTTAAATGTAACCTGATAATTTAGTAGTAGTTGCTATTAGGATTCATGCTATCCTGAAAGAACACGTAATCCCTACAAAACAAAAAAGATTATCTTAATACAATGAAAATTGATTAAATTACAAGCATTTGAAACATGGCCATTTTTTGAATGCTTGTAATTCGATCAATTTTCATCGCATTGAGATAATTTTTTTTGTTTTGTAGGGGATTGAGACCGCGGGGTCCCTAATGTAAGAAATGGTTCACACAATCGACCCTTTTCAGGGCCACAATGATGCGTAAGTCCGACCAACAACCTCCTCGCGGTACACATCGGGTAATGCTGATGTTGGCGGTATTTGACTAAAACATAGGAAGATCTTTAAAATGGCATAACTCGGTCAAAAAAAGTCGTAGAGGGTCGACTTTTTTTTTTAAAATACTCGCTGAAAAGTCTACTTTAAGATGGTATTTGTTATTTTTTGAAAAAAAAATTTTGGTAATCTAGGTAAACGTGCAAACTATTGCGTTGTTTAAAAAAAAGAAAGTTGTAGACCTGATTAAGACATAGAAATGTGGCATTATCTCGCAGCTATTAGGCATTATTTTTTCCTCAAAGTGCACATAATTCCCTACAAAACAAAAAAAAGATCTCAATACGATGAAATTGACCGAGCTACAAGCATTTAAAAAATGGCAATTTTTCTGTGAAAAATCTTGTTGCGATAATTTTGATGCGGAGTATAAATATACATATAATTATTTGACAAAACCAAATATAAGCGGTGTTTTAATTATGTTAATTTCAATTTACAGTGATTATTAGAGGTATTAGTCCAAATTTCATTTTATTTCTTTTTATTTTAATTTCTATTGGAGGTGGCATACCCGGTAAGTTACCGACCGAGTAAAAAAAGATAATTATTATATTTATTTAAAAAAATACGCATTTTTATGGAAAACCCGAATACAGAAGCACTAAATAATTAAATCAGAAGTCATTCTACAAAGTTTCAGGTCAATACAACATGGACACCCTAAAAAATTTCTGCACCGAAAATTTACGATTATTCTTGATTTTTCGGTGCAGAAATTTTTTAGGGTATCTTTGTTATATTGCTCTGGAACTTTATAGAATGACTTATTATTTAATTATCTAGTGCTTCTGTATTTAGAATTTGCATAAAATTGTATTTATTTTAAATTAATGCAATAATTAATCTTTCTTGCTCGGTCGGTAACTCATCAGGTATGCCACCCCCTTAATTTGTAGATGTCTTCTTTCTATAATTTGTATTGAAAAATTTGTAAGTTACATACTGCATATCAAATCCGGATAAAGATTCTTAATTTCTGTTGTTTATAGGGAATTTCGGTTTTGTTGAATAATTATTACGTTTTTCGTTTTTATTCATTTATTTATTTTTTTATTTTAACGTCGCTCTTTAATCAGCGACGGAGGTCATACGATGTCTTCATGAAGAAAAGCTTTTGTTGAAAATACATTCCCCAGTGGTGCTTGTATTAATCGGCCGGGGCCGGGTATCGAACCTAGGACCTCCAGATTACGAGCCCGACGCCCTACCGATCGAGCCATCGCAGGTCTTTCGTTTTTATTAATCCTGTATCATTTTATATTAATTTTAGATACGTGATATACTAATTTATTAATTTTATTTGTTTTCATGTAGGGCTTAATTATGGTATCTAAAATATTCAGTATTCTCATTGCATATTTTAGACTGGTTTTTACGAGGGTTTTTGTCGTCGTAGGTATAATGGTACTATATTACTTTCATATGATGTACTTAAGGTTGGGCTTGTGTCATAATATGTACCTATATTCTTATGCCAATATTTATACTTCCGTATTTTGTTTATACTATCGCTTTATAGGTAATATATAAATAAAATTTTTTTATTAGTATCCCAGTTTCTTTTAAATAATACATTTATATTCATATTCTTGTGTGGTATTGTTGTTTGAGGTTGCCTATGTATGGTTTTTTCATGAGAGTTTATTTATCAAAAATAAGTTCTATAATTTGTATTTTTTGTACAACTTCGATTTTGGGGTTAGCTACTTATGTATAATTTAATGTTTGCTTTTTACTTTTTATTTCAGGTAAAATTAATTGCTTTAGTTTTGTTGGCTGAGAATTTAGATATTGATGTATTGGCAAATTCTATTAGCTTTATTCAAGCTTCTTGCATTACTTTTTATTAGTTTTTAAACTATTTTCCTATGAAAGAAATGGTTATTTCTTCAGCATATGTAGTATTTTGTACAGGTAATTTGATGAAAGAATGACTCCACTGTCTATATTGATACTATTTTTTTTTATTTCAACATTGCTCCTTTTATGCTCCTAAACTGGTGCTAATTAGCGACGGAGGTCATAGGATATTTTTGTAGAGTGTGTTATTTATTTTTACTTTTATTTTTCTGTACGAAATAAAACTTTTAATAAAATAAAGCATATGTTCTCGGTAATTTTATACTGGATTAAAAGATCAATTATTCTCCTTTTACTAATAGTTACATGCTTTCTGCATATCCAGACATTAAAAGTTGTTGGTTGTTGTTAAAGGTTTCTAAAATATTTATGATGAATTATTTTAAATTAAAGTTTAATGCGTCATCGTTAGTGCAGTTATCTATAGCTAATGATATTCTTATTCACGTATGAAATATTTAGGGTTGTTTTACTAGTATACATGTAATAATTTATTTCTTCATAATTGATTTGAAATATTTTTAGGTTTTTCTCGACTTCTTCAGGTTTAACAAAAACTAGTCTGCGAAAATTATTTATGTATAATTTTTTTTTTATTTTTTTTTATTATTTTAACGTCGCTCTTTTTATGCTCCCAAACCGGTGCTAATCAGTGACGGAGGTCATACGATGTCTTGGTGAAGAAAGCACTTGATGAAAATACATTAGCCAGTGGTGCTTGTATCAATCGGCCGGGGCCGGGAATCGAACCTGGGACCTCCAGATTACGAGCCCGACGCCCTACCGACCGAGTCATCGCAGGCCTCATTTATGTATAATTGTATCATCCTTTAGAAAGCTCCTATTATATGATGTTTTTTTGTTTGTTCATTACGATTTCTACGAATTTCTCTTTTGAGATATATATATATGCGGTTGAACCGACGCGGTGGCGGAGTGGCGGAGACGCACCTCATCCGGTCACGGAGGTTAAGCAGTATGGTGACGTTCTCGGTCGCTTGGCTTTCGTGGCGGGTTAGGTGTTTTTTCACCCTTCACAACGTGAGCGGGAGGTGTGAAACATTCGGTTTCGGTGTCAAGGCCTACGCAATGTGACTTTGACACCCAAAAAGAATGTTTCGAATACACCGGCCATCTCGGGTGAGGTTTTCCCTGCTTCACAGGTTTCCCTCATCCACGGGCATAACCCCGGGCGAATGTGAGATGGTGGGGTTTTTAAGGGAGGGATAAAGCACCCACACATAGGTGGTAGGTGGACACCGTTAAAGTCCTCAGGGGATAAACGGTAGGAAGTGCCAGGAAAAAAGAGGGCTCAAAATGTTTTTTTGGTTCCTCTATATCACCAACAGCACAGGTGTAGTCCAATTATGCAAAAAATTAATTTCCCATAAGCCCCTAGGTAAGCCAGAAATATAAAAAAAATAAATTCACACGAGTTCCCATAAGCCAAATATACAAAAAATTAATATCTCATAAGCTAGATGCACAGAAAATTAATTTTTCATAAGCCCCCATAAGCCAAAAATATATAAAAAGTTAATATTCCATAAGTCTCCGTATACATTATTGGGCTAAATCAAATGGTCTACACCTAAATACGAATAAAACAAAAGTCATTATCCTTATGGTAATATATAACAACATTGGATTTCAAGTCTATACCCAATATCATTATATTTCCGGATGTACAAACGAATTCGTTACGTAGGTGAAAAATCTAGATGTAAGGATCTCCTCGACTGTCGATTTGTATTTGTGCCAATATGTATTTTTTTTTATTTTAACGTCACTCTTTTTATATGCTCCCAAATCAGTGTTAATCAGCGACGGAGGTCATACGATGTATTGGTGAAGAAAGCACTTGGTGAAAATACATTCCCCAGTGGTGCTTGTATCAATTGACCGGGACCGGGAATCGAACCTGGGACCTCCATGTTAGATGCCCTAACCGATCGAGCCATCGCAGACCTCAATAATAATTTTAATAATTATTTACTGACAATTATGCAGCATTTTTTATAATGTTCAAAATTTCAAAACACAACAGCTTAAAATATAATTTGGTTTTGTCAAAATTTTCGTTTTTAAATCAATCTAATTTTATCCTTATCATAGAAATTAATTTTCAATAGAGGCCGCTAAAAGTTACGTTTTTTTATATTTCTATAATATGACTGACTTCGTATTAGCCAGTTGGTTTTAGTTAGAAACTCGAGTCCGCTAATCAGTTTCACTGCACAATTTTCTACCGGCGACATTATATATGATTTATTATGTTTAAAATTAATTAAGAATAAAAATAACAAAATTCAATAAAAAATATATTATGTATAATTTAATTAAATAGTATTATTAGTAATAAATATAATTGAATGATAATTGTTGATTTGGTACGTTTATGACCGAATTACTAGTATATATTTTTTATTTGCGAAAATTCAGCTTAACTATGAGAAACTCGCGCACATAGTATTCTTATCATTTATATATGTGGGGTTTAAGTGCAGTCGTTGAAAAAGTTATGACTAATAAAGCAACGTAAAGCGGTTAAATGTTTTATACTTTAAACGCACTGTATTAAAAGATTAAAGGAACGCAACTGAAAATGATATATTTTTGTGTCTTTTCAAGTTTATTAATTGTGTGTATAAGTTTGGTAAACGCCGGCACGAGTAAGGATTTATCTTAATTTTAATTAATATTGTTATTTTTTTGTATCTCGTTTGGTACGAATATATTAAATATTGCAATGTTCGTTAATATTATCATTTCTTCTTTTTCAAGTAAGATACTGTATACCTAATTATTTAAAAAATAATACCAGCAGTGGATTAATTTTTGCATGTAACAGATTGTATAAAACTAACCACGAAGTACAATGTATAGGTGCAGTAGACAGGTATCTATATATTAGAGGTATTTCATTAAATTTGCTAAAAAATTGCCTAAAAATTAACTTTTTTATGCTATTGAACACGTGGAGAAATCTAAAATATGGTATAAATAGTTTTTAATTACATTAAATTAATATTAATATTTATTTCGTGTCTTCCAATTTTAGATTAGCGTGTTTCAGATTATTATCGACTGGACAAGCTGATTTTATGGTTGCGCAACCAGAAGATTTAAAAGTTATGAAATCTTTCTCCCAAATCGTCATTACTCATGAGCTCAAAAAATTTTCTGAAAGTTAGAATGTACATTATTATATAGTATATCTACACTGTCAAAAATGGTATTTTTGGTATAAATATTACTATATAAATTTTAATATTTATTAAAGACATACCGAAAGTTGCGAGAATTTCAGTATTTTTTACATTACCATTTTTGTCAGTATGCATAAATTATTTTTATATTGAAGCAATTCACGCACATAAAATTTATATTAGTTATACTTAATTTAGATTCATCACAACGAGTTGTTGAAATGGTAGCAATAATAAAGAATGAGTTTAACGTATCTCGATCTACGTATGGAAAAAAATTATGTTACATAGGTTTGGAAACTAATCACAGACCTCAATACGATTATTACTATACTACTGTAAGTTGAACAAGCATTGTGTTTTTGAAAGTATTAAATATCTTAAATTTATCGATTGATGGTAATAATTGTTACAGTATTTTGAAAGTTGGTTATTTCCTAGAAGTTGTCATCTCAACATAACAGTTTTGGAAAATCGGATTTTAAGCTTATCTAAACACTTTCAATCTGCGTGTATTGCTGGTCCATGGTCATTAGATCGTAAAATAGATGTTGAATTGAGTCAGTTGACTTTTTATTCGATTTAAATGTAATCGATATACAAATTTAAATTTAATGAATTTCAGAAGCGAAATATAAGAATCTTTGTGCACTCTGCAGCAATCCAGTTGAGTGCAATGAACATGATAGATTTTATGGTACAAAAGGCGCTTTAACGTGTTTGCGACAGGGAAAAGGTGATTTAGCTTGGCTGAGTAAATCGGAGGCATCGCTGCATTATGCAGTAAGTTGAAAAAAATTATTTTACTTTTATATATTTGGAGTCAAATTTTATTTAAAATTAGTATTCTATTTATTAATTACATGATAATGAAACTTTAATACATTCATAGGAATTGGAATCTCAAGGTTACGCGTTACTTTGTCCCGATGGAGTGACTGTAAGATTGACTGACGTCAAAGCTGCCAGTAGTTGCACCTGGATTGAAGACCCACGACCTGTTATTGTTGCTAATAGGTAACTAATGCTATGACAAGATTTTTTCATATAGATAATGTCACATCAATTATCTACATTATTATCGTTGATTTAAAATATTTTTAAAATTAAATTCTAAATTTAATTGGCTTTAGCTCGTTTTTTAAACACCATAAAAATTTTTAAAATCGATGTACTTTTCAATATTAATTTAGTTTCTCCATATCGACTTTATTTTTTTGATTTATTATATCAACTTAAAAATATTTAAGTGTTTAAAATGTATTAAATATTTTTCACTCTGATCATCTAAAAAGTCTACTTGATTAACCTCTACGAGTGGAGTAAAATTGCAGTTTATTCCTTCGATCACTTTATTCCCGTAGACTCATTTTATTCATTGCAGACACATTTTATTCATCGATCGTAGACTTACTTTTTTACAATATTGAACAAATTTAGAAATTAAAAAAAAAATTGTTATTGCAAAAAGTGACTTTTTAAATGATCAGGGTGAAAAATTTTATATACACTTCGGGAGTGAAAGACGATTATTCCCTTGGATGAGTTACTGCCAAAAGCTAAAGCGAGGAAGCAGCAACTTTCATCCCGGGAATAAATGCCTATTTTACTTCCTAAGTGCATAAACAACTAATATGCATTTTTTTTAGATTTATCAAATACTTATATAGTATTGTAGTTTAACCCTTAGCTGCCACATTGCACTAGAATAACATAACTGCCACAGTGAAGCATTTCTTACCCCGGCGTTAGAAAATTGTATTCTGAAGCAGCTATTGACATTTTTAACTTAAAAAATTTTGTTTTATTAGAAAAAATGGTATTTAGTATACAATAGTATATTTCGTAACAATGCGTAAAAGTTACAACTGAGTGTTTTTTTGACACACAAGTTTGGTACTTTTTTTAACGCACATGCTGCAAACAATATTTTTCGTTACAATGAGCGAGAAATCACATTTTAAAAATGTAATCAATGCGCAAAATGCAATTTCACGCACACGAATAATGAAACAAATTTTCAAATTTCTTTTGATATAAGTGATTATATACGCCGGTGTGTCAACTAAGGGTTAACATAATTTTATATTATTAAGAACATTATAATTAATATAACAAAAAACAAATGAATCACACGAAAGTAAATTATTAATTAATTAATATATATATATATATATGTTTCAGAGATATAGCACGAATTGTGCATAGTAAATTGTCTGACAAGGGTAGAGATGAAAGTAAATTCTATGAAGTTATTCATACGACATATAAATTTTCTTACTTGAATAAATTGAAGAGCATATCAAACGTAAAGGACTATCTTATAAAATGTATTACTTAAGTATAAATATTTATTACAGACTTCATCATCAGTGGAAAAAATAAGAGTTAATGTATACAATCTTAAATTATCTCTTTATATCAATTTTCACAATTAATTGGCATTATTATATTAAAGTTTGTAATTACATACTTGTTTTCATACTCATGACTTTTATTTATTCTCTGAGACATGTGTAGTTGCATTATACAGGCGCTTTCAAGTTCTTTGAATTATTAATACGTAATTCCTACTACAATTTACAATTTTCACATTTTTATCTTGAAATGATATAATACACGTAGTTATGTTATTAAATTTTTATAAACTACATAAGTATTTTTCATTACGTGAAATTATATTTTTATAAATAATTACACTGTGAACGTCACAAAAATGTACAATTATTCATGGACATATAATTCTAATATATTTTAATACTAATATTGCGATTTTTAATTTCATGAAAAGTTCGTGGATACTTTAGCGCATCAGTAAGACATCAATCATCCTGTCACTCATCAAGGAATATTCGATGGTGTATCGCTTCAAAAATAGAAGAAAGCAAATGTAAAACTTTACAAAGTGCATCTAATGCTTTACAAATAAGTCCTAGTTTTTCATGTGTAAAAATGCATAGTAGGCATGCATGTATTCGAGCAATCAGTAACAATAAAAGCGATATTTTTGTTGCTGACCCGAGCGAAGAATATGAGGCAAAAAAGTAAGTTTATGTTTACTCAAGTTTATTTCATATTTATCAATAATATAATGAATCGCCTTGTATAGTACGGACAAAAATTACATTTTTTTTAGTTACTTGTATTGTAAAATAATTTTTTGTTAATGTAGAATTTATTGCATATGTACATTAAAATTTAGTGTACTTACACCACTAATTATTGTACAAATCCTTAATAATTATAATACTAAACAGTATTGGTAAATAGCAAAAAAAACTTATAATTATAAGGAAAGTTGATTACATCTATTTTGATCAAAAATGTATTATTTTTTCAACTTCTAATCATTGAAACTTGATTTTCCTGATATTCGCAACAACTTTAATCTCAAGAAAATTACAATGCACAAGTATATTTATATTAGAAGTTATGTTCATTATTTCATGCAAAATAATAAATAATAAGTACCTACTCCTATTGAAGATTCTATAATTATGTTGTTTTTTGTTCCCGAATGTACTTTGTTGTTTTAAATTATTCTAAACATAAATAAAAAATGTTTGTTGTAGATTAGGTTTAAAATCAATTATAGAAATGATGATCAGTGAACGAGACGAATCGAACACTGTAGCAGCAATAGTAAGAAAAAAATCATCATTTAAAAATTTTGTTGATTTAAAACACTCTAAAGCTTGTTTCAGTAGATATAAAAGCGTTGGTATGCACAATTACGATAAAAATGTAATTGATAATTAATATTTATTTATATAGATGAACCAAGAAATTTGTTAATTTAGGATGGAATGCCGTTTACTCAATATTAAAGAATACATATGATGTATCTGGAGTTTCGGATGTTGAAGCTATTTCAAACTTTTTTAATGATAGTTGCGTGTTTGATTTTGATACAAAGAAAAACCAATTTCCAAAACGTTTAAATTCAGCATGCAAACATAACAGTATTACAATGACTCACTATCAGTTATTTTATACTATTTTGCACATTACATAACTAATAATATTTTTTTACAGATTCGTCTATAAAACAATTAAATGTAAAATTAAAAATGGGAACGGATGAGAAAACATTTAAATGTTTAGAGAATGGTGGGGATGTTGCATTTATGAATCTGAGCTTTGCAAAAATTTATTCTTCGCGTACGTGGTATTAGTAAATATTGGCTTATTATATTTTTTATTCATTTACTTTAAAAAAAATTGACTTGTATTTATTGTACGTACATTTAAGGAGACAGTGTCTTTCACGCAAAGTATAAAGTACTTTGTCCTACACCGGAAGCAGAAAAAGAAAACTTATGTTTTTTAGCGAAAATCAGTTTAGGTTCAGTAAGAAATGTTTTATTATTTAATTGTATAGTTACAACAAGAACCTCATATATTTGATGTACAGATCATACTCTAACTCTAGGACATATTTTGTGATGTAAAAATATGAAGGAAGTCAGAGCCTCAGATCCTAATAATCGTTCTTACGTAAGTTATACGTTATTAAAGCAAACATGTGAAAAAAGAAGATTTAGTTTGATCCCTTATAACTATTGAATGATTACAAATAGTCAAACGAACCAAAGCATAAAAAATAGTTTAGTGCAAGTAGATAGAATTTTAAACAAAATAAGCTTTAATCACTTAGTTTTGTGCAAAGTTAGCGGAAACAAAAGTTGGAAGAAATTCGCTGAAAATTTAGCACTTAAATTGTGTTAATATTTAGGCAATATATCTTTCAATTTGTGTATTTGTTACAATTTTGTACTAAAATATCGAATTAGAGCTTATATTTTTAGATCCTATCTACTTATACTCAACTTTTTTTTTAATTTTCATTTGATTGTCTGTCCGTATAATCATTCAAGAGTTGTAAGCGATCGAAGTAAATCATCATTTTAAAATTTGAATTTTTTCAACTATTGGAAAATTCGTGAATCTATTGCTTGTTTACACTATAAGTTATGATAAATGAATTTATTGATCTCCACAAGCCAAATACTATTCTTCACAACTCAGTAAGGCGGACTGTATTAATACCAGTCACTTTAAATACGTCACAGAATGAGTGTTTGAAAAAAGACCAAGACAAGCTAAGTCAAAATAAAAAATTTAATTGATATAACTTATAGTATAAACAAGCAATAGATTCACAAATTTTCCAATAGTTGAAAAAATTCAAATTTTAAAATTATATGGCATTGTATCACAAAATGCTTTAAGACATTAGTTCTATGTAAGTGCGTTAGGGGGCTACCTGTTAATATGTGGCACTTACTAAAGTTTGCTATCGGTAGGGCATATATAGCCCATGTCTTCCTCGTCCGAATAGAGCTGTTTTTCAAAATTTTTATATTATATCATTCATCTGTATCTAGAGACGGGATACCTGGACTCTACTGACGAGCCCACCAGATATACTCAGGGCGAAATACAATAAATTTTCTTTTCCTTTCTTTCTTTTTTTCCATTTTTTTAATTTTATACTACTTACAATCAATTAAATTTTTTATTTTGACTTAGCTTGTCTTGGTCTTTTTTCAAACTCATCCTGGTGAGGTATTTAAAGTGGCTGGTATTAATACAGTCCGCCTTACTGAGTTGTGAGGAATAGTCTTTGGCTTGTGGAGATCAATAAATTCATCTATAATGTAAATCATCATTCTTTAATTAATTGCCGAGATTGCTGTAATGACGTATAACTTTCGTTAAAGCGGTTGTTGAGTTTAGAGCTCTGGCTTTCTTCATATTTTCACATCACATAATATATTTTAGAGTTAGAGTATGATCTGTGTACCATATCAGGTTCTCCTTGTTAATTTAAAAATACGATATGATAATACTTCTATTTCAGGTTTTGATTAGAGAAAATATCTCGAATGTTATAGAGAACGATACATACTTAATGTTTTTGGCTTTGCATCGTTATTTTGGTAGAAATTTCGACAGAGAAACTCCCATGTTTCAAATGTATCAGCCTTATGATGGAATTTCTAATGTTATCTTTTCCGTAAGTAGATATTTCATTAATTTTTTAACATTTTTTCCTATTCATGCTATATATAAATATATATACACACACGTGTACAATGTGTGTGCATATAAAATCTCTTATTAAAATTTACAATCGTTTATTTTAGGGCGCAACGATGAAATTGCAAAGAACAGATGCGCGGATTAATTATGGAAAGTACAGTGGAGATTTGAATATAAAGATAAAAGTGATAGACGAGAACTTAAAGAGTGCAGTTAGTAGTAATCAACAACAAATAATTATTATTTTTATGTTCTCAATTATAAATGTACTAAGCAATCATTACTTTTATATACTATTTTTTTAATCAAATACAAAAATTGAACATAATGTGTAGTATAGTACATTAATAATTTAAAAATTTTTAATGATTCATTAACGATTACATTTACGATAAATGCCATAATTATATTAATGTAAATTTTGCATTAGATACGAATAATCTTTATTGTTATAAATATGTCATTATGTTATCATAGTTGTTTAAACACTTTACACGATTTAAATACACATGCACCGCAGATAGTATAGTGATTCATCGTTATTCTACACGAAAATGGTTTTTCTTTAATTTTTTCCCGATTATTCTAACTTAATTCTTACTAAACCATTATTTTTAACTTAACCGGAATAAGTAATTATTTTCAGGAATGCACGTATTAACGAAAGATGTAATTTTTACACATAAATTTTATTCAAAAATATCGTTTTTTGTAAGCTAAAAATTTTATTTATAAATTTGAAGATTCACGCATCAGGAATTTCCTATTAATCATAAGGAAAAACTTGGTGTTAATCCTTGAGATTATCCTTCACAGATTATGTAACAATCGTTAATATAATTTTGAACGGTACTATGTTCCGTCAATAGTACTATGTCCGAATTATATATGTATGTATAACATTTTATTTGAAATACCGTATATTGCATTTCACATTGTTAAATGGACGCTTAAAAAGTACACTACAGAATTATTCAGAATTTTTCTAAAGAAGTGCAGTCATTTTTTATAAAATAATAGAAAACAAACTCTCTGTCGCAATGTTACTGCGCAAAGTTAGTACATACAAAAATGTGCGATCAGGAAATTTTTTTAACAGCCCAAACCAAAAATATTCCTTGTTTGAACTACACTGAGTGATCGTAGAAAATACGATAAAGTTGACAACAGTTGTTTGCACATTCGTATGCATTGCAAATTTTATTCCTTAAGAACTTTAATATATACATATTATATACTGCCTTATCTAAACTGTGTTCTTTTTAATTATCTTTTAATTAATATTTATGTATACACTTAAACATTAAAAATGTTGCATATTTTTGTCTATAATAAACGAATAAATTAGTAGGGAGTTATAGTTGAAATTTATAAATTGTGTATCTGTAAACATAATCGTTAAGAATAAACGTCCTGTTCCAAATTAAAATATTGTTAATATTTATTTAAAATTTAAGTGTAAAAATTACGCAACTGTTGTAATTATAAAAGTAATTATATTAAATTTTATACCTATATGTGTTCCCGTTGCGTTAACAAAATTATAATTCTATACATAATGTTTACAAATATATAAAGTAGAAAAAAAATGGAAATTTAAAATGATAAGCATAGACGTATAGCAGATATTGAATAATATGAGTATGATGCAAATAATGAATTAAAGTTTGAAGATATCCAGAACTACAGAATTTCCCCCCACTAGAAAGTAAATTGATATCGAATGTGTAATATTCCTCGCGAGTGGATTTGTATACTTACACGTGTTATGTTGGTGTATATATGTATATATATATATATGTGTGTGTGTATATGTATATATTTTTTATTGTGCGGAATATCTGCCGGCCTCGTCGTCAGTCGCTTTCTGTCCATATATTTTAATTCGTCGGCAGTCGCTCTGGGGCCACGCGAGCGCACACTCTTTCCCACTTTTTGGCTGCAGGTATAATCTCTCGCTGATCGAGATCGTAAACGATGCCGCTTGCTTGCCGGAAAAGATGAAAGTGAAAGTTTAGAATCCTTCCGGCAAACGATACACCATTGTCGTCAATTTATTATTAAGCTTTTTTATATACTCAAACAAAGAAACAGCGATAAAAAATAATGGCGTATTCGATAGTTTTGTGGATGCTCTTTGCATTTTCGAGCCATTGTTTTATTCAGGTGGATGCAGGTGCACGTACGTATACATACATACATCTATAATTAATTTTCTTATTAACTTTACACCTATAGTGGACAGACGGTACGTGGTTACGTACATTTCTATTTATTTACCTAGTGAAAGTTGACAAGTGAAAACTGAGTTGACATTTGATTCGCGATATCTATCTATCTATCGATATATATATATGTACACATAATCGTAATAGATTCACATCCAGTAGTTGATCGCTATACTTATATAGATTTACTTCTGCTTTTTATATGACATAAATTAAATTCCATAAAAATTTAAATGCTGGTAGTTACGTTTTATCAGTCATATAAATATATTATATTTTTTTACATTTATTTAACGATGTACCGGTAGTTAATTATGTTATAGATATATATATATACTTGAATCAATATATACGCATATAATGTTGCTTTCACAAATTTCCTACTGATATTAAATTTTTCAAATATATAATTAAGCAAATAGAAAGTTCGTAAATTGTCAAAACACCGATAGCTTTAATACATAATGTGTGTGTTGTACACCTGTACAAATATTGCGAAGTAATATCAATCTTTACAATTGCTGACAGACGCACATATAGCAGTAGAGTATTAATGACAATTCTTTAGTGACATACATATGCAGATAATAAAATTAAGTCGATAAATTTAAAGAGACACGTATAACGAGAACTATCAATTAAGGAGGTTTTCTTTTTGTATATGTATCGCCAATCTGTTTATCGGCTTCCTCGATATATACATAAAACGTAGATCTTTTTCGTAACGCGCGAAACGATAGTGGAATCCCCGGATTTCTATATATACACTGACGCACGCATATATAGACAAATGAACGATCATATATATATATATGCCTATACTTTTCCTTCTTTTTCGACCTTGACAATCTCGTCTGTCTGTGTCCGCTCTGTATGAAGATGTGTACACACCTACTAACATTTCAGCCAAGACTTTGTTGAACTGGATTTCGAGACTCTCTTTTCGGAGCATACATTTTCAACAATAATTTTGTTTTATTTGTCTGTAAATGGGTTATTTTAATTGAGGAAACTTTAACAAACTCTATATATGATTTTTTTAATCCAAGAATATTACTTAATTTATTATTATAGCTATATATACATATTATAAGTAAAATTTTTTAATTATTGAATTGAAATGTTTTATTTTTATTAATTATTATTTCGTGTGTTTAAGTATAGAATGTCGTTGAACTTTTACTCTCAGTGAGCATTGAACTGAATTTACGATATAAAAACTTGTTTTATAATCTAGTTTGAATGTTGTATACATTATGTAGCATTTTTATGACCTAGTGAGATTTAATTTCTCATTTACATACATTACGGTAAAATAATAGATCACATTATTAATTCATTTTTTAAAGCAGCACGAAAATTTATTTGGTTTATGTAATTATTCTATATTCTATAAAGCAATGTACATTTCCTAGAACGTATATAATTTAATTAATTTTTTAATGTACGTCTTCAGTTATTAAATATTTGATTGATCTAAATGAAATGTGTTCATATGGCTTAACAACTTCTTTTTCAAATATAAATTACGTTATATTAATTCGTGTTATGTAATTACAAATGAAAAAAATAATATCTGTAATAATCATTCAAATTGAAGAAGTATTAAAGCACGTTGAACAAGATTCTATTACTTAAATCACAATTATATCATATTATTTTTCCATAATTCATACAGTTTAATATATGAACATCTGTTATTGACGTCATGATTTCTGATAATCCATTGATTTTTCAGTTCGCTAAATAACTTAAATAATGCATATCAATAAAAAGATACGAAATGTCACAGTTTTTTTATATAGGGTTTTTTTTCGTATATACAATATTAATCATTGATATATACAATTATAATCAATTTAAAAAATTTGTTAACAGTAAAATTTTGTGCGACCACTAAAAGATTTTCGAGAACAAATAATGCACTGCAACGATCGTGTAATGAGTTGAAGATGAAGTCAAACGAAATCAATTGTATTATCGCAGATGATCGGTAAGCATATGTGCATATATGCGAGTACGATTTATACGAATCATAAAACTTACTCTGTTATTCTTTTCTTTACAAATATTATGTCATTTAAGATCTATATATAGGTATATTATTACAGTTTAACGTGCCTTCGAATGTTATCAACTGGATTAGCTGACTTTACTGTGCTCGAGCCTGAAGATTTAACAGTATCGACTACTAATGTCATCGATGACAATAATTTACTAATAACCCATGAATTGAAAATGTTTTCCGAAAGTTAGTATACTGATTTTTAATTACAAAAATTCACATAATTAATGATGTTTTCATTGTATCGTTATTTAATTAATTAAATATTATCTAAAGTTGGTATAAATTGAAAAACTAAGTTTAGGATGATAATTGTTAATAACTATTTATTTTAGATCAACCCCAACACGATACGGAAATGGTTGCACTAGTTAAAAATAAATTTGATAACACGTGGACGACAAAGGATAAAAGACTGTGTTACCTTGGCTTTGAAACGGGATATAAGCCAAATTATCATTATCATTACACATCTGCAAGTATTATAACATTACATTAACTCATAAACCAAAACTATATAATATACTGCAATTAAGTATAAAATAAAATTAAAAACTATTTTTCTTATCATTTAATACGAGCAGTATTTTGAAAGATGGCTAATAAACAGAGACTGTGATCTTAATAAGACTTTACTGGAAAATCGTATCGCCGATCTTTCCCATCATTTTGAATCGGCGTGCATCGCTGGACCTTGGTCGCTTGATTCAGCTTACGATGGAGTATTAAGTGAGTTGAACACTAATATATATTTGTATATAGTTGATCATTGCGTTACCTTGTGCAATTTGTTCGTGTGCTAACGGGTCATTTGATTATTTTAAATTTCTGCAAATCTAAGCCACCAATTTTTTTGTAGAATCAAAATATAAAAACCTGTGCGCACTGTGCGGTAGTCCAGTTGGATGTTACGAAGGTGATAGATATTATGGTATGCAAGGTGCTATTACGTGTTTACTAGAAAACATAGGCGACATTGCATGGCTTAGCCGAAGCGCCGTTGTTCCTTATTTTTCGGTAAGACAGTTTTGTTCTCATACATTAATCATTTTAAAACTATAGAACGATTATTTTAAGATTTCATGTACTTCTAGTGATCACAATTTTAAGATATACATAATATTTGTAACACATTTTATTATTTACGTATAGAAACTTATAAAAACAATTTATTTTTATTAGTATACAAATATAAAAGATATAAAAATTATATATCTTTTTAAATTGATTGATCAAAAAAATGTGAAAAATATATATGTGTATTTGTATATGATTGACATCATTTTGAATTATGTTATCTTTATAAGGAATTAGCTAATTATGGATTTAGTCTTCTTTGTCCGGATGGAATGTTTATTCCACTCTCAGTAAATAAAACTTGCACGTGGATCGCTGAGCCCCGACCCACGATCGTTTCAAGGAGGTAACACAGACTTTTTTAATTGTCAGTATATTATTTCTAAAATAATTCCTGCTTTTAGGAAAATTTTAGTAATCATCAATATATACTCTATCTCTATAAAGACATGTTCAATTTATATTCTTACTAATTTGTTAATATTTTTTTAATATTCGCCTATTTAATACATATAAAACTGCTTATAATTTTTTTTAATTGTATCATTGGTTTACCGATAATTTGTTTTCATATGTTTCCCAGTGATGTAGCAGATCGCGTATCAAAGAGCATAACAGACATGGGAAACACTGGGAAGAAGTTTTACCCAGTGATTCACGCTTCGTACAAATTTTCGCATTTAGCAAATGTAACACCTCCGCTACTACCCAATGATTACATGATGAGATGTAAGATAATTTTAATTCATTTGTAAATATAAACAGCTGACAAACTATAGCAATATGTAAACTGTTTATAAGTAAAGTTTTCATCGGGATTTTTTTATATTTTTTGCTGGATAATATAATTATAGAGTATTAGTAAGAAATCATTATTTTGTAATATATTCATTCTTAAATTATGATATTCTCGCGTATTAATGTACTGTGTACTGTGTTTAGTAACGCTGCAAAATCATAATGATTAAATACGTGTAGCGTAGATGAAACGAATTCCGTTTAAACGACGAAAATATGCATTGTACAATTGTGAAACAAGATCTTATTAATTTCTATTTAATTTTTAAATTTAAATTATTTTAATTTATGTGTATATTAAACAATATTGTTATTTTAGTTACATTCTAAATGTTAGCTTTTCGTGGGAATAATAAATTAAAATTTTAAATATTTTACGTTTATTTTACAGTCCAGGGATACGCAAGCTCGAAAGCACATATGAGCTGCTATCCAGATCGAACGATTCGTTGGTGTATATCATCTAACGTTGAAGCGAGTAAATGTGGATGGATCGAAGCGGCAGCTATGGCACTCGACGTAGAACCAAGAATCTCTTGCATTCAACAGAAAGATAGAAAATCGGCACTCGAAGCAGTGAGAGATGATCGCTGTGACATATTTGTCGCTAAACCTGAAGAGGAATTGCACGCGAGAGGGTAATATTATTGCAGTCAATATTATTAATTATTGAGTTATTGGATGCAACAGATATTTGGCAATAATTATGCACTTTAGACGAAATCAATTCAAAATAATTTGTCTGATAGACTGTAGGAGACCTATTAAAATAAGTTCATATTCTATTTTTCGTTTAGGATGAATTTAACGCCAGTGGCTCACATAATCTCGAATAATGATGTCGAAGCAAGCAGGTTCGCAGCTATCGTTAGAAAAGATGCTAAATTCAGAAATTTTAATGACCTTAAAGGGTCGAAAGCCTGCTTTACTGGCTACAAAAGCGTGGGTAAGATATCCGTTAACTTTTTATACAATTGAATCACATTTATAACTTACATTTTTGTAAATTAAAAGAAATTATTGGATTGTAGGTTGGAATGCATTCTTCTCCTATTTGAGAAACGATTCTTCGCATTACGATTGTTCAGACGATAAGGCAATATCGCAATTTTTCAATGAAAGTTGCGTACAGGGTCTTAGCAACAGTAACAGGACTGTACCCAAAAATTTGTATTCCTTATGTAATCAAACTCAGTTCGACAAAAATTTAGGACCCGAAGAAAATACATTTAAATGTTTGATGAACGGTGGAGATGTTGCTTTTGTTAACATCAGCGCTGCTAAAAAATATTACTCAGGTAATTTCTATTGAAATATTATTTAAACATTATTAATACGTCATCTATTGTCAATTTTATAGAAATGTGATTGTTATGATTTACAGAGTCGAATATCATTGTTGTTTTATCGGGTTATCATTTTGTATTCTTTATGTATCCGTATAAAGTAAAGATTATTATCGTTATCTGTAATTATAAAGAACTATAATAGTTTATGAAGTGTTTGATATTCATTTAGAATCATGAATATATACTTGTTAAAAAATGTATCTCGGAACTACATGATATAGCTTTAACTTATTTAACATTTTATTAAATAGAGTGGGGTTTACAAAATAACTAAAGACCTCTGTTTTTCTTATACATTTGCACTAATAACGTATAGTTTATAATAATACGTAATATAAAGTTATTATTTAATTTATATTACGATTTTTTAAAATTCCTTAGCTTTTTCCATTTTCCATATGAATTACAAGATGCTTTGTCAAGATGAGTTTCAAGCAAACAGTGAACCATGCTTTTTGGCTGAAACAACATTAGGATCGGTAAATATTTATAATTTTCTAGAAAGGATGGAAAATTATTGATCTTCACGAACAAAACAAATATGAAATCAACGATTTATTGCCATCATTAACGTATATCAACCTGAAGAGTTACACTGAAAGTTATACTTTCTTTATGATAACGCCTCTTCAGTGAAATAACAATTTGTTTCTTGCGTTTCATTGTCACTCTTCAGGTAGTAAGAATGTGCGAGTTCTCGCAAATTAGAGTTATTCAACCGAAAGTCGGGTGGGCGATATCGAGTGTTCAGTAATGAATCCAACTATTCATAATAATCAATGTCTCGAATAGTTCACGACACGAGTTAAATAAGTAGCTTGAGTAATATGAGTAACTCGAATTGTACTGAGATACAGAGTTGTACAGTGACAGAGATACAGAATCTGAAACTTTGGTAGTAAATTATTGATTTGAAATTTAGTTTGTAGGGATCAATAATTTTCCATCTTTTTCATAATTACATCTATTGACAAACAGTAAATTCAACTATACATATATTTGTAATATTTTTATGAATAAAAAAGCATATTAAATTACACGTAAAAATAAACACATATAAATAATCATTGTAATTTAAAGGTCTTGGCAAATAAAAAGACTTCGCAAGTAAGGAAGGAAGAAATTTACTTAACATTATTATCTCTTGATCGGTATTTTGGAAGGACGTTTGATCGTGAAACAGCGATGCTTACGTTATATGGACCGTATGAAGGACAGTCTGATGTTATTTTTCCGGTAAGAATACAATTTGTTAATTATTATATTGCATAAATATTAAAACTGCAGGAATCTATAACAAGAAGACCATTATATGTTTGAGAATCGAATCGTGTCCAGCTTGACAGGATATGTTTTCTAATATCAAAATATGTATAAAGCCAGAGCCGCAAACCATAACAATCGTCTTTTTTTAAGTTATACGCTATTAAAGCAAAATTTACAAAAAAGGCTTCACTTAAATGCTTGTAACTTCTAAACTATCAAGTATTAATACTCAAACCAAAGTTTAATAAAAGCTAAGATAAAATACATATAATTTAAAAAAAAAGTATGCTCAAATCTGTTAGAATGGAGAAAAGTTATAGCCAAATTAACAACTTGAAGAAATTTAGTTTAAATAATCAATAAAATTTGTAGTACTTAATTTTCGTTAAAATGTTTTCAAATTCTTAATTCGTCTATAACTTTGCACCAAACTAAAAGATTAAAGCTTATACTGTTTAAAATCCTATCTTCTTACACTAAACTATTTTTTATGCTTTAGTTCGTTTGACTATTTGTAATCATTCGATAGTTATAAGGGATCAAACTAAATATTCTTTTCTCAAATGTTTGCTTTAATAGCGTATAACTTACGTAAAAATGATTGTTAGGATCTGAGGCTCTGGCTTTTTATATATTTTTATATTAGAAAACATCCTACAAGCTAAACATGCTCCATTTCCCAAACGTATGGTGGTCTCCTTGTAAGTATATTGAATTATCTCCTCAAGTTCTCTTATATTAACAATAAGAAGTAATTTTAACCGTTTAATTAACTATACTTATATTAGAGAAAAATATTAAAAACATCATAATAAAAAATATTATACATTGGTTTTTATAATCTAGGAGTATACTTGATAAATATTTTATTGCTTTGAAATAATTATGTATTTGTTTAAATTAAAAATAATTATTTGATTTTATACATTAACATACAGTTAAATATTTTGATTATAAATTAATTAGTTCTTAAAATTTCTTATTTGTAGGATAGAACACAGCATTTACAAAAACACGTTAGCGATCTTAGACGAGGACGCACTTATGAAGAGATTTTAGAAAATCTTCAAGATAAAGTTCCATGTGGCGTTGGTTCATCCAGTTGTTCGTCTTTAAGCAGCAGTACATTCATCATCTTAACAATCATGATTTCCCAAAAAATATGGACATTAATTATTGCCTAGTCATACAGTGTACATATAAAGTATGAAACAGAACATTTTAATTTTTCACCAACGTCAAGTAAATGGTCGAGATTGGAACATTCCAATAATTTAAAAGTAAAAATCATTATCGATGAGAAATAAAAAATAATTGTAATTTGTACAGCTTTATAAGCTGTATATTTGTATTTATATATACATATATAAATATTTTTAAATATAGGATGTACATAATATTATTTGTACCGTATTTGTTTGCAGGTTAAAAAATGTGTAATATTAGCTTACTTTAATAATATTTTAGATTAAGTTAGCTTGTATTGTTTTATATGTACACATATTGTACAATAGATTTCGATAATCTTACATAAAAGTATTCTAAGAATACTTTTCGAAAGAAAAACACTGTAAATCTTATATAACACAAAAACTATCTTTTATATAATTTTACTGTTAATTGTTATATAGTATTATAAATGTCATTGTATTTTTTATTAAAATTTAAAACCTGATTTACATATGTGTAGATATCATAAATCATAAAATACCAGTAGCAGCAATACAGTGGTAATATTAGTACCCACTATAATACTATAATAAAGTATGATACTATCCACTACTTTAAATATTGATGTCAAAATATTTGAATTGAATAAAAAAAAACATATTGTGGAATCATCAAGTTCATAAAGATCGCTGCATTTATTCCTAATTTGTCGTAATATTTAAGAAAGTATAAACAAATTATTAAAATAAATATATCTCTAAAATTACAGCCTCAACTGATGATTGCATATAAATATAAGCTATTAAAATAATAAAAACCTCAATAAGCTTTCACTTTTTTCTTTTTATTTTTTATAATTTTACTTAAAGCAAAATTTCCAAAAAAAAGAGACTTCACTTTAAACACTTATAACTTCTGACCTATCAAATATTAACATTCAAACCAAAGTTTACTGAAAAGCTGAGATAAAATAGATATATTTTAAAAAAAGCACGTTCAAATTCGTTAAAATGGAGCAGAGTTATAGCCAAATTAAGAATTTGAAGAAATTTAGCTTAAAAAAATCAATAAAATTTGTACTGCCCAATTTTTGTTTAAAACTGCTTCTAATTATTAATTTGGTTATAACTCTGCTCCATTTTAACACATTTGAACGTACTTTTTTTTAAAATGTATCTATTTTATCTCAGCTTTTCAGTAAACTTTGGTTTGAATGTCAATATTTGATAGGTCAGAAGTTATAAGTGTTTAAAGTGAAGTCTCTTTTTTTTGGAAATTTTGCTTTAACAGCGTATAACTTTTGGAAAAAACGATTGTTATAGTCTGCGGCTCTGGCTTTTTTCATATTTTTATATTAGAAAACATATAAGTTCAATAATTACAGATTATTTTTAAATTTACCGCTATAATCAAACCATATCTGCGCATGCGCTTTATAATTTTATCCACCCACAAGTTATCCACTGCGTTGACTATTTCTTTTTTAATATTGGTGAATTGTCATAAGATATTTGTAAAGAGCTGAATCTACCTATTTATTTTATGTATTTAATAAATCAAAGTAAATATTATTGAATGTAGAGCAGAGCTTAAATTTATTAAATATTTCTTCTGGTGAAAGTTATGTTGGAAATTTGAGTAGGTAAGATTAAGAATATTATGGTTTATATTAATTTAAATAAATTAATATTTAATTAAAATACATTTGTAAATTTTGTTAATAATCTGTATAGTGAATATTTCCAACCGTGACGTGACGTAAAGAGTGTACAGATATAGTCGGAGTCAAGGGGAGAAGAGTAAAGTGTTACAGCAGGATACATTTTAGGTTAGAAATCTTATAAACTATGATGTTAACATAATGTTTTATATAATTATAAGTGAAACTAATAAACTTTTTTTTAACAGTTATTGGTTGTCTGAGATTTTACAGTAAATAAGCAATGTTGCACATAAAATTGAATTTATAATTGTAATGTATTAAGCATTGTGTCCAGTTATGTTATTATCTAGTCTTAAATATATAATATAATATATAGTAAGTATTTATAAAGCTTTTTATTACTTAGTAGTTAGTATATGCTGCTCAGTAAAATAAATCTATATATTATTCTAGGAACAATGTACGATTTACAAAAGTTAGAAGAAAATGCAAAAACAGCTGCCACAAAACATGTTATCAACATGTTGCAGAGGCCAGGCCATCTGGAAAAAGTTGAACAATTCAAACGTAGAATTGGGAGAAAGAAAGCATCTGTTGAAACAATGTTAAAAACAGCAATGCAGAGTCAGTTGGATGGAGTTAAAGTAGGATTTGATCAATTAAAAAGTTCACTTTCCAGTATAAAATTAATTAAAGAAGAGCTAGATTCTATTGGAAAACTTTTTGAATCTGTACCAACAATCAATGCAAAACTGCAAGCAGTTCAATATGAAAATATGAGACATTCGCAATATGTTACAGCAAAAGAAAATTTAAAGCATATTTTTACAGTTCCTGAAAGTGTTGAGCGCACAAAGCAGTGGATTAATGAAAGTAAATTATTGCATGCTCATCAAAGTCTTATGGATCTTGAAAGTTCTAGAGATGATCTATTGTACGAACTCCACAAGTTACCTAATGAAAAACCAGCTGATAAAATTATGTTGAAGGCTTATTTTGAAGATGTTGAAGATCTTTCGCAAAGGATGGAAAAACAAATAAGGTTAATTCTCAGTAGAACTCTCAATACTGTAAGGAAAGAACCTACTATAATTGTTACAGTTTTAAGAATTATTGAACGAGAAGAAAAAGCAGATCACTATGCATTACAAAGGCATAAACAAAGCGGATTTATGCCACCTGGAAGGCCTAAACAATGGAAAGATGTAGCCTTTAAAGTTTTAGAAAAATCAGTAGCAAATAGAATTGAAGGTACTCATGTAGATCAAAGAGCAGATAACAAAATGTGGCTAGTAAGATATCTTGAACTGACAAGGCTTCTTATTGTGGAAGATCTGCGTGTTATAAAAACGTTATGTGTACCATGCTTTCCTCCATCATATAATATTGCAAATAAGTTTGTTCAAATGTATCACAAAAGTTTATCTCAACATCTTAAAGATATTATTAATGAAGGTTTAGAAGGAAATGAGTATGTGTCTCTACTTTCGTGGATAATGAATACTTATGCTGGACCAGAAATGATGGGTCACCCAGAATTAAATATTAATTCTGATGAAATTGGTTCATTATTAAATAATGAAATAATAGATGAACTCCAAGAGAAATATTTGAAAAATATGTTGCAGAATTATGAAGATTGGATGAAAAAAACTTTAGAAACAGAAAAAATACATTGGTGGAGTAAAGTAATACCGGAAAGTAGTATACACGAAACATATTATCATACTGCAGCGCCAGTTATTATTTTTCAAATGATTGGTCAAAATTTACAAGTTACTCGGACTATTAGTGCAGATTTAACATCAAAAGCTCTTGTACTCTGTATTGAACAAGTAACAAAATATGGATTTAAGTATCGACAAGCTATTTTAGAATTTAAAAGCAAACATTTTGAAGACAGAAGTCAAGTACCATATTTTACTCACCATATGATTACTATTGTTAATAATTGTTTACAATTTATTGAATTAGCTCAGCAAATGAAACAACTATATTGGACACTCAATACTAATAATGATATAGGTAATAAATTTGAAGAATTAGTTGATAATTATCAGAAGCTCCGCAATGAATCTGCAGCAATATTATTAGAAGAATCATTCTTAGATTTGGAACTTCACTTTCATGATTTATTAACACCAAAATGGTTAGCATCACCAATACCAGTAGAAACTATTTGTGTTACATTAGAAGATTATTTTCAAGATTACAATCATTTGTCTCCTAAAAATTTTGATTATATCATAGCAGAAGCACAAAATTTAATTGCCAAACGTTACATCTCAGCAATGCTACAAAGAAAAATATCGTTAAAAACGTACGATGAATGCTTGACATGTACGTCGAAAATAATAACTGAAGCTGATAAGTTAAAGAACTTTTTCTTAAAAATAGCTCCGAAAATAGAATTAGATTCTCCATTTGAAATAATTAAACGATTAGCTGAGGTATTAAGATGCGAAGACTCGGAAATATTGTCATTAGATTTACATTCGTTGGTCGAGAAATACCCCGATATAACAGATGATCAATTAATAAGGTTACTCGGTTTACGAGGCGACATACCAAAAAGCGAAGCTAAAGAAAAAGTTTCATATATTCTTGAAGCACAACGTAATAGAAGGATATTGCACTCTAATCCAAGCAGTATCTTTAAACAAATAGTTATACAAGATAGTTTCTTAAATTGGAAATCTTAAGTTAACGTATATAATTTATAGAAATATATTTTTCATACTAATTATTTAAAAAAATAATTAAATTGTAAGAAATAATAAAGACAATGTAAATATAATAACAAGATTCTATTAGTTAAATTTAATAAATAACTTATAAAGATAAATAATGTATATATTTACAAAGTAATGCAAAGTTACACATTGAAAAATAACAACGTTTTATTAATTATTTTGTATGTTATTTATAATATGTTAAAAATATTTTATTTAATTGTAATAAATAAAATTTTTATTGTACATTGAAATTATTGTATTTAATCATTTACTAGCAAAACTATAATAAAAATTTATATTTTTTTACTTATTAAATAATCATGTTCAATTAATTATCTCAAACCTTGTTATATTATATCACAAATTAATAACAAAAAGTGAGTACTATATGAGCATAATATAGAATTCAAATCAAATGCTATGAAAAATTTTTAGCCGGTAAAATATAACTGTAAAATTAAATATGTTGTGAATCACAAATTATTTTTCAAGTTTGCAAGTAATAACTGTAAGCATAAAAAATTTAAAATCGGATATGTGTTTTTCATAAAGATATATTTTTATCCAAAAGTTAATAATTTTTTTTTATTTTTTCGCCGTTTATATATTTTATAGATAATATTAATATAAACGAGTAAACTTTTAGCAATGATAATTCATTTAAATAAAGTATTTAGTTCGGTGAGACCGATATTATATACATATACATGTAGATAATTCATTTAGTTATAAGAATGTTTAATAAAAAATAGTATAAAAGAGAATGAAGATGAAATAACCTAAATAAATAAAAGTACACATTGAATTGAGAATTACAGAATGCAAATAATAATCCAGTTTCGAATGGTAAAAATGTTTTAGGTATCGTATTTATTGAACTTAAAATGCATCGAATAAATAATTCGATATAAGTCAGCAAATAAAAAGTACATTCAGCAATCAGTGATGAATCGCCACGGTATTAAACATGCCTCAAAGTTGTATATACTTGTGTTATCATTACTTCATTTGTAATTAACTTGATTAATATAATGAATAATATTTACACATTTACTGGTTAGTATATTTGACGGTATAGATATATGTATATTCTTCTTCAAAATTAGCCAATCAGCTATTATTTGAATATGGTCATATATAGAGAGAGATATCAATATTTTTATGTTCCTTTTTGAAGTGTATTTCGAATATACGTGTACGCTTCATGACCTGGAAGAAATATCATTTTGGCATACTATTCGTACAATCTATGATTATTATTTATACAGTACTGCAAATGAATGTTTTATTATAATTGAAATAATCAAGGGAAATACAATATAATGGATATTTATATTGAATATACTTTAATAAATCAATCGACTGGCTTCATGAAAGTTCCATCTCCTCTTTTAACCATAATATTGTTAACGATATTCTTTTGAGGTCGTTTAAGATCGTACGCCCAACCGATTTTTTCAAAGAACGTTATCCACCAAGCGACTACATCGAATCGTGGCCCTCCGATTTCCGGAGTACGATAATCCCATGGGAATGTGTGATGATAATTGTGCCAACCTTCTCCGAACGATATGTAAGAAGCGTATCTATTTTCCACGGGTGCTATTGTTCTGTAAACGAAATATTTTACCGGTATAATACCCAATTACCTAATTATTTTACACATACATATAAATAAACGAACGAGTGAAAACAACATACTTATCGTACGGTTTGCTACCAAACATGTGTGCGACACTGTTAATCGAGAACATAGCGTTCAAAGTGTAAGCATATCGCATAAACTGCGACAGTACAGCGTAGTACCATCCTTCGTTCCAACAGTATACTGGTACCACAACTGAAAACACTTGGACTAGGAGCGACAGGATCAGTAAATGCCTGTTCAAACATAAATTACGTTCATAATTCGAATTTTAATTAAAATTCGATAAAATATATGTATAAAAAATTGTAGAATGGGTAATGTACTTGTCACAAAATCTGACTACTGGATCAGCATCCATATCACTCATGTCTATTTGCTTTATTTTCTTGCTCACTTCTGGGGTTCGTTTGACCATGAGCCATCCAATGTGAGAGAAAAAGAATCCTCGCAAACTGTTGTGAGGATCTGCGTCAGTCTCCATGTGTCTGTGGTGGCATCGATGATACAGTACCCATTTTCTGAATGATACCTGTTAGGGATTAAATTATTTAATTATCTTATAATTGCACAATTGTGCTTATTACCTACATCAGACTCAAAAAATGGTCTTTTTTAAGAATTAATTTTTCAAAAAACCCTGAAATTTCCAAACAATATATCCAAATTTTTCCAGATTTTTACATCGTTCATTCAATTTGTATATTTATGTTGAAAGTTTATGTCTGTTTTTATTAATAATTACCGACCAAAAATGTTTATTCAATTATTATTAAAAAAATTATTTTATCTTGAAAAATTACAATGTCAAGCCCTCCCTTATATTTCAAGCTATCTAATGCTATAGAATATAAGCTAAATAATCTAATTGACCAATTGTATTTAAATCCCTAAAATAACAACTTATATATATTTACAATCTTATAATTTTTTAGTTATATATAATTGCAGGTACTTGCAATGTCATAAAAATTTGCTTAATATACTGTAATGAAATATTATAAAGATTTGTTTATCTCTTCTGTTTACGTATAACAACGTAGCTAAATACAACAATATAACTAAAAGAATATAAAATTAACTCTCATTGTGTTTTTTTTGTGCAAAATATTCCTTTACTTAAAATTTAAATATAAATGGCCAACATTATAATCAATAGTAATAAAAAAAATTAATTTTATTAAAAAGAATAATAAGTAATATTAATTCAAATGATTTAACCTGTGCAGCGGAGAGATAGCAAAATGCAAGGACAATTTTCAGCGGCAACCTAGCATTGTATGAATGGTGGCACCAATGCCGATGAACACCTCCATTTATACCGAACAGTGTATACATAGACACGAAATACGCTGTGTTCAAGCAAAAACTTAAGTAAATATCTTATAGTTATAATATTAAAATAGGATAGCATAAAACTTAAAATTAATTTTTCTGTATTGGATTTAGTTATTCAATCTCAAAGATAATTTTTCAATATTTGGTATATAAGATAAAAACATTAGAATTTATACCTAGAAAATAATGTTTCAAAAAATATGAAAGAATGAGTCGAGTTGCACATTTTCGAATATCACGAAATACGTCAATATTGACGAGAAAATAGTATTTTTAGGACGTATGAAAGAAACATGCTATTTTTGCAATATAGCGTAAAAAATACTACTATTTCCCATAATATTTTGAAATTAAAAAAAAAATATTTTCAATAATATTTTTTTGATTAGCCGAACACTGTACACGTGAATAATTCATGAAATTAACTGAATTTCATAGTAACATAACATAGTATGACATTGATTATTAAAATAAAATAGAATGTAGTATGGTTTTAAACTTCGAACAAATTAAGGCCAAATGTCACGGCAAATCAAATAATAGTTGAATTAGTTACGTGGATTATTCACCATGCCGTGTAAGAAAGATTATAGAGGATATTCGTGACATACGTGACGACACGAAGACTCTTTATTAATTAATAATAACCTATTGAAATTGTCTCATTTAACTCGTATGATCAATGAAATATATACATATGTGCAGAAAAAATAATCTATTCACCCCATAGTATAGTCCTGAATTTCTGGATGTAAGGGAAAGTTAGAAATCCATACAACGCTACAACGTGAATTCCAAATAACACGATGGTTGTTTGCCACCTTATATCATCGCGAAAGATCAGCCACTTCTTTCTCGGTTTCTTCTTAGTTTTTTCTGCATCGTCCTGGTCTAAATACTCATGTTCAGTCTGTGACATTACAGTGGAATCAACCGAATTGGGCGGCATCTTGAATTATTATACCTGAAAATAAGATATTTATTTAATTATATCTGTTTATTGATTAACATCATTTCAACCCCAGTAGAAATTTAACATTTGAACGTTAAATAAAAATGCTGATTTTCCCATTAATTGGGCATTTATTGGCTATTTTATGACAGTTGGACATTAATATCGTACACAAATTTTTGAAGATTTCAAAATGTGATATATCTAAATTTTAACTGAAGTTTAATTTACTTTGGAAGCAAAGATTAAGAACAACTGATTAAAGACAGATATATACAAGATAATCATTTTACAATTTTTTATTTACTACGTTTAACATTGTCTTAAAAATTCTTCTTCTATGGTTTTAGTTTTTCTGAAGGAGATTTGATCATGCGAATTCAAAATATTGAAAAACCTATATTTAGCTATGGTTACAGTACATACTCTTATATCAATAAGCGCTAAAGCGTATTCAAAACAAAACTATCCATCAGTTTTACATTATTTTATTGCATTAAATTTACAATGCTATTCGCCAATACGGTCAAATCTCATCGAGTCAAGAATTATCTTGTGAACCGTAAGAGAAATGTTAGTAGGTTACACGATAAGGGCAATTATTTTATCTTTAATAAATAATAAGAATGTACTGTACACAATAATTTTCAGTAACAACAGTGACATAAATTGTTTAAAAATATACGTATAACATTATTTTTCAAATTCCATTTTTTTAGGATGAGAATAATTAAAATCGAAGGCACTGCATATATGTTGCAAGTATCTCAAAATATTATTGGAATGTTCCAAACATCAATCGATAAGAATATTAATTAATATTAGATACAATAGAGTTAATATTAGATAAAATAGAGTTAATATTCTTTTTATGCATTATTTCGATAATTTTAGGAGGTCATTAAAGATGTTTACTAAGTGTTTGTTATCAATATTGACATATCGCACGAAGGTTGCAATTATAAATGACTTGAGACTGCAGTAGCATATAACAAAACAATATTCAAGATATTTTAATAATTTAAGATGTAAGTTATTAAAAATACACTTGTTCCTATTAGTTTTTAACTTTTGTTTTTTCATTTGATTAAATGTTTTACATGTACATATCTTCTTTTGGGCGATACCTGAATAGAACATCATTGTTATTACAGTAACATTACTACTTTATATATTACTACATGCTATATATTGATAATTGAACTCGTTTGACCTGCAGCATATATCGCCAATACGAGATTGTAAGTTTGCATTTCAATTCGCGCTCTATATCGAGTGCACAACATTTTAAATTTTCGTATATAGTGAGATTTGAACACACGACGTTGAAAGCATCTTCCAAGTATATTTATAGCACACAAAGCAAATTTAAGTTTTTTTCTTTTTATTACTTTCGTTGAATTTTTATTCGTATTTTCGCATATTTATTAATAGAACTTGATTAGTATAGTTAAGCGATACAGCTAATAAGTATACATAATTTTAGTTTCGAAAATAAGGCAAAACGTATATAATGTATAGTTATCAAAATATTTATCGGCAAAAGTTTCAATCAATTTTAATATCATTTTTTACGTTAATTATTTGTATATTCGAAATTCGATAAGACGTCTCGACGATAAGAATAATGTTAAACTAAATTAACGCAGAAAAATGTCTACATTTAACCAATTGAGTAAAGGGCACTTGCGAAATATATCAAATAAAATTATTATAAAATAAGATTTTAGTACCAATTTTAATAGATTATTAGAGTAGTTTAATAGATTAATAGACGTATGTCACTGTAATCGTTAAGAAAAATACATTCACGAGTTATTGGGATCTTTTAATATAAAAAAAAGTAATGCACCACTTGCATTATTATAAATAAACTAATCAATCATAAAAAATAACAGTGGGCGTGCTCGATTAAATTAAATGTATTTATACACGATTATTAAATATATATGTAAATAACACGAGAGTCTGTTTCCGTTCGACGAACGCCTTAACCATACAGTATAGTAGAACTCGACAATATTCTACCAGGGGTCTCTTGCGAAAAAACGCTACAGTGCGACGATAACACATAGCTATACGAACAATTGTACAGTATGTACATTTTATTAATATTTTATGTCCATAATCTGTATAAAATAATTAAATTTTTCTCTTAAACACATTGAAACAATACAAATAATGCAAAACACAAGTAACCAAGCACAAAAAATCGTTTACTCGTGTGCTGTAAGAACTATTGTTCCCGCACCGCCTATACATATCACGGAGTCGCATACATTTTTTAAAAAATTTATAAGTACTTTCGTACACTGCACGAATAGTAATAATAAATATCGAACAATTAGATCATTTAGGTATGTTTTTATCGATTAATTATCACTTTTATCAACGTTTTGATTATATATATCGTACCTATATTTTGTGCACCGAATACTACGACGTTGTAGTCAGAAGAGCATCGGAGAACTGAGGGCGATTCCACCCAAATTTATACTGGGGACGCGTTATGTACCGACAGAGCTTATATTAACTGAGATAACGAACAATTTTTTCTTTCTTTTTCTTTGTTAAAGTTTATTAACACTACTATACGAAATACAGGAGAAGGAGATATCACTTCTCCGACTCTTGAGCGTCCATGTATAAATGATTTATTAAAAGAACTACAGCTTAACGAGTTAATAAAAGTCCATTTATATATCACGTGATGCGATGAATGGTTATGGGAAGAGGAGCGTGCAAAAATATCGCGCATTATCGTGTAGGTAAACTCCCAAGACTTTACTTGAATTTCACTTGGTGCGCGTGTATATAGGTACATCTGTATGAAATAATACAACGCAATTATGATAGATTTTAATATAAATATATTTACACCTTTGCAATTGTTCCTTCAATTATTTGGCTAATGCCATTACTGGGAAGGAAAATTAATTTATATTAAATATATCAAGTGGAAATATAAGATATATCTATTTATTTTTAATTATCTATATCAAGTTTAATAATATTTATAAAAAAAGGCGATATAAAGTTGTAGATTATATGTATTTGCTATTGGTATCATTGAAGACTCTTACAAATAATCTCTACTTACCCGAAGTAATTAATTGCTAATAAAAAATTCTCCGACAATTACTTACTAATATGTAACACTGTAAAATTAGGGTAACAAATTCATTGTGTTTGTAGTATATATGTTTATATGGATATTGCATCGGCATCATTTAAATAAATCATTTTTCATACCGTATGTCCTTATATCATCCAGCTTTTACGGTATTCAGCATCTCTGTGTGCAGGGTGCTTACCCCTCCCTAATTAACCCACCGTCTCGCATTCGGCCCGGTTTATGGTCGTCTGGAAGGAAAAACCTTCAAGTATATTAGGGAAACTTTCCTCGAGACGGCCGGTGTATTGAAGCATTCTTTTGCGGTGTTCAGGTCACATTGTCTAGGACCAAACGCATCGAAATCGAATGTTCCACACCTCCTGCTCACGTTGTGGAGTGTGGAAAAATACCTATAACCGATCTCGAAACCGTCATGAAGCTATAACAGGCTGAGTTGCCTGCATTTAGTTAATAACAATTCTATCTTTATTTTTCAAATCTAAGATTTTTATTGATATTTTATCGAAACCAGCCTTTTTTGTCATTATGTATGTCAATGTGACATCCCTATTCGCGAAACATTAAAATAAGTTCAGCAAATAACAGAAAAAACTCAAGATGCAATTAGAAAGTTTAATGAAAAATCAGCCCGGACATGGGTATACCAGGAACATCTGTCTGAATACAATTTCCCCCTATAAATAAAATATAAACCCCAAATAGATAAACACTATTTTTTTTAACAGTGTACTTTATTGAAAAAAATCTTTTGAAGATATGTCAATTTATTCAAATTTATTTTATAAATAAATCAACGAGATTTTTGTGCTACCGCATGGAGCACCATTTTTTAGGTATATAACCGATTTAAAAATGGTTATTTGCATATAATTCATTAAAAATTAATTATTCCGTAAAACTCGCTCTATAACGGTATTCGATTTACTTTTCACAGTATCTGCACGGAGAGAAGTGAAACTAAAAATTCAATCTTTTTACCAAGGTTGGAACTTCTTTCTATAAAAAAAAACGAAAATGTGATTTTTTTTTCATATTTTTAGTTGTATTAGATTTTTAAATTTTTGTAAAATTGTAAGTAGGTTTTTGCAATTTGAGTATTACATCCCTTTAAAATTAAAGATTATTATTTATTTGTTGTAGTTTTATTTTATACTATATATCTTTTACAACCCACTTTAATGTATGTTTCGTTAATAATATTGATTTTTTTAATAAAATACGTAAATTTATTTAATTTTTTGTATAACTGCAATAACATTCAACGTAAGTACTTGAACAAACTATACAATCAAATATAATATTTCAAACTTTGTAATATTATATATAAAATAATTACAGATGTATTCCATGATGTAATATACATAATTAAAATTTCAAATGTTTATGTTACGCCTTAAATAAAAAATCAGTGAATTTAAAATTTAATTTAACCCTGATTTTACTTTTGTCTAATTAACAGGACTTACGATATTAATAGTCAATGTGAATGTTACACTACAATATTTCATAATTGATAAAACAACTTTAACGAATAAAACAGTATTTGTTATATATTTATAATTTATTCAAAATATTAGTTAATAATATATATATAGTTATAATAACAATGATAAATCTTTATTTTTTTGTTAAATAGCTTAATTGAAATTCATTATACTAAAATAATAATTTATTTAATTCATTTAAGTATACGTCGATAATAAAATTTTATTTTACCACATTAAATGCTCTTAAAAATGATAGTTGAGTATTAATAAAATTAATTAAAATTCATTAAATAAAAATTAAAAAAATTTTAATAATTATTTATTTGTGTTTGTTACTAACTATACTATTAGATAAATCAAATATTTTAATCATAATTTCATAATTCATTTATAATACCACGATTTTTAATTGGACAAAACACAATTCGGCGCGAAAATATGTTGTATTTGACTTATTATCAGATTCGATTAATATACTCATGTAATTGCCTTTTTTTAAGAAAACACCTAAAGCAGGTTGCTGTAAACAGAATATAGTAGAATACTTATAGGAATAATAATTTTAATTATTTTTAATAAATAATGCAGTATTACTTTTCAGACATTGTATACGGCATATTCTAAATTTTGATATAGATAGAATTATGAAATGTTTGTATTTGAAAAATTATAACGGTTAATAAACTGATTTAAAAATAAGTTTGAATATTAATAGTTAATCAAATTTAAAATATGTTCAAAAAACTTTATTTTATTTTACTAATGATTTTTTAAAAGTATTATCAAAATTTTATTTATAATTACTTAACTATATGGTATGTAGCAATATAATTTTCAATATCTGCATACGAATTTAACGTATTTTATCTCATTTTATATAAAAATTCTGCAAGTGAACTTTCTATTGCTAAACTGGCATAAATACGTAAGTGAGTATAGATATAAAAAAAATAATAGTAACGTATTATTTGATAAGAGAGAATTAAACAATGTATAATAGTAATTAATGCCATATCACTGATAAATAGTTTATTGATTAAAATTATTGAGTGCTTCTATATCAATTCAAAATTAATTTCATTGTTAATTAAAAAAGTGTAAAATATAATTAATAATGTATAAAAACAGTGGCTTATAAAAATACGATTTTAGTATTATCAACATAAATGGCAATTTTAAATAAATGTAGAAATTAAAAAATTTTATGATTTCTTTACTGAAACCAATATCGTATATTTATCCGTTAAAATGTATTATTTTGTATATAGAATGTATTAATTAAAATTGAAGTAAACTTAACTGCCTGATAGTTAGGTGAATATATTAATTTTCAGACAATCTTGCAGTATTAATATTTTTTTAGAATAATTAACATAATAAATTAAATTATATATATAGCATTATTTGAAATATTTGAATTATTTATTTGAATTTGAAGCCAATTATTTGAATTATTAAATAAATTAAACGGAAAAAGTTTCCAATTTCAATAGGCATATGTAGCATGCAGAAAAAAAATTGCAAATTTAGAGGCACGAGATGAGACACCCGAGATTCCCCTGAACAGGCTGTTGCGAAGTCAAAAAAAAGGTATAGGCGGTCGATTCACCTCTGGAACGAGATGAGAGAGAAAGAGGAAACCCCAATTCCCCAATCCGGCAATCCCCATTCCCCAAAGCGGGGCCCGGCCGCTCGGGCTCCACGTATACGCGTACAAACTACTAGTTTTGTATACACATGGTGCGTGCGTGTGTCGTGTCAGTCGTGAGTCGTGTGTGTATTCGGATTTCGGCGGCCGGCGGTATTCTCATTCCATCCCCACCCATAGGCTGCAGGAGGTAAGGTAACAACCGTTTGACTATTCAGGGTCGCGCGCGCGATTTACGCGGGTACATTTCCCGCGTTTCCTGGCAATTGGCCTGGATGGCAGTGCGTTCTCTCTCTCCCTCTCTCGGTCTCTCGGTCTCTCCCATTCTCTCCGTCTGTTCTCCCTTCCTCTGGGTTAGGGTGCGTGCAACAGCCAACAACGGCTGCGCGCCTACGTAGGCGCTTTACGTCGCGCGGAATCAGCTGAGCGCCAGCTGTGCCGCCCAACCTCGGCCAATCGGAGCCTCGTACTCGGTTTGGTGAAGCGCCAGCGTTCCGTTCTGTTGTTGTGTACATGCACACCGACACGCTGCGCATCGGCAACAACTCTGCCGCCGCTAGCTCGCTTCATACAATCATACGTTTATACTCGTCGACTGCTTACATGTTCCCGCGAAAGTAAACCGCGCGCGCCTCGCGTGTGTCGTGTCGTGTCGCTTCGCACCTCCTCCTTTGATCTGGAATTCTGGACACTTTCCGATCGGGTACCTGCGAGTCTACACTTCTGGCGCACCGACGCCTCTTCCACCAAGGATTACACCTGGACGCCGATTTCACCCGTTTACGGACGCTTTTTCGTGGCGTCAGGTGAGATACTACGTACTTCGTCGATCATCGGTAATCGGCCTCCGACTTACAAATTCATTTTATTTTAAGTACATCCTGCCTGACGCGTTGTCAGTCTCTTTGAGGCCAGTGTGTTAAGTGTGTGATTGCCAGGTGCATACATTTGTTTGTACGAGATTTTAGTGAAAATTTGAAAATTTTTTGAAATATTGATCGAGTCATTCGGAGTTTTCGTGCGATCGTCGAGTGAGTCTGTGAGTGTGCAAATGTGACTTGGTCAGAGTTGGTTCGACATCGACGGTCAGATTTTCATGGGGAATTCGAGCGTGGGCAAGCCAAGGCAAGGGCCAAGGCCCAAGGGTTTTGGAATTCGAACCCAAGCGGAAAATCGGAAAATCAGTTTTAAGGTTATGAGGGAAATATAGAGGGCGCGACCGTTGGGACAACACACACAGCAGCACTATACCGAGTAGTGCGAGTACCGAGGGTAGCTTTTCGCGCGCTCTTCTCGCGCGCACTTCTCCCGCGCTCTACCTCCGCGCACTCTTTTACCATCGAATATAATTCCCCGTTATCCTCGTTTCATTCACGGGAATATTCATATTCTCGTTGTTGAAACTCTCGAGGATCATACTATTGAATTCCTTAAATATTTTAGGCCTCCAGGTAATCCAGGAAAGTGAAGCGCAATCGCGTGGTAATCGAGGCGAGGCGCGCGAGAAGTTACTGCATTATGGCGCTCGACTAGACTGCGATCGAGCGCGAACAAAAGTTCCTGCTGGTCTTCCGTTTTGGGAGTCAGATATCTTCGTTTTTCCTTTGCTTAGGACACCTCTCGACATCGACCTGGAGTCCAGGTTTCGCCAGTTGGAAGGAAATTGGACTCAAACTCACGTAAACGAGGAGACTTCAAGATGCCACAAACGAGGTGAGCGCGCCCGTATTTATCATTGCATTTTTTAACATTTTTATTCATCATATCGTTATTTATTTATCATTTTCCGATTTATTTCCCTTTTTTTAATTATTGTTCAACATTTTATCAAATTTTTATCGTTACTCGGCAGCCTCGTGTTGCTATAACCTTCTTTGTAAAAATAAGTGAGGTGGCATCATTTCATGGACAAAAATATTTTTTATTCTTTTAAAATTATAGATATGTTTCTTCATTAATCATTTGTTGTTTCATTGATTATTTATTAAGCTGCAAAAAAATTTTTAGAAAAATTTATTCATTATTTTTTAGAAATTTATAGACACAGCTTGGAAGTCTGTAAGGCATGCGGATCATCATTTTTTAAGTGCTTCTATTAAGATTAATTATTTTTTTTTTAATGCAATTTTTTAATTTTCTAATGCTCAGTACCTTACAAAAACATGTATATTATTATAATTTTGATAAAAAAACTTTATTATTCATTTTACAGTATTTTTAATCATTTGACTTTTTAAGCAAATTATCTTAACACACTTTCTAAAAGTTTAATTAGTTTTACAATATTTGTAATAATTTACTGTACAATCTATTATTTAAAGAAAGTCGTTTTAATAGTTTTCTACATTCAGGTAAAACGTAATTATTATTGTATTCTATCCAACATTTTAGCTTAACAAGACATGTATCTAATATTAAATTCTTATTTTATTTGGATTCAATTACAGATTTTCATTTTTATATTATATAAAACCATATTAGTATTTATAATTCGGAACTGCTTTATAGATATATAAATTCTATACTTTTTTGTTACAGTTTTAAAATATAATGTACGTATAATGATTTGATATTTACAAATATTAAAAAGAATATTATTAGTTAATTTGAGCATTAGTAATTGTAGAACCAATAAAAAAGGTATCAGTAATCTTTTATAACTATCTTAGTATTAATGTGACTCTATTATTTTGCAATTAATTAAAAGTAAATATTTTAATAATTATTGTATTTGAAATTATAAAACAATCAAATTTGTTGTACAAAAATATTGGAAATAAATTTGTAGATTGTATTTGATAAAATTAAAAAATTTATTTTTTTTTATTAATTGTATATTTATGATTAATGCAATAAAAATAAAAATATAACTACTCTTAGATTTTATTGATAAAATATATTTATTGAAAAAAGATATTGGAGAAAGATAAAATAAATTATTTTCCAATATTACAAAAATAGTATAACATCTAGTGAATGATTAGGTAAAAAAAATTAGTACTTAATCTTTTCATCTAAAGATAAGATTATACAATTATTTCATACATAATGATGTAAAAAAATCATATAATTATAAAATACAAATAAAAATAATACATTTATAGTCAGTAATACTAATAACACATTAAATTTTTAATTACTGTTTTATTTAAACGATTTATAAATGTACTTACATTTGATATATATATATGTATTAAAAAGTTAATAAATTGTTTTTTTTAACTAAAGAAAGATAATAATTATTAAAGTTTTTCTAAAAGACTACCAATAATTTTTTACACTATATTTCTTATAGTAAAATAAATAAATTTTTCATCAATCAATTTTTTAATACATTTTAATTAAATAAGTAAATAACAGATAAATCGTGTTAAATGTTATAGTGTACATGAAAAGCAATCCAAGACACATTTACAAAATGGCAAAAGTACTCAAAGCCATAGGCGGAAGAGAAAAGCAGTTGAAATATCTGAGGATTCAGAAAACATCTATCCTCCTAATAAAGTACCAACATTAATAACAGAGAGTACATTTTCTGAAAATTGTAATGTCTCAAGTCCACCAAGTGTACCACATACACCTCAGCTGACTTCTCCTTTAAAAGAACAGCAGGAGCCAGCAACATGGTCTGAACTTAGAACATCTACTTGTTTCTTGACTCCTTCTGCATCCCATAGTGATAGTAACAAATCCACACCTCTTCCCTCTTTACCTTGGGCTGATGGAACACAAGTATGGTCACTTATGTGTTTAGGAGACCAAAGATCTGTTACACAAAGGGATCCACAAATGTTCCAAAGGCATCCTACATTACAACCCAGAATGAGAGCAATTCTTTTAGACTGGCTAATAGAAGTTTGTGAAGTTTATAAATTACACAGAGAAACATATTACCTTGCAATGGATTACATTGACAGATACCTTTCAACTCATCAAAATGTTCCAAAAAATCAACTTCAGCTTATTGGCATAACATGTTTATTTATAGCAGCAAAGGTAAAAAACTCATATTTTCTTAAAATTTTTATTAAAATTACAAATATTATTTAACTATTTTAAGATCAATAATTTAATTTAAGGTTGAAGAAATTTATCCACCAAAGATTGCAGAATTTGCATATGTTACTGATGGTGCTTGCACTGAAGAAGAAATACTGGGAAAAGAATTAGTTGTGTTAAAAGGTCTAGGATGGAATTTGTCACCTGTTACAGCACCAGGTTGGCTCAATGTATACATGCAAGTGGAATCAGGTGACTGGTCCAGACCAAATACTTTTATTTATCCACAATATGGTGGACTACAGTATTCACAAGCTTCACAGCTTTTAGATTTAGCAACACTTGATCAGGGGAGTTTAAAGTTTTCTTATAGTCATTTAGCAGCTGCTGCTATATATCATACTCAGGTAAGAAATATATAAGTAGATTTATTTAATTTATTTATATTTCATTTAATATTATTATTTGTTAACATTTTTCCATCATCATTATCATTATTGTATCTTACTTTACATTATAATTATATATAATATTAATTATAAATTTTTAATTTAAATGGCTTGTTGATTTAGTTAGTTTAGTTATTGGTTTCTTGCAATTGAAAATAACTTCATTCAATTCATTTATATGTATGTATAAAATTACGAGTATTCTTAAGAACATAAAATTAAATATTAGTTGAATTTTTTTATCTGAAATTTCTTTTTGTAATCTTTAAAATCTGTTATACATTAAATATCTTTAAATTAATTATGCAATTATATGCAATAAAAGATAATGCGGAAATTATTATAATTATTTTAATCTGCTTTAATTCATGAAGTATCTTGAATTTATATAAGTATAAATTGAAATATGTAAGAAAAATAATACAAGAAAAGGTAGAATATTATAGCAAGGTATTACAATAGAATTATGCCTATATAACCAAATAATATAGAGTAATTGATATAAATATTATTTTTTTCAAGGCTAAACTTATTCGAAAATTTTAGTACAGATAATCAATAATCAATTTATTCAAGTTATATAATGAAATAAATGCTTAATTTCGAAACGATTAATTTGTAAATTATAGTTAAATGCTTGTAAAAAATATAAATTACAAATTAAAATTCTTTCATTTTTACTATTTTTTATTTTTAAACGGGATGTCGGACCCAAATTATAGAGATCTACACCTTTCAACCCAAACTCATATTTAATATATTGAAATAAAAATCTGAGAAAGTTCATATAGACAGTTTAAAATATAAGCAGGAGCGTGACGGTACGATTGAGTTTTTTGAAAAAATATATTTTTTGTAATAATAATTGAATAATCAAATTTTTTATCAATCATCTCGAGAAAAATAGATGTAAATATTAAACCCAGACATTATACGCTAATTAGTGATTTAAAAATCTCGGAGAATCTTTTCCAAATGTTAATTTTTTGTTTATAAAATAAATATGGAATGCCCATTTTCTGAGTCAGACAGCATCTTAATTCATTGTTTAACTTAATTTTACTAAAAAATAAAAATTTTGTTTTATGTTAATTCAGTTTGTATTAAAAGCAAATCCCTTAAAAATGAAAATTTCTTTATTTCAGGGTAGGGAATGTGCCTTACGCGTCTCACGATTGACGTGGGAGCAACTGTCTCCTTGCGTCAAGTGGTTGAATCCCTTTGCGGAGACGGTGGCAGAAGAGAGGGCGCAGCAAATGTTGCGTTCGACAGTACCACTCGTTGACAATACTTCTGGGTCAGGGTTACGTGTTTCTGTACCTAATATCGTTGTCGATGAGTCTCATAGAATTCAGACTCATGTAATCGATCTCGAGATGCTGGAAATAGCTCAACAAAGACCACACGGAGCTATACTTTCCGACTGTCTTGATCTTGATGGAATCCTTGATTCCGGTAGCAGTCCTGACCAGAGTGGAATTCTCACACCACCGTCGAGCAGTCAGAAAAATTCTCCTACACCGCCAAGGTTACCACCTCAATTAGAGCCTTATACGTAATGAGACTGAAGAGGATTCGTGCAACTCATTTTCTTTGGTTTTCTTGGGTACCCTAAAAATGCGTTATAGATCAGCGAGATCGATTCGGGTAATCGCGCTTAACGCAGGTCGCACAACGCGGTCATACCGAGGCACGGAGATTTAATTTTAATTATCTGAGTGGTCGATACAAACTGACTGACTACAAATAATGCAGGGAGAAATTTTTATCTATGAAATTTAACTTGACTACACGATATTTCAGTAACTAATTTTATATATTTTTACACGCAATATATCCATTTAATAAACGTGGTTGTTTCGATAAATTTTGTAGGATAAGTTTCTCCACATAAAAAGCATATTATGCAACTTTTACCAAACAAACTTTAGTTATGAGTAAATATAATGAATTAAATAGACAAAGTTATAAAGAATATGGCAAACAACAATTTGCAATTTTGTTAACTAAATTACAAACAAATTTTTTTCTAATTACAAATCAAATATTTTTTAATATATTGTGTATATATATCTCCGGTAAAATCTAAAATAAAAAATAAATTTATTTGTAAATATGCCAAATAAACTATTATTTTAACTAAAGTTATTCATACGTAAAAGTAACAAAATGTGTTTTTTATGCAAATATTTGCTCTTTATGACATCTTTACATTAAAGTGCACTTTTTAATGCGAGAAAAGGTATAAACTTTATTTCACAGGGTTGTTGGAAATATTTCTATTAAATAATATTTTATACTAATATTTTGATATTACAAATTGTACTGAAAGTAAATTTTATAGAAAGTAAAAAAAATTAAAACGATCATTTTGCAATATAGAATATTACTTTTAATATTAGTTTGGTGAATAACTATAAATCAGTACTAAACTATAATACATTTAATAAATTAGAGTAATTTACAAAAATGAATTATATTTTGTGTAAATAATTTGAGAATTCATATAAATTTGCTACTTTGATTAGCAGAAAAGTCATGATGTTGCATATCAAGTGCCTATCTAAATATGTTATACATAGGTAGCTATTGATTACTCTAATTTATAAAAGTATTAGTTTATTGAATTACTGTTATTTCAATCTCATTAATAATAAAATTGTCACAATACTGTGAAATAAATGTAACATAAAGTAAACAAAAAAATATATATATATAGTTATAAATAAATATAAATTTTTATACGTCAATATTATATTTTCTTGATAATCGGACATATTTCGAAATATTTTCTTACTTATAGCATAGATGAATATTTTTAGCTAAAGAATGAAAATATTTAAATAATTAAATTTATAGAATATAAAACTGTGACTGTTTTAACATTTAGCTTTTCACTTGATAGTGGTGAGTCAGTAGAGTATTCTTTAAGTAAGAAAAATCTTCAATAAATTGTTTTTGTACATAATGAATAATATTAATAATTGTTTATTGTCTATAAAAAAACAATTTAAAAAGTCATTGTATATGCTTCTATGAAGTAAAAAAAACGCTTAACGATTAATTAATTTATGTGCGGCTTTTCGCTGCACAGTTCTGTGATTGGACGAGCGACATTTGGGCGATAAAAAGTATGTGCTTTAGGAGTAGCTGATTAATTGTCTCTTAAAGTCTTTAATAGAGTTCGTTCATCTTAAAGGACTGAAAAATATAATATTTATAAAAAAATCAATAAAAAATAATAAAACTTTATAATAAATATTTTTTCTTTTTAATAATGTAAGAAAGTGCTACATACCACCGGTGCGCTTATACAGATTGTTTTTACCCAATGGATAAAGAACATCATTGTGAATAGTAGTTTCTTTATTTCTTTTTTATAATGTGCTTTATAATTAACGTGAACGACGCGTTATTATAGAAAAGCCGAACGGATACGATCATGTATTCTTTTATGTAAATAAAAAAAGTGCGAAAATTAATTAGCCGAACGTAAAGAGAATGTAAGTCATACTCTACCTTAAGTAATGAAATATGTTGAGTCATGAGTGTTGGTAATAACATTTCGAAGTAAACTCCATTATGTATTTACAATGAGTTGAACGATAATACAAGATAATTAAAGTATATAAAAATGTTTATATATGTGGGCGTATGTGCGTGCGTGTGCGTGTGTGGGCATAACAACAATTGTAAAAATCAATTTACGTTTAAAATGTACAATAAAGATATTACATTAACTTGTAAATATTTGCATTTTTTAATCATTTAAATATTTTGTTAATACGGATTTTGATAAATATAGATAACTAACATCAGTTATTAAAAATATATTATCTTGCTATATAGGTATACATAAATTTCTAGATAATGTATTATACGTATAGGAATTAGAATACGTATAAATGAATTTTTTAATAATATACAGGAAAAGATAATTTTGAAATTTTAATAGACAGTTTTTGACAAAAATATTATTTTATTAATCTACTCGTGTAAATATTGCACTTCCATACATCTCTTCCAGCTTCTGCCTTTTACGCAAGTTTGAATTGAACAAGATTTGCAACTTTGTCGGCGCATTACAGTAGGTGGCAGCAGCTACGCAACATTTTGAATGGTACGCTCCGATTGGCCGAGCTGTTTGCGATTCGAAGTTGTCAAACGGCAGATTGCACGACCGTTAAAAATTACAATCGTAACTGAGAAGCCGCGGCGTGCATGCAAAGAACGTAAATTTCTTTTGTGTCAAGTGTTACTGTGCTAAATACCCAGAAGACTTAGTTAACAACATTAAATAATTTGTAGAATTATATTAAAGATAATTAAAGGTTATCATAGTATTCAATAATCTGTAACATATATAAATGTGTATATACATGTCATTTTTGGTTAATGCATTCGATCTGTGAAAATTGACTCTTGCATCCAGCTTGTAGACATCAAGTTATTATCTACTATTTTAAAATTTACTATTCCTCGTGTTTAATAACCGACTTCTATCCATATATATTTATATACGAGAATAAACACGAGACAGAATTATAGTAAATATTGATGGAGTGGGAGTGCTTTGAACTATATATCGAGCTGCGAATATTTTTATTTGAAGTTTATTAGAAGGTCATTAAAGGACTGTTTGGTTATTTCACAACATTATATAGAATCTCATATGTTTAACGTCAATTTAGTGTAAGTGCAATCATGGCAACATTACAAGAAACTATGTCGGATAGACTAACCGAACACAAGGTAAAATTTTCCTAATATTTCTATTCATTACGTACTTGTTCAATGTATCTACAGCGGTGTGTTTAAATTTATTCAATTTTTAATAGATTTTTAAATAGCTTGAAAAATTGATGTCACCAAAAATAATTATTTAAAATCCATATTAATTACTTATTATATACCTACGTAAATATGTAGCAATGTAGTTTTATTGTGCGTTCTTTTTCGCTAGGGATAATACACTTATTATACATAGAGTTGAATAACATTTTTACATTCTAAACAACGGTATAATGTTACGGACGTGAACTCCAAAATTTTATTGTCGTAAGTTGTAATCAAAGCGCCGTTTATTGAATTATTTAGGATTTTATTAATCAGACAGTAGAACAAGAAAGTGAGGTTAAATTTCGATGACACGATGTAGTATGTATTTTCAAAAAATTAGATCAATTTATTGATAGTTTGAATTACCGAAAATATACTTAGGTATCGTATGCCTTTAAAAAAATGTTTCATTTTCGTACATCTATATTTAGAAAGTAAGTCTGTTGCTCGAAAAGTGCCAGCTGCAGCAGAGTACTTACACATTATAACTACATTTCACTTTAAAAAATTAAAAATACATATTTAGGGTAATAATTCAATTGAAAACTAGTCAATAAAGTCACCTAGAATCATTAAAGTCACATATTTTCCAATAAAATACAGTTGAACTTGCATAGTAAATTTTTATATTTAGTAATTAAAATTGTTTGTAAATAAGTACATACTTACTTACCGCGAATTTGACGCAAAAAAAAAAGATTTCTTATTAAGTGCGTAACAAGAAGCTGTATAATATAAGAAAAAAAACCTTTTTATGTTTCAAACTAAATCATAATTTTAAATAAAATAAATTTTTAGAGAGAAAAAAATTAGTTTCTTTTCTACTACTTCAGTAAATTGTAGTCTATGAATGAAAACATAGTACAATATATTTTTAGATTTATTAAACCTATTTACGTGGCTAATCTGATGATGGTAATTCTTTTGCAAATCGCCAATCAAAATATTTACGTTCAGGTTTTTCTTTAAATTTTATAAATACACAATACTTATATATTTGCATTTATTATTGTAGATATAATAATATAAACCGTATAATTTTTCACAAAACAATAAAAGAAATAAAATAATCACGCGTGTGTGCATCTTCGAAAGTATGCGGATGTAAACGGATCGCGTGGGAGAAACGGTATAAGTAAATTAACGTATATAATAGTGGTTTCTTTGTGTATCTAATGCACGTAAATTTACATAATCTTAAGAATTAATTTTTATTCAATTTATATAAAAATATTATTTATTAATTACATTGATTTAATAATATTTAACGCTTACAAAATTCATATATTTTTATGTAATTTATATTCTACTTATTTGATCATAAATCATTTGTTTATAGAAATTTGAAATGTAAATTTTGCGTCAACACTTTTTCTGCGTAGCAAGTATTTGGTACCTTCACAGTCGCTTAAAAATATTCAAGTGTGTTACAATATTACGACATAGTTTCAACATCTAGATATATGCCTATAATGATAGATATATACTTTATTTTTTATTATTTTTTAAAGTACCTACTTCAACCCTATCTATATTGATTTTTATTTAAGAAATTAAACTAAAAAGTTGGAATCTTTATTTTTTATTCAAGAATGGGTAGACTTTTTTCAAAAATTCTCTCTGTAACGCTTTTCTAACTGGTTCGAATAGTACATGTGTATTTTTTCAAAATGTTTTATCACTAAATGATCAAGATTTTGGGCAACCGCAAAGATCAATTTTACACCTAATCATCACCGACGAAAAGTGATAATTTATTAGTAATTAATATAAAGTTAATTATTTTGAAAAAATCGCTCTGTAACGGTATTCTATTTGCTTTCAACATTATCTGTGAATTTTTTCAAATTTTTAATCGCATTATCTTTTAAAATTTTTGGGATTTTAGAGCCCTGCTATTTGTCCCTGCAATTTAGGTATCACATCTCCTTAAATCTGTAATTTGTGAAGTTTACAAACCGAGATTAAATTTTTGTCTAAATTGAAAACATTTAGTATATATTTGATATAATTTTTATATAACTTATGTATCAGTTATTCACAATTAATATTTATTTTCATAAAACTCTAATTACAATTTATCTATTTACGTTCGACTTCAATACTTGAATTAATAAAAAAAATTAGTAAATAGTCGATGGTTGAGGGTCAATAATAAATAAATTGGATTTATCTATTATTGACCCTGAACAATCGACTATTTACTAATTCAACAATGGAGGGTGAAAATTACGAATTAATAAAAAAAAATATCGAATTTTTGTGTACTTGAAAATGGTTCATTGTATTGTTGAGAGTAGTTATTAATAACCTCATATTAATTTAATTTTAATAAGATTTCACGAAATGATACAGACACGTAATGTAGATATTTCGTTGTCGGAATTTAAATAGGTAAATAATTGAAAAAGAATTGTATGTATTGGGATGACGGTAAACCCGGGTCATTTATCGTCATAAGGATACTAAGAGAGAGAGACTAACCGACCAATGTCCACCCACATACCGATAGTGTATAATATAACAAGAGCGAGAGACGCGCGCATGACGACGCGGTGCGCAGGATGCACGTGAAGCTGACGCACACGCGCACTGCCATAGTTGGTAATAGTCCGTCAGCTTACGTGTATACATACTATACTCAGCCAAAGGTACACTTTGCCACTCTTCTTGTTCATCTCACTCCGATTCTCCTTCCACGTCCCTCTGCCACTCTTTCTCTGTTTCTCTCTCTCTCGCTCTCTCTTTCTTTCTCTTCTCTAGTGCGTCGTCATCAGTGAGCGACAACGAGTAGGTCGTCGCCGTCATTATTCAGTGACGGTGTACTCGGAGAGCACAGACAACAGACTTTTTTTCTCATTTTTCTCTTTTCGACTCTCCATCTATATATGTATATAATATAGAACAGCGTAATCTCGCTGAAAATACTCCCTTAAGCTGCCGCTCTCAGCCGCTGAAAAATTTTCAGTACACACAACCGAAGCTCGTGTACGCAACTATTAACGAATCTTTGGGTAAGATTGAGAAAAAAAAAATACAACGGATAAGATGAAATCGCAAAATAATGTAATACAAGTGTATACAGTGTTAGAGAAGTGTTTGTGTGCCTGCGCGTGGATGGGTGCCTGCGTAGTGATTTTTCATGGAAATGTATTTTAATTCGTCTAGATAAAGATAATTATTGCGGCTTGCATCTTTCTGTATATACATGCGTCAACTCTAGGGTGAGCATGCACGTCGAGTCGTCGACTCGTAAGGGTGTCTAAGGTACTTAGGTAGGACGTGTACGCTTATTTTGCATCTATATATACATATATGGGAATTCCAGCGACAATGTGAGAGAGAATCAAGTGCAATCGGCTCAGTTAGTTTCTTCTCTTCTTCGTTCGTTTTTATTGATGCTTCCGAGCTATGATTCATCTCTTACACCTTATTGACTCAGGATCAGGTTTGTGATATAAAACATATGTTTTTGACAAATGCATTTTTGAGGTTATTTCTCTGGTTTCACGGATGTTTCGATATATATTGATAAAGGACGGTTAATTGATTTTTAAACTTGTGTACAATTGGAGAAAGTCAATAATGTACACACCTATACTTAACCCAGTCGTTCACTATCGGTATAGTTACTTTATATCATTATTTTTTTTATCAATTTGATTAATTTATATTTATATTGTTTATATAATCATTTTATGTAAAATCGTTAAAACATACTAAAATGAGAACCATGTCGGCATTTTTTATAAATTTTATCATTACGTATATGTACTTGACCAATATGTTTAACACTATTCTAAAATATACCTAATTATTATAATTGCGCTGTTCAAAGAATTGAATATAATTAACAATATATGTAATATAGTTTTTCCTCGATTTAATTATTTAGGTATAGAGCATTTAAATTAACCTTAATTTTCGCGCCACTTACAGTCAACTTGTAAATCTGGATACGAATGTCAATGTAGATTGAAACCTCGACCATTTTTTTCACTTTATTTTTCCAAGTAATTGTAAAAAATGAAACCTTCGGTAAGAGTAGCCTGTGGTATTCGATCATTGGTTGCTTTAAAGTGAGTCATACTCTGCGGTGTTGCTATTTTTTCCTTTTTTGTTATTGACTGTACTTAAGTTGTTTAAATTATTCCGTGTTTTCTTAGTATATTTTGTATCTTTACATTTTAAAATAAAAGGAAATATCGATATTTTTTAATCTAATTTAATACTTAGTTATAAAAAGATATTTATACAAGATAATTAAATATTATATGAGAGTTCAAATAAGTTACGGAATAAACGAATTGAAGTAATAATTGTTATGCAATAAATTTAGGTACACGTGGTTAAATGAACGATTTTTTTTTTCGATTTAAACTAGTCAATTTTTAAAATTATTGTATAGCTGTGCCTATTAAATTTATGTAATTATTTTTATTTATTAGAAAACTACATTATTTCATACAGAATAATTTCAATAAAAATAAATTAAAGTTTAATTAGTTTAACATAATTTAAAAAGAGCTGAAAACATCTGTTTTCGAATTCTTGACACCTGCTAAAATTTTACGGTACGTCACATAGATTTTTGTCAAGATGTTTCGGACTATAAAATAAAATACTGTAGATCTGACAGTTACAAAGTCAAGATGCTTAGTACTATGCAACTTAATTTATAGCTGCTAAAATGCAAAGTGCGGATGGTAATTTTTTAAAATGTTAGAAATTTTGATGAATTGACATTTAAGATTTAACATAAAGTTTTTTAATACTCATATATTTTAGAGGTAAACAAATATGAATTGTTGAAAGTTTGAAATTTGCACGTAATTTTTCTTTTAAAGTTCGAAATTTCAACGTAATTTAAATTATAAGGAAGTATAATTCTTAATAAACTTAAAATATGAATGAAAAAATTTAAACGAAATTTGTTGTTAAGTGAGATACATGGATTTATTAATTTTATATTAACTATGGGTAAATAGCAGTAAGGTCGTTAATTGATATAAAAGTTTAAAAAAGAAAATTATTGTTTATTTACTAAATAATTTTAAACAAAATATCTTATATTCAGATATAATTTGAAATGAGAGTTTTGTGTATAGGTATTATTCGTTATTGAAATATAACTTAGCAACTTTAAATTTATATCAGCTATAAAAGGGAGGAGTCAATTTTATGCATTACAAAAATCTGAACAATTATATCTTATTTATGATAACGATAAATGTGTTTACATCTCTGCATAAAAACTTTTTTGTTTTCAATTTAATTGATGGAAAAAAGCGTGTGAGAAAAAAATGCTTATGATTCTTTATAGAACACGCCAACACATTACGATTGAACCAAGTATAACAATCACATAAAGTTCACATAAGAAACTCAATAATGAACGAAGCAAATATCGTATATAATCTCGAATACGTACACATTTTTGAAACATCAATTATGAGACATAAAGTATTGGACTTTACTTTGGAAAACCTGATTAGGACAGGAAACGCGGTAACATTTGCACCAAATGATTGCCGATTACTCGTTCATTATTGTGAATGGGATTCTGAGCAACTGCGTGGTGGTATAAAGTAGTTCCTTTCGAACCTCTATAGCGATTTTATAATTAACTTGTTGGAAGCACGTTGCGCAATTTTGGTGAGCAAACGCGAAATTGTATAGCTATCTCATACACGTACACATACCCTTACAAACGCACGCCTAAACGCGTGTGTATATATATATTTATATGTATATATCTGTATATACATATATAGATCTATATACAGATGTATAAACACACGCGTGCTCCCACTCATTGGCAGCAGCTGATCTTATGCTGCTCAAACCAGTAGCCGAGTCGCGCTTGAACACCCTTGTTCTCTCTTCTCTTCTCTCTACTCTTTCTCTTCGACGTGCTCTTCTCTCTTTTCATATTTATATATATCTTCACATTTTGAGGTTCTCGACCTTGAATAGCAGGACACAGTACAATTCCGTTTACGTTTTCTTAGTATGATACATACTATAGTTGACAATAATTATGGATTTTTTTAATCGACTGCTTAACAGACCTCCGCAGAAACCAGCTATTTGTCAGGGTTCAGCTGCAGATCAAGAGGTAAAATTATTATTTTCTTGCTTCTTAGATCCTCGTTAATTACTCGGTTTTTCTTCTACCATAATTATTTTATGATCTGCGGAATTCTTTTTGTTCGAGTGGACGTACTTGGTAAAAATGTCGTTAACAAATAACTTTTTATTAGCTTCTCTAATTTAAAAAAAAAACATTAATTAGGTTTACGCCACGAATAATTTTTATCGAAATTTAACTAAATTGCTAACCATTTTTATTATTGAATTTCTGCATATGCTGCGCCTATTTTTGTGGTTAGCTGTCAAATTGACGGATCGACTACCGAAAATGTATTTTTAGACTACGTAAATAAACTTATTTAATGATTCAATTTGTATAATTATATATTTTAACTTTACTGTCTAAAAAATTGTAAAATAACTAACAGTATATAATTATCAAAATATGAAGTGTAGTCTTTTAAGTAAATAATATAAAATTCATCAACCTATTTTTTCACTTACAAAACCTTAAAACTTTATAATATTTAAGTTTTTTAAAAAAAAAGTTAGTATGGAAGTTATTCTATAGTTAACAATCAAATTGTTTTATAAATCATAAAATTTCTTTCAATTGCGATTTGTCTTTTTTCGGCAAATTTATTGCAACACTTGAACAACCTACCTTACACAAATTTGGCACATTTTATGCTGAATGTTTGTAGACAATTTTAGATTCTTCTGTTTAAAGTACCTCATCTTTCTAAAGGTATAAAACACAATAAAGGAAAGAACTTGGCAGTGTCTTACTTTGGCCTCGAGTGAATTGCGGTTGTTAAGAATCGGGTAACTACGTTGAGAAATTTTATGAGAAAGACATACGAATAGTGGAAATAATATTGACATAATATTTATTGTATTTATATTTAAATAACTGTAAAATTTAAAGCGTAAGTTAAGTAAGATCAATAATGCATTTTCATTTGTTATATGTAATAGATACTTTATACATTTAATAAAAAGAATATTTAAAAAGCTTTATTGTAGTTAAATAAAATTATTATGTGCCAATACAAAAATTAGTTACTTTCGTTATATTAGTTATATTTAGAATAGGAGTTTAAAAAGTAGAAAAGACATTAGTAAAACACTCGAATAGTCTAATGTGTATCTAAAGATGAGTAAACAATAAGCAATGTCGTAAAAGAAGAAGATGTCGTACTGCATGATAATGTTTTTTTGAAATATTTTGAATTGGAACAAAATGTGATGAATGATTATATTAGTTTTCGGTTGTAAATTTAATTTTAAATTAATATTAATTAAATGTAGATCAACGCGTTGGATTAAAAAAAATTATATGAAATAAGTATACTATTTTAGAAGTACAAAGTTGGGTGTAATATATTGGTTAAATATGAATTATTTTGTAGTGGGTGTTAATTATAAATATGTTATTATCTTATTCATGCTTTGACTGAATATTTAAGTAGTTTTTGGCTGCTTTATTTTCTATGTAACTGACAGAAACAGATCGAAAACAAAGTAATTTGTACATCGGTGGCTAAAGCAAATTACAAGAGAAGTTCCATTGATTTATATTCTTAGTGTAGACATTATTAGAGTACACTTCAGAATCCATTGTTATCGGTGATATTATGCACTAAAAATTAATATCGATTGTTCAAGAATTGAATAAATTCAGTTATTAAGTTAGCACGCTTGTGATTCCAAAATATAATGACCCTGCACCAGTAAATTACTTAACGGGGTGTTAAAGTCAACTTTTATCCTCCCTACTTTATCAACCCAACTAAATATAGAATTCAATTGTAATTAATAAAATACGATAAGAGTACTTATTTGAAAAAGTACAAGTAGTCGCATTTTTGTTTACAAACAATTGACCTTCGTGTAAAATTTGAGACTAAAATTCAATAAGATTTTCGGTTTTAATCTCTCAATAATATGAAGAGGGCGTAACGTGATCAAAATTATTGGACAATATATTTCTCCATAATTCGATTGAATTTTAGTCTTAAATTATTCGCAGAGGTCAATTATTTGTAAATAAAGGCGCGCGTCTTCTCGTGATTTTTCAAACACTACCATGTTTTATAAATTATACAATTGAATTTTTAGTTTAGCTCGATTGATAATGGTGGTAGGGACGATAAAATATGAGCTTGGAACCCCCTTAACTTGTACTCTGTATAATTATCGCGACATTGGTTTACCTTTCACAATCTGTACGTGCAGTATCCACTCACACAGACACACAGACACACGTATATATATGTATATATATTATAAATGCACGAATTGCGCCGTAAAAGAGAGAAGAGGAGTGTCTGGTCCTTAAGGTTGCACTGCCGGCTGAGAGCCAAACAATATACCTCCTATTTAACTGTTAATATTTAGTTTAAAAAGAGTAAAAAACTGGTAATTAATAGTGAGATGTTTGTTAATTAGAATGCAACGGCGAATGCGCGGGCGCAGGTATCAACGGAGCAGCAGCAGCAGCAGCAGCAACAGCAACAGCATAATCCCGAGCAGACAATACACCGCAACAATTCACGCGAGTACCCAGAATCGACGACAAGCGGACCTAGCAGCTTAGTCCCCGAAAGCCTATCATCGGCCTCGAGTTTTCAAAGTCTCGCATCGACTCTCAGTTCGAAGAGCAGCAGTGGCATCTGCGCGGATTCGGTACCCGGGAGTCCCGAAAAACCTGCCGGTTTTGACCAATCGTACGTTAATGTAGACATACCTGATTTGGACGATATAATATCAGCTTGTGCGGGTATCAACTTGAACGGTGCCCACCGGTACAGAGAATCGGCTGATTCACCGAACAGCAGTAGCGGTGATCTTAGTCAAGACCAAACTTTCGCCTCCGCGGCGGATGAGACTCTTTCGAACGAGACGCAAATATACGTCGAGGAGAGTATACAGACTTTCAAGACCTGCCCTACCTTGGAGGTAAATATTTCCCTTTCTTTATTCCGATATACATACCTATACCTACGCGGTTATGTGCTATGAGAACCAGTTGTGCATATATATATATATATAACATGCGTATATATCCTTTCTGCGAGTGGCAACCAATCGTAATAATGCATATACAATTATACGGGTTCTCTTTATTTATTATACTATTTGTATGCGTAATGCGTAATTATTCATTTACAATCGTTCTTTCGCTTACAATTTTTCAATTGTGTTAAACTTACCGATATATACTTATAATAGAACGCCAATGTTTTTTCTAATTTTTTTGTGTAGCTTACAAGTTTTTCTAATTAATGATTTTATGGAAATGAGGAAAAAGGAAGCAGTAAAATTTGTGAAATTTGTGTAGGTTGAACACCTATATCATAATATATATATATATATATATATATATATATAGCATTTCCGATTGCACTCTCATGCATATACACTGAATACATTCCTATCAACGTAGACTTTTACGTGTACAAGAATAATATTTCTTAACGACAATTATAGCGACGAATACCGGTATTTTTTTTGGGCTTACCAAAAACCCGTAAAGGGTTCATACAGCTATTCGAGTACCGGTATACGCAATAATAATTTCTTAATGTAATTATGAATATTACTATTACAACCATTGTATATAATAAGTATATTTTTTTGTAAAGAAATAAATAAATAAATACACTGAGAGAAACCTTATTGTATATATCAGTACAACTATACGAAAAATTAGTATAGTGTGTTGGTTAGGAAGGACAGACTCGCGTCGCACTAAAAATACAAACATATAGTCATTTTTCATACATCAAGTAGCAAAAGATGCAATACCCATAGTAAAATTATGATAGATAAATGCTGTGCCTTCCGATCAATGGTCCATACTAATTTTTAGAACATTTCTCTCCGTGTAATATTAAGAAATATGTATATTGTAGTCGCTAATGACACTATGTCGATGCAATTTTAAGAAATAAATGAAAAGAAAAAATTTTCTTTTAAGGTTTAGAAGTATGTCTATAAAAACTAATTGTATCATTTCATTGTTCCGGCTTATTTTGTAAAAAAATCAATATCCTTTTCTATAATTAAAAAATATCATACTAAAAAAGTTGTAAAATTAACGGGATATCGGACCCAACTTACTGGAATCTCTATCTTTCAACCCAAAAATTATAAATAAAATATTGAATTAAAAATTTTAAAAAATTCATATGGATAGCTTAACCTTTAGACTGCCGGGAAACCGAAATATCGGCCAGGCCAGTGATATGAACATATTTCATTATGATACACGACATCAATTCGGACACTTTTAAAGGGCGATTTTATTTCTAAACTCGCAGTAGTTTAAAGATTAAAACATGAGGAAGGGCTTTATGTTTTAATCTTTAAAAAAAATTATTTTTTGATAATAATTGAGTAAACAATTTTTGGTCGGTAATTATTAGTCGAAAAGATATAAATTTTCGACCCAATCATCGTAATAAAATTATGGATTAAAAAATCTAGTAAAATTTGGTTATATTATTCAAAAAATACTTCTAGGGCTCAGGTTTTTTTTAAATATATATTCATTTTTTATAAAAAAGTAAAAAATGACAGTAAAGTAAAATAAAAAATGTAAAAAATATATATGTATATATTGATATAATACATGTGGTGACTAATACGTTTGCAAATTTCAGCCGGCTCAAATAAATAAAATAAAATCATCATCATCCGAACACAATTCGTCTTTAATACCGTACGTGTCGTTCGAGCAAAGCGTATTACGGAAACATCAAAGCAACGGAGTTGAGGTCGAGAACACGCACACTGCGTTCCAAGCCGTTGCCGTTTCACCTAGACGCCGAAGTTTCAGTCCGACGCCCTGTGTCGAAATCGACGTCGCCGCGATCTCGGTTAAGACTGACGTTACTACTGAGCTACCTAACCGCGAGATCCAGCTCGAGTTTTCGTGTAGCGTTAATCAAGGTACATAACTTTATTATTTATAACTATTACAAGAAGTGTGCTACATTTTATATACAGTAATTGATGATGATCTGATATTATTAATTATGATAAAAAGTAAATAGTTCACGGAAGCGACTGCGTTAATAATTGCTACATTGCATTATAATTCAACATAATGAAATTAAGAATTAAATTCTAGAAAGAGTAATTATTTAACAATACAGTATATAATATATTAATTATTGATTAGAGGTTTATCATCAATAAAAATTTTATTATAATTTTATTTACAGAATTTATAAATAGAGAAACGAAAAACGTAAATTAAATAGATTAACTGACTTTTTGAAATACTTTAATTTAATTTAATTTAATTTAATAAATTACTGTGTTATTTTCTTTTTTTAGAAGGATATAGTCAGCAAAATGCAGAAGGTTTATGGGGCTCACCAGACGTTAGTTTTCAAGAAGTACAAGCGTTCGATTCCGAAAATATTCTGAAGCCAGAAACAGTTGTCGAAAAGTCAAACCGACTTTCTGATCCACCGAAATGTTTAAATGTAACTATTACAAAAACTGAAAATGATAACGAGATAAAAACTGAGGGAAATCCAGACGGTTATACTTTAAAGGAAGGCGAAAATACAGTTGACACTTTTGAAAAAGACAAAGATGTTTTAGATGAAATAAAACTAAATAAAAGTGAAATTATTGTTGAAGAAACAAATATTCTAAATAAAACCCAAAATATAGAAGATTTAAATAATCTAAATAAAAGTAACGAGATTATACAGGAACAAAATAATTTAAATACTACTGTTACCATTGTCCAGGAAAATAAAACATTTAATGAAGAAGAAATTATTGTAAAAAATGAAAATAAGAATGTACATACAGAAGAAACGAATGTTAAATTAAATGTATCATCTAATCATAATATTGACATTCTTGATAATGAAGTAAAAAGTTCAAAATTAACATCTGAAACAAAAACTTTAGATCCTAATTGTAATGTAGAAGAGATAAAAGAACAAGAGAATAAGATTTCCACATCAGTAACTGTTAAGCAGGAGCAGAATGAAGCAATTATTACAAATGAATTCAAAACTCCTAATAAAGAAGATATAAATTCATTTAGAATCCCGAAGACTCCTACTTACGAATCATCTACTAACGAAGAATCGCAGAATTCACAAATATTAAATACTGAAGTGACAGCTTCCACGCCGTTGCCTGAAAAAAATAAAAATAAAGTAGAATCTTCAAAACATTCTAGAAGGAAAAGTGCATTATTCACGAATGGAGTAAAATCTCCAGAGATATTTAGTTCTGAAGTAATTGATCAACAAATAAAGAGTCCTCTGAAGAATAGAGTTCATTTTGATCATACTGCATTGAATAATAAGTCTTGGGAAAAATCTTCATTTAATGCGTCGGAACTGATAACTAAAGACAATTTAGAAGCGACTCATTTACTTAGTCACGAAGACTCATTAAATTTGTTACAACAACACGAACCAGAATACGAGGCCTTTAAACCACAGCAACAGAGTACGGCTTTACCTTATCCTAACTATAAAGCTCTTCAAGAAGCAGCTCTATGTGTTGCTCAAGATATTGATGCTTCTTTGGAAAAAATTGAAGAAAGCGAACAGTTTGTCTCAGCAACTACTGAATGTAAGTGCTGTATTCAAATTATTCTCAATAATTAAAAAGAAGAATAATATCTATTTTTCTTAAATTTGAATAATGTTAGTTTAATTGATTTTAAATCAGTATATATTTTATTTTAAACCTAAAATAATGTTGTATAGTTAATGATAAATTTCAATATAATATATTAATTTCAGTATTTGAAGATCCATCTGCTCTCGATTTTCTAAATCAGGCTGGATCAAGAAATTCGAAGAGGGGCGAAAGATATGACTCATTGTATATAAAGTTTGATCCGTTGTGTCAAAGAGAAAGTATGCTACCCCAAAAGAATCTTCCTACTCCTCCTATGCTCGGAGAGGAGGACGTTAAAGAAGCTAATGCGGATACAACGAACAGTAATATAGTAACACCAAAGAAAAATCCAGCATTGGCAGCGATTGACAGATTACTTTTCTACAGCCCGAATGTAGCTGCACCGACTGAAACTCCAGTAACGGAAACAAAACAAAAAAAGGTATTATTAATTTTTACTATTAGACTAAATTAATATTTTATATAGTTATCTATTTTGTATTTGAGTTAAACATATTATTAAAATCTTAATAAAAAATTGTTTGACATGATAAATAATTTAATTAATATATAATTTAATTATTATTATTTTATAAAATGAAAATAAGAATGTACATACAGAAGAAACGAATGTTAAATTAAATGTATCATCTAATCATAATATTGACATTCTTGATAATGAAGTAAAAAGTTCAAAATTAACATCTGAAACAAAAACTTTAGATCCTAATTGTAATGTAGAGAGATAAAAAACAAGAGAATAAGATTTCCACATCAGTAACTGTTAAGCAGGAGCAGAATGAAGCAATTATTACAAATGAATTCAAACTCCTAATAAAGAAGATATAAATTCATTTAGAATCCCGAAGACTCCTACTTACGAATCATCTACTAACGAAGAATCGCAGAATTCACAAATATTAAATACTGAAGTGACAGCTTCCACGCCGTTGCCTGAAAAAAATAAAAATAAAGTAGAATCTTCAAAACATTCTAGAAGGAAAAGTGCATTATTCACGAATGGAGTAAAATCTCCAGAGATATTTAGTTCTGAAGTAATTGATCAACAAATAAAGAGTCCTCTGAAGAATAGAGTTCATTTTGATCATACTGCATTGAATAATAAGTCTTGGGAAAAATCTTCATTTAATGCGTCGGAACTGATAACTAAAGACAATTTAGAAGCGACTCATTTACTTAGTCACGAAGACTCATTAAATTTGTTACAACAACACGAACCAGAATACGAGGCCTTTAAACCACAGCAACAGAGTACGGCTTTACCTTATCCTAACTATAAAGCTCTTCAAGAAGCAGCTCTATGTGTTGCTCAAGATATTGATGCTTCTTTGGAAAAAATTGAAGAAAGCGAACAGTTTGTCTCAGCAACTACTGAATGTAAGTGCTGTATTCAAATTATTCTCAATAATTAAAAAGAAGAATAATATCTATTTTTCTTAAATTTGAATAATGTTAGTTTAATTGATTTTAAATCAGTATATATTTTATTTTAAACCTAAAATAATGTTGTATAGTTAATGATAAATTTCAATATAATATATTAATTTCAGTATTTGAAGATCCATCTGCTCTCGATTTTCTAAATCAGGCTGGATCAAGAAATTCGAAGAGGGGCGAAAGATATGACTCATTGTATATAAAGTTTGATCCGTTGTGTCAAAGAGAAAGTATGCTACCCCAAAAGAATCTTCCTACTCCTCCTATGCTCGGAGAGGAGGACGTTAAAGAAGCTAATGCGGATACAACGAACAGTAATATAGTAACACCAAAGAAAAATCCAGCATTGGCAGCGATTGACAGATTACTTTTCTACAGCCCGAATGTAGCTGCACCGACTGAAACTCCAGTAACGGAAACAAAACAAAAAAAGGTATTATTAATTTTTACTATTAGACTAAATTAATATTTTATATAGTTATCTATTTTGTATTTGAGTTAAACATATTATTAAAATCTTAATAAAAAATTGTTTGACATGATAAATAATTTAATTAATATATAATTTAATTATTATTATTTTATAAAATAATTAATATATGAAATAAGTGCACCACAATGTTTGTGTTTTATTGTCATATTGAGTGTATCGATTAGAATAGCGCTTACTGCAGTAAAATTGGTGCGGCATTTGGTATATAATATTTGGTAAAGACAAGTTTTAATTGCAACTTTTCAATTCTGTATAAAAAATAAATTAATTTTAAAATAAAATATTGAAATTAATATTCAATATATTATCATCATAGTTATTTCCATCTACTTACATTTCCATCAAAGATTTGTAAACACAAATTATGATGCTTATGTACTTTTCATTATTATTACATATCGAAGACATTTGATAGGCACTGATCGATTTTTTGCGACTGTTAATTTTGTTGTGTCGTAAAAATTAGAGGAATATAGTGCAAATGTATTTCAATATATTACAAATAGTTTACTGTAATATTTAATTCAATCAAGTTAATATTTATAATAAGTACGACTGCTAAATTTATGCGCGTGAATTAAATTAAGTGGACTTCAAAATGCTACTATTTTATGGTACTGAAGCATGCATACTTTCTTCTTTGATCATCAAACAATATACAGTTTTTTCATCACTTTTTTCGACTAAAATAAACAAAAATAATTAAAAGTTTTCAACCACTTTCAATTTGTCTCATTCTTTTTACATTATCTTAATATAAACTCGTGAATAAATGTGCACTAATGCGCTCCCCAAATTATAATGCTTACTTATATTCTCAATATATATTTTTTATTTTATTCTGACCAATTATTATATTGATAAAGTATATAGAACATTTTTCAAAATTTTTCATTTTAACAATATTTATTAGGAAGAGGTAGAAAAACCAGAATCTCAAGCAATTCCTGTTGTCGATGAAAAAATGGCAAATGAATTAGAATTGGTTAGATCAACTGTTCTTCAGCTAGAAAAAGAATTAGAAAAACAAAAACAAGAAAATGATAAATTACAAAAGCACAAGTCGACTGTAGAAGAAAAATTTAATCACATGCAGACAAAATTAAGTCAAATGCAAACACAATTAACGCAGGAAATTAAATGTAAAGACCAAATGACGTAAGTTTTATTCAATTACATTACACTTGAAGTGCAAATTTTTTTTGTCAATAAATTAGCATTTTTTAAATGAAATTTATAATAAATTTTGTGTATTAGGGTTGTAGTAGAGGAATATGAAAAATCAATAAGTAGGTTAATAGCTGAGAGAGAAAAAGATAGAACAAATTTTGAAGCCGAAAAGGCTAAACTTCAGGAAGAATTACAGGTTGCAAATCAGCATCTTAGTAACACAGAGGCAGCATTTACTGATGTTCATTCAAAGTACGAAAGACTAAAAAATGTTGTTTCGGCTTACAAGAGTAATGAAACGGTTCTTAAGGAGAGTATTGCCGAAAATCAGGAGACGATTAAAACTCTTGAGAATAGATATGAACAGTTAAAAGGTCATGCAATGGCACAGCTGGAAAAGTAAGTATAATGTATCACAAACATGGATGTTTAAATAAATTAAAATTGTATTTTTTCAAATTTTTGAATAGTATGTAATATATTAAAAATTATTTTAAATATATTTAAAATATAAATAATTCTACTTTAGGGCAAATCAGGAGTTAAGTTCTATAAGAAAACAAAATGAAGCTGAAACCGTTAAATTAAAAGCATTAGTAAGAAAGGCAGAATTAAAAAGCAAATCTTTAGAAGAAACCGTCGAACAGAAAATGAAAGAGAATAAAGAGCTAACACAGATTATTGATGAAATGATAGCAAGAGTTGATTAATCGTTATTTTTTTACTCTACATGATTTACTCTTAGGTTTAAAGAACGTTTTTAAGAATATAATAAAAATTGCCTTAGTTTGAAGTAAGCCCTTTTACTAATTATCTATAAGTTGTAAAATATTATATTTTATCGCAATAAAAGAAAGTCAAGGCTTGTTCAAACTACATATGTGTATATCTAGTAAATGATTAATCAATTGAATTTATTTTATTTTAGTTTATTTTAAATTCAAAAATATATTGCAATACATTTTAGAAATATATAATCCCTCATAAACCCTATATTCCCATGTAACGCATTACTTTATTAGTAATATTCTATTTATTTTTAAAGTCATTAATTTACATGTTAAAAAACTAATTATTCTAAATATGACAGCCAATTTATCATGACACCTTAATAGAATTATATTTAATAATCTTTAATAATAAAAGAAACGCAATTTTTAAAATTATTGTTTCTTCTATCATATGTAAATATAGAATACAAATAGTACAGTAATGTTTAAAACGATTGTCCGTTTATAAATATTTTATTTTTGCTATTTTTAAAATATTCACATTTTCAAAACTTTCATATTTTAGTGACATGGTGTCTTGTATGAAAAATTCAATTGTATAACAGAGATCTTTTAGAATTTGATCATTTTAACAATTAAGCATGCATTTAGCACAAAGTAATACTTGTAAGTCTTGATTCACAATAGTTTGTTATAAACAGTCAAGCTTTATGAAGTTAATTTGGAAAAATTGAGAACAATTAGTTATCTAAAAAATATAAAAGTAATTAATTATTTTTTAAGCATTAATATTTAGGTGTCATAATAATAATCGCGACTTTATACAAATTTATTTTTAGTCATAACTTCACACAAGAGGAAACATTAAAGAGCAGTCTTAGCATCGACAACGAGAAGAACATGTTTTTTGGCTAGTCTTAACATACGATCACTTGTGCTGCCAGGTTTTCGAGGAACATTTTTATTATCTAAGTCCGGCATTAGTTTCTTAACTGTGCGCGCTAAACTTGTAGCCCACTGTTTGAACATTGGGTGACTTACACCCACGCCTCTGCATCGCAATGCTTCTGCCACAGCCCACAACAATTTCTAAAAAAATTTAATTTTGAATATTATTTTTTATTTTACTTATTTTACTGCATAATAATTTAAATATTGAATCTTTACTTTTCTATGCGTTTCACTCAGCTCATTTTTTCCAATTTTTGATGACGCATCTTTTGATAAAATATTACTTGTAGAGTGTCTTATAGAATTCCATGAATTTGATAAACTATCATGACTTTGAGAGCAATCAAATGATAAACTTTTTGGCCACTTTTGCTTTGCATGTTCCAATTCTTCATCGCTTTTTCTTTTTCTACTTTCGGGATAACTCAGAGATTGAGATTGTGAATTGTCACACGCTTTTAAAAAATATGGTTATCAGATGCTTGTATATTATACATATTTAATAAACGTCAATTAAAATGCAATATTTATTTTACTATTCATATTTACCTTCGCTTTTCTTTGGTGTTGGAAATAGCGCTCTTTTTATCTTCTGGGGATTATTGTTACTAAATGTCGTTGAAATTACAGTTTTACTAGTACCTGGTTTTTCATGTGGTGGACTTTGAAAGAGAGCTCTTTTAGAAATTTCAATTTTCGTTTTTCTTGGCGACTGACCTTCTAATAAAAGTTTTCGATGGTACCGTTTTTTTGCTGAACTACGTGGGGTTTTTCCTCGAGGACTTTTTCCTCGAGGGCTTTTACCACGCGGACTTTTACCTTTACGCATTACTCCTTTCCTAAAAAAAGATATATATATGTATACATAATAAACTTAAATATGTATAAACCAAATATCGATATTGATTAACTATTTAAATTTAAAATAAAAAAATATTAAAGATTAATGAAAACTCACTTTATATTCAGCAAAAACTGTTTCTTATCAGAAAGACCAAGACCTTGTAAATTAGCACTGGAAAATGTTCTTCGTCTTCTTGCTAGATAACTGAGTCTTTTGCCGGGACTTTGACCATTACTGAATTTATGTAATAAACTTCGTTTCTTTGCACTACCTGGAATTTGTTTAGCAAACCAAGTGTTGCACGTTGATTGTGTCTCCGCACCGATGTATCTATCACATATTTTCATCCTAAGGTTTTCAAATTCTTCTATTGATTTATTTCTATTGTAGCTGTAGAAAAGTATTACAATTACTAATATGTTAAATATATGGTTCGATTATTTGTAATAATGGATTGAATATTTTAAGATTTGTTACGAGAGTCAGATAAAAGTTAATATTGTCGACCACAATACTAACGATTAAAGTATGAAAAATTAAATGTAAATTATGTTAATATTTGTAAGCAGCTTACTATATTTCGTGACATTTGTGAACATATGAAGCAGGCCACGATAATAAAACAGCTTCGCTAGCTGCAATGGACGTGTATAATGTCGGTAGTTTTTGATTGTCAGTAAAACATTTTCTGTCATCAAAAGATGGTGTTAAACTAGACGTTGATAAAAAAGAATTGTTCAAAAATGTCTCTGACAAAGTTAATGAACTTGTAGCGTCGGAAACTTTTGTATCAGATGCTATAGACTCGCTACTCTTTGATTTTAAATCCGCTTGTTCGCACTCGTCGAAAGCTGTACTTAAATTTCGTAAACCAGTTTTTGAATTGTGAGTTATTTTATTTGTATCACTGGTACTTTTTACACCTTCATTTTTGTCTTGTTGTGGTTCCTGTAGAAATAAACAATGGTTAAGATTAAGAAAAAAAATTATAATTATAAAGTAAACTGTTAAGAATTTATTCATTTATTTTACCTGAAGTGCAGTAATAAATACATCACAAGGAGGTTCAGGGGCAGAGGCAGGCTCAGTCTTGTCAAGTTCAAATGGATCTGCCCAAAAGTATTGTCTATTTTGTTTAATATATACAAGAAAATCATTACAATCCCTCTGAGATATTGTGTGATTCGGTGGCGGTGGTACACCGCTTAAATATTTATTGACCCGCCTCAGTAGAAATTTGTCTGCTCTAAGTATTTGTTCGGCAGGTGTTAGTTTTATTGGACTAGGTTGAGTTGGACGTGATTCTTCAAGGCCATTTTGGTAAGTAGAAGTGGTGTTGGTACTTTCAGCCTCGTCGTCAGCATCGCTATCGAAGAGCTCGGGACTTGGTGCATCTTGAATTTCAAAATGTCTCGAAAAATTCGAAGATTCGTCATAATTACAGTCCATCGCATCCTCGCTCACGTAAATCATCGCAGCAGATTCATTTTGTTGCTCATCTTTCTGTTGGTTTGAACTAAGACGTGTAGATTCATCTTGCACTTTTTCTACTTCTGGTATCACCTTCTCGACAATAGAGTCTAATAATTTAAAAAATAGAATTAATTACAAATGTATTTATATAAAATTATAAACGGTATTGTACATACACGGTTATTTTAAGTATTTTCTAGTTTTCTTATAATATCATAAATAAAACTAATATAGAAAAATTAAAAATAGAATTAATCATTCAATAAAGTTTATTAAATATTATCTCATTTAAAGATTTGAACTCATCTATCTTAATGATATATTATTATTAATAATAATTAAATTAATTTATTTAAATTTTTTAGGATAATGTTTCACCATACGCTATAATTTAAAAATTCTTAAATAGAATTTGGATTACATTTATTTTTATTCTGCAAATGAATAACTTATTGCTTAATAAGATTTAAAGTTGAGCACAACAAATTCTCAGATACAATAATATTTATTAAAGCAGATTACAAATTCTTTATTTGAAATCATGCAACTAATGTTTAAGATTCAAAATTAAATAGTATATTTAGTCTTTTATAAAATAAAAATTTAATAGGTATTTTAAAATATTGGGTAATTAACTTATTTTCAAAAATGTAAAATTCATTACATAATATTTATGTTGGAGTATCAGACAAGTATCTTCATTTTAGTAAGTACTAAATACTTATCAATATCTTTACATAACCTAAAAGTTTAAATGAAAATATTAACTTATTTTATATATTTGTTCTATTTACTTAAAACAATAAAAGTATCTTTAATCTAATAAAAAATATAATATAATGTTGTTGTAACTTTTACTCTATAATATTACTTGTTAAAGTAAACTATTAACTATACTAATCTATGCAATTGATTCAAATATTTTATCATATACGTTTTTAATATAATAATTTCAATTAACTAAAATTTATTTGCAATCGCAAATATTTAATTAGCATGTATATATAATTGCAGAAGTAATTACCATGAGTCGATGAGCTAATAGCTAGATCCTCTTCAAGAAAAGAAGATTTTTGTTCCAAACTTATTGGAACGTGAAACTCTATCGTTTCTTTAATTGAAGAATTAGTTTCAGAGTGCATTATTATTAAAATTTCATTATCTAATGACAGGTGGAGTCATTCTTCTTTTAGTTTACTGTAAAAAGAAATATAAAAATATAACTTATTATTCAATAGGCAATAAGTAATAAGTGTAGTGAACGATTAATAATACTATTCACTTGACAATTATACATTTTCCAGTAGAACTAAACTATTAATAAACAAAAATTTAAGTACTTGTACTTTTTTGTTTATATAAGTACTGTTAATTGCTCACACAATTTAAAAATAAGTTAAGAACAATAATCACGCTTAAATAAGTAATAGGCAGAAAGAGGCAGACGTACGTTTTTACTTTAATACACTTTCACACATACACTTGTTATAGCACTATGAGATAATTGTCGAATGTAAAATTGTTTTATTAATTTTCGTCGTCTTTTTGCATCTTCGTTATACTGATTTAACAATTGGCGATGGATTCATAGAGATAAAAACGAGAGTGTAAAGTGCTATTGGATTGAGAACTGTTTAGAATTCCGTTCGAAATCCGAATCGCAGCTGCTCGACAATCGACATCCACAAGTCACATAAGAAAGAGAGCGGGAACCGAGGAGGGGGAGAAACTTACGTTATGCGCTGCGCTGCTCATGCTCGGAGAACTCTTATGATGTATATATATATATACTTATGTATTTGATGAAGGTACAATATATACCAAAACCCCGTCCCGTCGCCCGTCGGCCATCGCCATCGACGTCCCCTACCCAACCTCTACAAGTCTACACCTACATGGTACATATAATACAAATGTATATGTATGTTTGGTCACGTCACGTCACAAGCACAACTCACAAACTCACAATACAATATGGATACATTTATATAATTATAAATAACACTCGATTTATATATAAATACAAAATTTAATCAATATTTTTTAAACAATATGTATAATGCTTTTTTTTGTTTTAAAGTACAAACATAGTTTTTTGTTACATATATATTCTAAACTTCATAATTATGTTATAGATACATTGTTTTTGAGATACTGAACGTTCAAGAAATTGCTCATTGTTTATTTAAAATTGCACAACTATTAAAACGTTTTACGTTTTTAAAATTAATAAAAATTGCTTCTTCGAAACGATCTGTCAAAAGGCACAATATGTCAGTACTTGCACGAGCGGTAAATTTCAAATTAAAAATATGATAAAGAAGTTAAAATATTTCGTTTTTATTACAAAGAATATTTATAAAAATATTTGTTAATTCAATTAAAAATATAATTCTGACTTACTTTATTAAACAACTAAAATTTCAAAATTATTTAAAATTAATTTATTACTAATAAATTATTATAGTAATGGTTGAATTATAAATATTGTGAAATAATTTATTATATTTGCAGCGTAGTGTTAAGTAATGTACTTATAAATTCGTAATAAAATATTTTATTATTAATTACAATTATTTTGTAAATTATTTTTACTTTGCATTAAAATTATATGAATGTTTTGATAAATCAAATAATTTATTTTTGTAGTTACGTAAAATTCCCTGATTTCGGGTAAGTAATTAAATAAAATATATCAAGGAGAATTGTGGAGAAAAGAAAGTAAACTTTAAATTTCCTGACCTTTATTTAATGCATCAGACAAGTACTGGATTATTGGTTATAGGATTTTTGGGTGGGGATCGGATCGGTTGCGCGATTCAGTGTATATGTGCAGTTGTGTCTGTGTGTGAGGAGAGAAAAAGACACCGAGCGAGTGGAGGTTAGGATCCGCCGCAATTTTGCGCCGAGCGTAGACACAAGTTTCAACTTGGTGTTTTCTTTATTCATCGACGAGCCACCACAATGCTCGATCTTTTTACGATCTTTAGCAAGGGCGGTATTGTCCTTTGGTGTTTCCAAAGCACTGCGCAAATTTTTACTCCAAGTGTAAACGCACTTATTAAAAGTGTTATTTTGCAGGTAACTGTATACTGTTATTGCTATTCATTTCTCTTTCGTTGACTAATGATGCGCTAGTCATTAATGCTAATTGTTGCTAAATCATTCGAGACCTGGTTTTATGTTACTTGCCTGCAATACCCAATTACTGGCTAAAAACCTCCTTTTTCAAGCCTTTAATTTAATGATATTATTTGTTCCATATGGATGCTTTATATATATATGTCACATGTGTTGTTGTTTTTATTCCTGATGTCAATATTTTTATCTATTTCATTTTCATTTTTAAATATTAATTTTAATAATGATTTAGATTACATAATAAATAATCATTTACTAGTTTAGACTAATGTTTTTATTTATTTGATTATAGTTTAGACTTTTAAATTTAATAAAGCATAATACATTTTATTAAATTACCAATGCTATTGGTATATATTGGTATTGTTAGCATATGTTATTTTATCAATTTATAAATTTAAATAGGAATATTTTATTTTCTAATGATGCTTTAAATAATAACAAATAAAATATACAGTTTACATAAGGTGCAATAATAGTATTACCACATACAATTACAAAAAATTTTTTTTATAATCTTAATACATTCTTGATTGTCTTAATTACTATTTTATTAATGTAATTTTTTATTTATAGGAAAGAACAGGTAATCAAGTATTTGAGCATGATTCATTGAGGTTGCAGTATAAGTTAGATAATGAATTTGAGTTGATTTTTGTTGTTGCATATCAAAAGATATTACAATTATCATATGTTGACAAGTTTCTAAATGATATTCATTTAGAATTTCGAGATCGTTTCAAGAATGAATTACAAAATATGAAATGGTTTAATAATTATGATTTTCTAAAACCTTTTCAAAAAACACTAACAATAGCTGAGCAATGGGGAAAGTCTCAAGCTAAAATTCCTAAACAAATGAGGACTTTCGATGAAAGTCTTAAATCAAAAAAGACTGTTGCTAGTATGATAGAAAGAAAAGATGAAAAAGATAATAAAAAACAAAGTGAGTATTCTAATTATATATTATTTTGTTAAATTATTTTTGCTTTTCTAATTCTATCGGATGCATAAAGGGATTATATGAAATTATAAAGTATATACTGATATATTTAATCATGGTGGTGTGGCAAGTTGTACATAGAATGAATTTTTTTTGGGTAATAAGTAATAATTAATAATTCAATAAATATAAAAATACTTTTAAATTTATTATGTGAATAGCAGTTGTAAAAATATAGAATATAAATCATTAAATAGTTATTTTAAATATAATTTATATTTCTTAAAATTGCTTTATATTTCTATGGTTGTAAAATATCTCAATATTATATATTACCTTTTATATCTTATATAATATATATATATACAAATTAATATGACTTATTTAAATTCTAATACTAATAATAATAATTAATATTTTATTCATTACTAATTAATATTATAAATACATATTAACAGTATGTAATATTGAGAAATATTATTTTTTTTTAACAATAATAAATATATTGCTTTTGGGATATGGCATTATAAAAATGGGAATTTGCTGTTATTTTGCTTTTGTAGGAAAAAAAAAGAAAGGGACCAATGAAATTGATGAAGGTCAACGTAAGTCAATAGTGAGATAATTTTGCTGTAATATTATTTTGCATGCCTGCTTCAAATATTTATATTATTGAAGAATTTTGTATTATTTATTTAAAATTTTAATACTAAGGATATATGAATATTTATGTATTGATAAATATGTATTTACATTTAGCTACAATCCAAGAAGTGCCTAAAGTGCCAGAATCACCTAAGCCTGTTGTTCAAAATGGTGTACTTGACGAAGAAACATTAATTTCTAACCGTTTGAAACTTGCTCAGAAAATGTCTGGCATGAAAAAGAAAGCTGACAAGCAGTAAGTTTAAACTCAAGAATTAAAAATTTTATTTCATCACTGTGTATATAGTAAAAAATTAATATTTAATTAATAGGAGTAGCCCGAAACCTGAAAAAGCTGGAAAAAAACCAAGGGTATGGGAACTAGGTGGAACTACTAAAGATCTTGCATCTTTAGAACGTACAAAAGACAAACCAGAAGAAGCTGGAGAATATATTGCAGCAAATACAGAGGTGAAAATATTGCAATATAACTAAAATGCTAATATTTTTATATTCATGTTTGTTTAAATAAATGTTTCAGTTATAATCAGAATTATTAGTTTTAATTAATTTAATATTATAATTATTTATTTTTTATTGTCTGATTTATGTTGATTATTTTTTTAGATTATTGGACAAATGAAAGGTAGTATTCGAGATTTAGAGGTGGATAGTGACTCCGAAGAAGAAAGTTTTGATGAACAAGAAATTCAACAAACTAAACAAACAAATCAAAAGAAAAGTGGAGGAATGTTTTCCATGTTCAAGAGTCTTGTGGGTAACAAGTCTCTAACAGAAGACGATATGCAGCCAGTTTTGGAAAAATTGAAAGACCACCTAATCTCTAAAAATGTTGCTGCTGATATTGCTCAAAAATTGTGTGAATCTATTTGTGTGAAACTTGAGGGCAAAGTCCTTGGAACATTTGATAGTGTAGCAAATACTGTCAAGACATCGTTGACCGATGCTTTAGTACAAATTTTGTCACCGAAACGACGTGTAGACATTCTCAGGGATGCTTTCGAAGCAAAAAAGAATGGAAAGCCATACGTTATGACATTTTGCGGGGTTAATGGAGTAGGAAAATCAACAAATCTAGCCAAAATTTGTTTTTGGCTTATAGAAAATAATTTTAGAGTATTAATTGCGGCTTGCGACACATTTAGAGCTGGAGCTGTAGAGCAGTTAAGAACTCACATGAGACATTTGAATGCTCTTCATCCACCAGAAAAACACGGAAATTTGACAATGGTGCAATTGTATGAGAAAGGTAATATTCAATATTTGAAAATCGGTTCTTTGTAATTGATTTCAATTAATTTTCTTATACGTAAAATAAATAATTTTTTTTAATGATTAGTTCTGAAACTTACGGTTTAATTATTTGATAAATTCTTTCTATTATAAAATACTTTTTTAAACTATAACTTAAATTTTAAAAAGATTTAATTAAAATTTTTATATTTTTTTAAAATGTTTTTTATATTTAATTGTAGGATATGGAAAAGATGCAGCAGGTATAGCAATGGAAGCAATACGTTTTGCTAGGGATTCTCGTTTTGATATAGTGCTCGTGGACACGGCTGGCCGTATGCAGGATAACGAGCCGCTGATGCGAGCCCTAGCCAAACTGATTAAGGTCAATGAACCGGATCTCGTACTATTTGTGGGTGAAGCGTTGGTTGGTAACGAAGCCGTTGACCAACTCGTCAAATTTAATCAGGCAATAGCGGACTATAGTAACTCTACCAATCCTCATATCATTGATGGCATTGTTCTTACCAAATTTGATACCATTGATGATAAGGTTCGTGTAATAATAATACACGATTATTGAATAACTTTTATTAATTATATTTTTTTTACAAATCAATTTGCTTTATTGTTAAACATTGATAACATTTTTTTTCCAGGTGGGAGCAGCTATTTCTATGACATATATTACCGGTCAGCCAATTGTTTTCGTCGGCACTGGACAAACTTATACTGATTTAAAGTCTCTGAATGCTAAGGCTGTGGTGCACGCTCTAATGAAATAAATGTTACCTATTTCGATAAATTTATTTAATATATTGAATCGCTGTTGAATTGCATTGATATATTTATTAAATAGAAATTTGATAAGCAATTTACAATCATCTTCATCGAATATTATAAAAATTATAATATAAAATCAAATTTAATATCTCATTGATGTTAATATAAGAAAAATTTTCAATTTGTGAATTTCTGCATGTATGTGTAAAACATTTTTTAATATTATGAGCTATGTTGTTTTCGTTACATAGGATATGGTATTTTGTTCTTAAATTATATTCCTTTACATAATAAGAGTTGGAGAAATTTGTTAAATATTCGCTTGATTTACGGTTATTGTACTCTACAATTTATTTGTTATAAATATTCTATAGTCAAAAAGGATTTTATAGTAATCTTAATAAAGTATCTTTATTGAATATATTAAATTATATAATGTATAATGTTTATACAAAATGAATTATTAATTAAGAAATTTCAGACTCTTTTACATTATGACTGCCCTCATTCATGATTTAGTTTCCGTTTGTTAAAGTACAGAAATATTAAGCGTAAATGGTATATTTGTAAAAAAAGAAACAAATTAAAACTCTGTGCTTTAAATATGACTCATAGAAAGTTGTTCGATTGCGCGTGTATTTTCATCTTTGTTAGTTGAAGAAATTTCTTGAACAATATTTTCATCTTCAAACTCCCAGTTAATACTGTCATCAAATTTTTGTTCTTCGGTGATGGTACCGCATATCGATATTCTCAAGATTAATCCTAAAAGTAAAAATAAATTGATTGAGATCAATTGAGAGCTTTCCAAAGAATTCTTATGAATTAGTATTTGAACATATCTTTTATCCAAGTATATTCATTTTTAATTTACAACTTATAAAATTTGTTCTATTTCGTAATATGTTTCAGTAAAAAAGTGAAAGAAATATAAAATATTTTTATTGATACAAAATGAACTGTAAAAACTATTATATACAGTCGTAAGAAATACAAATAATATTGAATTATTACGTAAGTGTTACTGAATTTGTATCTGTGTTTTTCAATTAAATATTTTAACTTACATATTTATAAAATTAAATATGCAATAACATATATTTAGAAAACCCATATGCATAGTGTACAGTGAAATGCATTCAAAATAGAGCACGTGTATAAAATAAGGATTTGGAAGGTAAATCTCAATATAATTTCCAAAACAGTTTCAATATATTAATAATTATATAATTATAATTTGATTGATAATTTGCTTTATGAATTTTAATGATTATACAATATACATCATTCACTACATGAAAAAGCAGTATTTGAAACTTAAAGTTTTCTAGGGATTGATCAAACTAAGGCCTATTTTTAATTATTAAATCACAAAAGTTTTGTTGTATAATTCAGTATATAGATTGTTTATATAATAAATTTTAATAAGTGAGTTAAATTGCATAAATTATAAATAATAATGATGTTACTTAATTATTAGCTAAATAAATTATAGGAAATATTATTGAATGTAGTGTATTTACAACGAAACTGACGTTAAAAACTTTGGATTTGCTCTTCCTTAAATGACTGATAGCCAATAATAATTAACGATGTGAACCAAGCAAGGTTTATGTAACAATGCCACATTTCTACGTTCTGGCGCATTACATCCAGAATGATTTTCCAAAATATAGCGAAATATTACCTGTCACCAATCCAGAAATAATGGCAACACCTAATGTAACCGCTAACGCTAATAATTGATATGCAGCTTGTTGCCCAGCACTACGGTTTGCACCCGGTTTCAGCGAGAGCCGATAATTTTCATTTATTTCTGTAAGATTTGCACCGAAGCCTGGAATTCGAGCCGGAAAAATCTGCACAATGCAAAGTATTTTCTTTTTACTTATTTTTATTGTTTAGAATTTTTTATTTTACGTTTATTTATAAGGATTTATTAAAGAACTGCATGGATATATTCATCTTTATTTTTGTACTCGTGTTCATAAAATTTCTTATTTTTAGGAGACCTCTTAATTTGATATTATTTTAAAATGCATAAACCGTACCTCATATAGGGAGTAATTGTAATCATCTTCCGATGCCAAACCTGCGAGAAGAGCACCAAAAAGTCCGGCAAGAATAGCTGGCATCCCATGTAAATTATGAACTCCACACGTATCGTGTATCCTAAGTCGCTTTTGGATTAATGGCTATGCAAATATAAAAAATTGTATTAATAATAACGTGATATTTAAATCTTCTATAGGATAATTTAAACCAATTGAAGAAATATGTAAAAAAAATTAAGGTTTTGTATATAAATGATAATTATTTTACGTATTTTTATATATATTATTATAATTAGAAATGTAAAAACTAATTATATTTGGCAATAAAAATGTAATGATTGTATAACAAGCATTATTCAACAGTTTTAAATTTCTATCAAATTATTTGGTTACAAAAATATAGTACATAAAGTAAAGGTTCTAATAACCGTTATTTTTCTAAAATCATAAGGAACTTTGTATATTTATAAAATTATCGTGTAGAATTATCGTGTAAAATTATCTATATACACTATTTCATATTTATAATAAAATTTTTCCTAATCTGTGACCCGTCTCGTATAGATTTTACATATATTTTCTTACTGTAAGATACTTATATCCAAGAACGCTAATAACACCCGCTGCGCTACCTATTGCAAGAGCTCCAAAGGGTTCGCACATCATTCCTGTAAAGAATATAGCAGTATGTCATATTATTGATATGTAAGCATATAGTTTAAAATATAAATACAATTTTTAGTTTGCATACATTTAGGTATGGTTATAGATCGATGCAGTCTAAGCTCTTCACATTTTATTGTAATACAATCAAAACTAATATAGGTATAATACAAATGTAGAGCAGATATATCAATTAAGGGTTCAATAATTATATTATGAATCTTAAAGCTATGAGCAAACACGAGACGATTTTAATATTCATTTAAAACATAAATCATATTTTCATAATTTCTATTTTCGAGGTATTTGTATTTTTTTTTATTAATTTTAATGAAAACATAATTACGATAGATGCAGTACGCTAACTTCTACTAGGGTGGCATAATGTTAATTAAATCAAATTAAAAATTAAAAATGTTAATTAAATTAAAAAATTTAATGTATTTTTTTAACAATTTATTTACGTATATACAGTGTATATGCGCGAGTGTTTACGTTCGAAAAAAGTTAAAAGATTTATAAACATGAACACTATTCGAAAACATTCACCTATACAGGGTATAAAATATCTACATTTTTGTTTCTAGTAGCATACATACCTCTACAAATGGAATCTTTTCGACAATGTAATTACATTTGTATATTTAACTGAAAAATAACGATCTAAGAAATTCTTGTGTTTTATGTATTTTTAGAATATTTTTGTGATTTGTTTATTATATAGGGGTATTTTTAATTATATAAAATATGAAGTATCATGTGTACAGTTTCTCTTGTTATAGAAATAAACTTGAGCTCTATTTCAAATCAGTTTTTTTTTATAAAAATTAATAGTAGCTCATAAAAAGCGTTTTTGCAATTCTGTGCGAAAAGTTAGTGTGCAAAGAACAATATTTTAACTGTAAAGTTTACTTTCTTGAACTCGTGTATTTTAAATAAATTTTTTGTACAGAATCGCAAAAAAATATCGTATGCAACTCGCGCGTAACTTTTTTTCATTCGTGCAAAAAAGTTTACTTTACGCAATTGCTGCATAATATACTATATAAAAAACTAACATGTTAGCACTTAAAAAAATATAATGATTGTCTCCTTATCTTAATTATGAAACAAATGTGAATTGTACCGTTATTTAAATTCAGCACAATTATATTTTTGTAATTTAATTTTAATTTTGTATGTTTTGGTTAAAGTTGATTTACAATTGAATAAAAAGAGTTTAAATATTTTAATAGACCATTAGGACCGAATCAATTGTATTAGTAATTTGTAACAGATGGAACAAGAATTTATAATTTAATAATATACTTGGAGCCCATTTACAAAATTAACCCCTTTACCATCATCAGTTAATAATTCCGAAATTGAGGAGGCTATAATTATACTGTAGTATTAGCATCGATCAATTTCCAATATATTAATATTTTACCTGCTGCTGTTCCTATAGCTACACCACCAGCTAAGGTGGAATTTTGCACGTGAACCATGTTAAACTTGCTCTGTTTGGATACAAAAGCAGAAACAGCAAATGATATTACACAACTAGCAGCTATCGATAACAAGGTGTTAATAATAGCTCGACGTTGTTCATCTCCTTTCAACGCTGCACTATTAAACGATGGCCAGAATAACCAGAGGAATATAGTACCTAATAACCACAAAAACATCTTTTTAACGTCGTACCTTAATCAAATTTATGTTTTTTCATTTATTATAGCGTAATAAACTATCTAATACTGTGCCACCCTTGGTAAGAACGTCTTAAAATTTTGACATTTTTTTACATTTTCGAGATTCCCATATATTTGTATGGAAAGATAAATATTGATGGGCAACTAATACTCTTATTAAAATAGTTAAAATGGTTATTATACAAGTAAAACACCTAAAAATAAATTACCCTATCTGCGTAAATGGTAATATTCCTTAGGTAAACATTTACAAAAACTTAATTTTCTCAATTTCAATTTTATGTAAGAACGTTCTTACGAAGAACGGTAGCATTACAATGTATGTACTCAAACGAAAATAATACTTATTTTCCAGAGCTTTCAATGTAATTGAACGATTATTAATTTGTATTTATAAAAAATATAATGACACTACGTGTACTCACCTATCATTGCGAATATGTCAGATTCATAAGACGATCCTTCAAGACTGTTTTCTTTCGGTTTCTCCTTCATCCCGAATATAAAGCTGACTGCTAATCCAAAGTAAGCGCCGAATGCATGCACGTACATACTATCTCCAGCATCAACAGCCTTAATTATATTACTTAAGTTACTGCTAATTATTATTTAACTAATTAAATTAATAATTATTTTTTTAATATATAATCAACGATCGGAATAATTGTATATTCAAGAGATTGTCTGACATTATAAAATATTATATTGCACGAAATTGATAATCTTGAAACGAAAGTATAGGACGTGTTCGTTATACATTTATAATATAATGAATATATAATATATAATACTTATAATACGACCAAAGCTTCAAAAGTCTTTTAAAAGTTAAAATAAAAACTTTCCTCTTGACGTCTTGAAAACATAACTTTTTTACTATTTTAATATAAATAGATTCGGTGCTTAAAACAGTTTTAAAAAAATAAAATATTGCGGTTAAAATAATTCACCTCGAAATGATGTTCTCCGATGTACTTGTTTATACTGTAGACAACGAGTTCGATGATACCCATGACGATTAATTGCATGTAAGTTGTTTTACCGAGTACCGCACCCATCGATATTAACGGCGCTGCTACAGCCACGTCTGCGCTCAATAATCTAAAATAGTACAAAGTATATATACTTTGCTTAAATTACAATGTAAATGATTTCTAAAATGATAAGTAGATTAATAAGATGTAATTATCTTACAATTCAAGAGAAAGTGGCGCTTTGCCATTCTGTCCTATATTGAAGGCACCCTCGCACAACATAGCTACTTGGACCAAAATTGCTCCGACTAGAAAAGTTAAACCTATAGCGCTTTGTCCGTATCTTCTTAAAAATGTCATTAGAAAACCGAAGCCAATCCATATCATCACGTGAATATCTTGATACACTGTAAGTAACAAAGTGCAATAACTATTTATCTATAAAGTTGACAAAATATTGAATTCAAAATTTAAAATAATTCGTAAGTATATAGTTTCGAATGTATCAAGGAACTGTTTAACAACAAGAAATTATTTATTCGATGAACATTTAAAAAACACAAATATAATTAAAAATATAAAGAATGCTAATTTCCGACATACGCTCCAATAAAATTTTACTATTGTTACACAATGCATATTAAATTTGTAAAATGATAATTCTCAGTGCAAGTTAGTGTAAAACTTACGCGCGTAAGTAACTGGCAAATCGTTGCTAACTCCATTTGCATGAGGTTTAGCGTAATCAAATATTACCAAAATACCACAAAGTAAAAAACCCTCGATAAATAATAAACTTATTGCATGTGCCAGTCGCGTTGTCCTATTCATTTTCTTGGTATTAAACATTTATTCACAAATAAATATGAATATAAGAAACCGTTTGTAACAGATTTAAATATGCATGATTTTGTATCTCGATTAAACACTAATCACTAAACTATTGTCAACAACAGTAAGCGTAAGTTTTTTTAAAAGATAAAATAAATATCTAAATAATATATAACACAAGGGCCTGTGTACACAGCGCGCAACGCGAACAAGTAAAATATTGACTGAAAGTATACACAACTTCTGTGCCTTAAAGTTTCATCCTGTTGAATGTAGTTCACGAGATGGATATATCTTTTAAAAAGTATCGCAACGTACAATGGCTTTAAATAACAGAATTAGATATTTACAATTCTTTTCTCTGCGTTTGCGCCGGGCACGAAGTTTGAATTTGCATTTGAAAATGATACCGATACAGTATACTATTTTTAAAATGTAAATTTCATTTTATTTTAATATAATATTGTTTCTTATCCTCATTTGATACATGCGTGAATCTATATTATTATGTACATACTTCTACAAAGAAAATAAAAGAAATAATTTACTTAATCCGCTAACGATCAATTTTAATTTAAAGTTTGTAAGAATACATTAATTTAATTTGAAAGTGGTTGAATTTACCTGCATCCTACGACGGAATAATTGTTTAAAAAAAGTATACTTACAATAAAAAAACAAATTTTATATCTCACGTTAATGCTTACTCGGGTAAAGTGGAGGAGGATCATCATCTGATTGTCTGTAACCTGCAATTCCACTATTTGCAGTACCTAAAAAAATTACACTTATTGTTATTAATAAATATATATATACACTTTGCAAATATTATCTGAATAATCAAATATCATTTCAAGAAAGAATCGGTCAGTGAACATGTCTATATTTAATGAAATTCATTTTCCTAATAATTAAACGTAATTAATAATTATTTATTGGAAAAATATTAAAATTGTTCGTTGAATTGAATAATTTATAGAAATTTTAACTTTTAATTACTCAAAATTAAGTGAATCCCAAAATCAATAACACAAAGAGAGATTCAATAACATTCAGTGAACTTGTAATTTGCATCATTAAACGGCCCATAGCCCATGACTACAATTAGTTTGTATTGTTAATTAAATCATTATCAATGTAATGCTCGCGTGAATATTACTATATACATTTGCGTAAACTATAACTGTATACGGTTAGCGCGTATATATGTATATGCCTGTGTACCTATACATAAGCGACGTACCTGAACGATTCCTTAGTGTGTTGGGGCGTGCCTCGGGTCCATATGTCATCAATGATCCCATTAACACGATTACAATGATCTGTATTAGTATCAGCAAGATCACTTGCTGCTTTTCACCCCAAATTTTTATCATTTTCTGCACATAATAACGCAAATACATTGTTATTGATAATTCACTTTTCATACTGTATGGACATGTTAATTAAAAAGTAATTTATTTCCCTAATTTTCATTTATCTTTTGTGTTAGGAATATTGTACATAAGTACTTATGCAAAAACCGTAAGTAGTGACAATTTAAATATTTATTTAGTATTTTCACCTTATTTCGTAAGTACTTTAATGTAATGGTTTGTTAGGAGAGCTGCTTATGTGGAAAACTGATAACGTAATGCGCTTTATTCGACTGCTCATCTTTAACTTTTTCAAATGATCGCGGTTGGCCCTTTCAAGATGGTTCAAGACTTAACAAACATTTAAATAAAGATATACTATAGTATATATATAGATGCAATTCTTATTCCTCACGCGTTTTCTTTATTGCAATTTTAATCTATCTGGTTATAAATATGTTAAACTTTATTTTGTATTAAGTGTATGTTTCCTTATCTGAATTTTATCGATTAAAAATATGCGAATTCAAATAATCACTTTGTTATGGTAAGGATTAGGTATAAAACTGTGGTTTTATGCTATCTAAAAAAAATTCACTCACCATATTCATGCATTAAGGAATAAAAGATTTTGAAAAAAATACGGGATATAGTCTTCTTAAAAGTTTATTAATGTTTAAATGTTCAACATTATCTTAAAAAATATTATTTATTTCACCTTAAATTTAATAGATATATTCAAAGCACCTTATTTGTCCATATTAATCATATATTTATAAGTACATTTTTTATTAAATTTATCGTTTACCATTTTTCATGGCAATGATTATGGCTTTTTCCCACTTTAGACTGGTCAAGAAAACGTATAAAAGATTTTAAACAAAGAAACGAAATGTCGAAGAAACAATTGTAGAAAAAGGTGTGTAAGAGAAATTTCGAAGAAAGTTGAGGAACTAAACGATCGTTCGCAGTTTGCTCGTGAGAGCGCAAGCTCCTTTTGAAGCTCTTTCCTTTCCTTCTCGCCGGCCCGATAAATAACAGTGGAGCGAACAGGAGAGCCGGCATCCTCATCCCTCCTACATCTCGGGAAATTCCTCTTCTTATGGCTCTCGCGGTGCACTCGAGCGATCGTAGGCGACGATAGCTGGAAATTGCGTTTCCACGCAGTAAAACCAGCAGCGCGAACCAGTACCAGATCCGCGAAAGCTCGGAATCGCGCTCGGTCGAGCTTTGAGCTTTCAGCTTCGTCGAGGATTAGCACTCGAGAACACTTCGACGCCCATAATAACGATCAAAGAGGCGACGTCGTGCTTCGGATAGACGCTTTATACGCTTCCGCCAAAACAAATGTTTTATATACTTTTGTTTACATTGTTTACTCGTATACCGGTCTATACTAACAACGTATTACGCTACTTCAGATATTTCCTTATTTTTGTTACCCTTATCGCTTCTTATCGTTTTATTTTTTTCACTTTTTTTCTATTATTCGCATCGCTCAAAAATAAAAAATTTCAAATCAATGCTTGTCGAGGTATTAAATTTATTATTATTAAGTAATTAGTTTAATGATTAGTACACAATTTTAATGTTTACATTGTCAACTGATAAATATGCAATCAATTCTATTTTTATTTCGAGTTTTTGAATAACTAAGCTGTTTATCGATTTGAAGTAAAATCTGTTCATCAGTCAATTCGGGCCCGTAAGTTATGGATGAACATGATTTTTCTAAAAAAACTAAATACGGTAAACGACACGATGTGTATTATGTAAGACTTTTTCTCTATTTCTATAGTGTCATTGATTACTCAACAACGAAATGATAAGTATCATTATTATAAAAGTCATCGATATTTAAAAATAAACCACTTTTTTACCGCGTACATAATAAAATCGATGAATGACATTTGTACATGTAAATGTTTCTTTGATACATATTAATATTTTTTGAGTATAATTATGTACGTATTGATTACAAAAATGCGATTATATCGTTTGATATTCCGAGAGTACAAAAATAAACATAAAACCATTGGATGATAAACATCGGCGAAATTCAATTCGGGTAAAATAAACTGTGTCGTGACGTCGATAAAAAAATGGGAGAGAGGGAGAAAGAGAAAGGATGGGCTGTAATCCTAGAACAAAGAAGAATAAAAAAAGTACTGTACCTCCTTCATATTTGCCGATGAAAAATATGTCTACACACACCAAAAATAAGGTAGTATAGGTTTGCGATGTATACGCAGCACCAATTCCGGATTTAAAAATTGACAAGACTGGAAACTGGTCGTAGGAGCTTATGGGGAAACACAACGGTAGCGCATCCTTCTCCCATCTATATCTTTGGTTGGTCGTGCACGAGTCCAAAAAAATCCACGCTTTTATTTGTCTATACGCACATATATAGATATATACCGGCTGATCGAATAAAATCGAGCACCGAACGATATAAATTTCAGCACGTATATATTTCGAAGCGCCGCGAGGCTTCGAGCAAACTGTATTGCGGTCAATTACTTACAAGCCATGCATGGAAGAGTCAAGGGGAGTAGGATGCAAGCGAATAGATGCTAATAATGTTTATATTACGATGCATGGCGGGAAGAATTACGGAAATACTCAACGTACACTCATAAATCATGCATTTATTTTTAGAATTTATCGTTTTATTTCGCGTCTTTTAAGTCGATTAAATGTTACAATACTTTATTTATCAATTTTATCTTCTATATTTGCATTTTATCATTTCTATTGCAGTGTACAAATGTAAATTTTGTTATTTATCATCAGATGTAAGTTGTTGAAGTAATTTATCCAACATTTCATTTTTATATATAGAATGTTTTAAATTTTATTTACTATATTATCAAATTAATATACGCATTCGAGTTATGATTGTCGATAAGAAAAGATAATATTCGTTCTCATAATTCCCTTTTAATTTACTATTTGCATACAGGTTACTCATTACCAATTTCAAAGTCAATTTTACTAATTAGGTGTAAGCGTTTTAATCAGTTCATTAATTTCTTTTTATCCACGTACACTTTGTTTTAATAAAATTCAAATTAACTCTACAAATATTCATCGCAATATACGATTATGTAAAAGAAACAAAATTTATAAAAAGATCTATCCACTGAACACTACATTCATATATATGTTTGCCGCGTATTCGGTGGCGTGTGCTTCTTGATAATTATATCTCGTACGTTAACAAATTTGTTTTGATTTAATACAAATGTCTGCATTATGAATCACATATATAGTCAATTCATTTTATTTTCACTTATCCACAGTTAAGAACATCTATTTTACTAATCAACAAAAACTGTTTAAAAGGCTGTAGAACATTGTATAGCGGATAAATATTTCTGATCAGATAATTGAAAAAATGTAGAATTTATTGTTTCCGTAAATCGATGGGTCGGGCGATCATGATAGACATCCGCGTGTAAGAATGTAACGCACACGTATATGTATACATATATGTATTTACTGTGTATAGGAATAAAGGGAAGGGGTAGTCAGTCTTGATCAGCGCTTCGGTGACCCCGTATATACCGGTAGCTCTCGCGGGCTCTTTGCTAAATCACCCCAGCGGATATACGCCATTCCGCGCCATTCGCTTAATGCTCGATGTATTTGATGTCGAATCATAATATAAACTAACCTCCCACTCACGGTTCTGCAAACAGTGCGTCCATCTGCGTATGAGGATTTGTATATACACCTATTATTACTGCCCTTTGTCTTACTTACACGCGTCACGCGTCCGCATCACCATATCATGTACATCTTTATTTTTACACGAATATATTTTTTTAATCTATCCGAAATTCTATACTTAAACAATTTATTCTTTACCCGTAAAATTGACAATTGCTTCGTTCAATAGATAGTTAATTATTTGTTAATAATCGTTTGCGATAATCGTGCTTAAATAATTTATACAAATTCTTATTAATAGTTATACTTGTAATATTCAATTAAATAAATTCTTGGATGACATTAGAAAGAAAGTGTTAATATTTTATAAAATCAATGCTCGATCGCTGCTATGAAAATTAACTTCTTTTCAACTGTCTCCAGGAATCAATTAATTACAATATAAGTACACGTATATATACGTGTGCATCAGATATTTTTAAAAATATTTTTCAATAAAATCATTTTTGAGTAATTAGATAATAATAAACATCCACATTTTTGGTGGAGTAATTACGCAGTAACACTTTAATCAAATAGTTAACATTATACTGTACGATAGTTATTGCAAATCGTGTTTAATTATTTAGTATTAAAATAGCTTCTGGCATTTCAGACACGAAGTCTCTTTTCTTTTTTACTTAGAACCGATCAAAGAAGGTCGATTGAACTCGTTGCATTGATTCACTTCTTTTGTCGCTAGACGGATATCCCAAATGCAAAAGCGACACGCGATATTCGAGCCATCAAAACAACTGCATAATATAAAAGTCTATTCATTCAAATTGGTATAGATTCAATTGTTTATTAAAGCATACGTTATATATCTGATTAGTTCGTATTAAATTTTTAATAATATAGAAAATCAATTATCATTTTAATTATTGTACAATAATACAGAATTATTAATACTATACTAGAATATTGAGAATAATAGATTATCTTATAAAGAAAACAGATTGTAATTAAAAATTAAAATGTTTTAATTGTATAGAGCGTTTATAAAGATATTTATTTACTCTCGGAATTACGTTATACTTTTATAATTCGTTCCTAACGGGAACTATAAAAGGAATTTACAAAAGTAATTAAAACATTGTTTAATTATTAAGAAAACAAAATAATTTATTTTACACGGAAACGTATTTTTATTACTATTTACATATCCTGGCAGTTCTAGCTACTTCTAAGAGTAGCAAAATAAAATTAAGAGTAGGCATATATCGGGACTAGTTCTAACATTAGTCGCATTCAATTTCGAACGGCTGGGTTCAATTATTTCCAATAAATATCAATCTCGAGGTTAGCCGAGCTTCCGTTATTGAGCGTAAATATTGCACGTAAGCTTTTCACGGAGTCTGCATCTAGAAATTGTACTTCAATAATTCATGTCCCATTCCTTCCTCTTTCTGTTTTTACGCCCTTCTCTATATCACTTTACCACTGCGCGCTTTTCTTTTTTACAGCTTCTTAAATAGATATCGGATCGCAGTATAAATCAACCTAAAATACCGATATTATACAGGATTTAACCTGCCCTTGATTTGATTAATTATTTTTATACAGATAGAGTAAGTTGATTGTGCGTATATATTTCCACAAATATACTTTTACCTCAAAGTTTATAAGTAGTCGTTATTAAAATTATTTTACATTTTTGTAATTTGATGCATGACGTAAATGGTCAATTTAAATTTGATTAATTCTTGTATTATAAGTGAACGTACGCAGTAATCAAAGGTATTAACATTTCATTGTTTCAATGTGAAACAATAGAATGTACCTATTGTACTTTGTTTTTATACATCTTTTACTTGCGGGTATATAAACAAATGAAATAAATTAACATTTTTAATTTACTTTATATTACGTTGCAAAATGTTTTATCCATTTTTTTCGCTTTAAATTAGTAATTATTTAATGGAATTTTATCTGCAAGATAATTCACTTTTTTTACTGTTTTAATTATTATAATTAAATCAAAATATGTATCTAGTTTATTATAACATTTAAAAGTTTTTTTTTTCGAAATATGCATATGGGAAATTTTATTTATATTCTACTATTTATTAAGTAAATTTTTAAACATTTTATTACTAGTCATACCGCTAGTTAGATAATATAAGAATATAAGTATTGTTAATGAATTAAATGTAAATGATTTAATTTACTGATTAGTAATATTTTTAAACGAAGCGACAGATGGTCAGATAGGCAACTAAAAAATTTTTTAAATACTAACAAATACACAATTCGAATTTATTTTATAATGTATAAACAATAAACGTTTGTCTGATCAGGGATCAGAATTAGTATATAAAAAAGACAAAGATTCCATAATTGATTTATTCATTTTAAAATCTAAAAAAACTTTTATCATGTAACTTTTAATGCTTGCATAATTAGCCTAAGAGTTTATAAAAAAATATATAATTAAATATATTAATTTAAAAAAATGTTATTTTAAACGGCATAATACCACTTGCATTTTCGAAGTATTTTTATCATTCATTTAATTAATATAACTTTTAGAAATGTTTAGTCCAGTTATAAGCTTAGAACTGTTAGAAACATGCTGAACAAAGATTTTATTAAACTTGTGGATGAAAAATTAATTGTGGCGGGGCACCTTTTTTTAACTCTTAATGTTTACATGTATTCTACATATTGTAGACTTCTAAATTGAGAAACCGGATCAGGATCGATAGATTCTATTAAAAATTTGCAATCAAAGTTACATACAATGTTTTGTAATAATATTGATAAATTTTTGAATAAATAACTTCTAATACAGGTACAATAAAAAAACGGGAACAAATCTTATTTTTGAGATAAATAAGTGTAATTTAATTATTAAAATCGATTAGTGTCAATTTATATACCAAACTTTTAACGCTTTTTAAATTTTTATTCGTTTAATTGACGTGAAATGTTGCATATATATTTATGGGGGTGTATATTACTTTACCTTTTTTCTCTCCTGATTTTTCCCACCGCGTCTCGCACTCGCCCGAAGTTACGCCTGTGAGGAAGGAAAATCCTAATAGTATAGGAAAACCTTCCTCTAGACGACCGTTGTATTGAAACATTTTGTATTGGGTGTTTAGGTCATATTGCGTATGTTTAGCTCCCGCTTACGTTGTGGAGTGTGAAAAATTAGCTAACCGAAAACCGCACGAGCATGGGCTACCCATCGAAGTATTAACTGCAGCTGATGCTGCTTAACTTTCGTCATCAATTGAGGTGCGTCTCCGACACTGCGTCGGTCTTACGTATAAAATTATATTAAATAACTCGCATTGTCCACGAGACTCAGCTATATTATTAAATTTATATTTTAAATGTTATATTAAAAGCATCTCTTGTAATAAGCTTGATTTTAAGAAAAGGTTGAATGGTTAATAAATATACAGACCTGTCGAAACATAGGGTATGAAAAACTGTTATTATCACAGAACACGTGTATATTTTCACAATTAGATCGTTTAAATTTATTCTAATTATACTTGTTTTCTACCCATAAGATCAACTCTCGATTTAATAATTCTGAACTTTTATAAATGTATAGACATATTTTCCATGGAAAAAAGTACCAACATTTCGTTACTTGATATTTCTCCAAAACCATATTTTTTTAACCTAGCTTTTCATGTTATATTAATAAGAAATTGTTAAAATAGACATGCAGCATTTTATTTTAAATGTTAACATTAGTATATAGAAATTACAGATTTAATGCTCTTTTTCCGAACGCACAGTAGGTATCACGCATCGACCAACTGAGACCAGCTGAGAATTTCTTCCTTATATAATCTTGCTTTGTTGCGCAAAGTGTTGGTAAATTAACAGAGCCTCGGTTTGTCTATTTTTACAATTTACAAAAGAGTAAGTTTTAAGAGTACTTGTACAAGTAGGCCTTAAAAATAGATCAAGTCAGAGGTTTTGCAGCGAGAGGCTCGTTCGGAAGTGCAAAGCGTTCGTCTGAGTGACAATTAGAATCGTTTAATTACACGAGTAATTATAATCTGGGTATGTGTACGTACATGCATATATGTAACATTATATGAGAGAATGTTGCGTCTAATTTATATTAAAAGGGTAATTTTATCATCTTTTTCATTTGTAACGCATTAATAAATTAAAGTCTGTTTGGAAATGAAATGCTTAGAATATCAAAATTTGCAAATATTAATTATAATTTAATGGCTTATTTTCGGTATTAATTGAATTAATTTTTGGTATGATTCTTTGCTACATTTGTGCATTGGAACGTAGATTCATGTAGATCTAGTATAGAAATGAAGATAAGCAAAATGGACTAAATATAAGAAAGGAATGAGGAAAATAGATAGTAAATGGTATCAGTGAAGCGCTTCTTGTCATAGTGATCGACCATCAATTAGAAGTTTCTTGGTTGGATTGTACAGTAAATTTAACAAGTCTTGTGAAATTCTTTTTTTTGCATACGTATATTTCATTAATTTATACCAAAGAATTCCTGATTAAAAAGACAGTAAATATTAGAAATATTTTCTAATTTAAATAGTATTCAAAGTGTTCAAAACTAGTTTTTATACAATTAATCAATTACAAATAAAGACACTTTTAATAACCATAAGAAAAAGCGTTACATCATTTAGATAAAACTGACTATATTTTTTATGCAAATAATTTATTTATAATCTATTAAATAAATTGTAAATCGTTTTGTGTAAATAACATAATTGGTATGACCACGTAAAATGAATAATGTCTATAGTTTTCTTTTTCTCTTCATCATTCTACAACTTCAACTTTCAATTTCAAGTAATTAAGTCACTGGATAAATAAAACTATGTCATTCGGTAAATATAATAATTAAAATTTGTAATAATCTGATACCCAAGTTATTATTACGTATATTAAGTAAGTTAACTTTAACTTTACATACTATCGGTAAAGGCATACTGCTACATGAAAATTATTGAAATAGTTCAGACCCTATATATATACATAATATTAAAGTATTTGGAATAAAGCTTATAGTTTTGTTATAAATTATTCTAGAATAACGTATAAAGTGAATTTCAGAAATTTCATTAAAAAATTAATTTTTACAGAGTATCAAAATTAATTTGCACAATCATAGTATACTTACAAATTATGGATTTTGTACTCTCTTTCAAAAATTTTTTCTTGCATTAAAATATGAAAAAATAACATTTTTAGAGCTTAATATATGATTTTTATGTATCGTTATAATCAAATATCGATGAAATGCCTTGCATTATTTGATTGTAGTTTACGAAATATATACTTAAATTCAAATGTTAATGACAATTTAGATGATGTTATATATATTTAATCAATACTGCAATTGTACAATTTTATTACCAATTAAAGTATCCATTGTTAAATGTTTAATATTTATTTTCTTTTGGGCTTTTAATGGTTTCTCTTTGATATGACATGTATTAGCTGTTTCAATACCAAACGAAATAAGTATGAAAATACGCAAAATCTATAATTCAGAATTTTGTTCCTTCTTTTAAACTGTTACTTATGAATAAAAAAAGCCTAATCTCTGTTGAAATATATGACACAAAAGAAATAAGGCATATCTTAATATTTAATAACTTTAGTTAAATAAGATGAATATAAACTACTCACGAATTATTTTGTAATGCACTTCAAGTTTGTTGATCGGTAACTAACAATAATAATCACTATCCGTCGTACTATGGAAAATAATGCAATGTGCATATAATATTTATATGAAGCTGATTTGTGGGTATTCGAGCGAGTGGGTACCGATGCGCTTCTCGTACAAGGAATGTTCGCGTTTTGTCTTGGATGGAGGTTTACGCTCCGGTGAGGATCGATACCAATCCAACTTACTCGTATGTGCCGATAATATTAGCCGATGTCCCGCTCAAGGCTTACTCAATGTTTTCACATGCGTTTCTGAAATGTATATACATGTTTGTTTATTCCTTGCTTATACGAGCAAGGACGCACTCTTATATATTTTTTTCGTCGGTTATACAACCAAAACATAATTCTGTAATACTTTTGTATAATACTCCATCCGTTGAATAAGTCCACTTAACTCAATATTAATTCGCTTCGAGTGGCTGAGCATTGTTATTTTCATTCTAGTTCACTTATATTTGGAATGTCACATTATTTATATCTTTGTATACTATGCAGTATGTATATATGTTCAAATGTATGTGTATGTATGGATGTTAGATATAAAATGTAAAAAAAGAATGGAAGGATGTAAATACAACCAAAATTAAAATTAAAATGCTGTAAAAAATATGTATAGTGAAAAGTGATGAAGTATTTTAAGTTATAAATGTAAACCATGTCCATTTCTGAGTCCGAAAGGCTGAAATTATAAATAAATAAAATATATCTTTGTATACTTATGTATTTTGTGTTAACGACCGATAGCTTCGTTACCAAACAACGTTAATATTATACATTATATCTATATATCACTTAAAATAAATTGATTTAGAATGAGTAATGATCAATTAAATTATATTATTAATATCGGTATAAACATAAATCAAATTAACTTTCATCAATCTTCTTTAATTTAAATAAATTATAAATTTTAAATTGAGTTCATAAAATAACTTATTTTTTTTATTTTTGTAGAAAGAGATTCTGGATTTAAAGATAGGAGATAAATTGCAAAATAAATACATTTAACATTTTTTTTGTTTAGATTTATTTTCATCGACATTATTGCTAAATTTTATAAAAGAACATGTATAATATACATAATATAAGCGGAGAATCATTTATAATAAGTATACTTAGTTTTGCTTGACTATTATGTAATATTACAATTAATATAAATAATATTACAATTAATATAAACATAGTTTTTAATGTAGCTCTTTATAAAGGTATTACAGTAAAAAAGATAAGGCGAACGAAATATCGCGTAATTACATTTTCATTTAAACGAATTACTCGCAACATTCAATTAAATGATGAATGCATAGTTTTTAGAAAACGTATTAATATTATATATTTAGTTTACATTTCTTTTAAATTTATATAATTTTTTAACGTCAAGCATATTCTTTTTCAAGTCTTGCGAAAAATCTGCTTTTTTCAACCCGACAGAGTATAGTGTACGTTAAAAAGTTTGTAAAAAGTGTAAATTCATGTAAAAAATTCGATGGACATATTATGTGCGTGTCTACGGTCAGTCTGACTTGGTTTCATATCAAAATTATCAAAAATTGACGTTAATTTTAAAATATCTAGGATATGTCGCGAATTTTTGAGAATAGTACAATATATTACTAATATTCGCGTATTTTACAACAGTGCTTTGTACCTTACCAGTCTCGAAAATGTTAAAATTAATATTTTTTTGTTATTATTTGTCGTGCAAACATTATATAAATCAATTGGGTTAATGTTACTTTTTTTACAATTTTTGTTAGAGAAGCGGACGAAGTGTACGAGAGCGAGACGCATTTGAAATTATTAACTAAATCGAAAGATAGTATGTGCAAGATATAGGAGTTACAAAGCACTGTTTTGTAAGATTACTGTCGGGTCGAAAATGGCTCGGAAAATGTCGAACTATCTATTTAAACTTCTATAGTTGTGTTATTTATGATTTAACAGTGTATTTCGGTAAATTCTTACTTTTAAAGAGAACATCGAAATTTTGTAAAGTCTCTTGGCGTCTTCGAGACGTGTGCGCCGTACATCAATACTAAATCTGTTATTTCTTTATCTGTTATTTATTTAGTTATTTATTTTATTTTCTTTTTCATTTACTTAATATAGACGAGTTGAACAAGGTTGTACAATTAGCGCTTAAAATTTATGTTCTTTTGTTTTCTCTAGATTATTCATTGATAGATCAACGCAATGAGGTTCTTTCGAATATTTTAGTAGTGTTAAAATTATAACAATACAAGACATTGTTAGTTAGCAAAGAAAAGGTTAAAAGGAATCTACGATAGAACGCAAACATTGGTTTTACGTACAAGCGGTATTCACACAAATTTAATTACAAAATACCTTTCGCAGTCTTGAACCGACTTGAACGCATTAGATCGGTAATATATAGTCGCAATATATTAGCACTAAGAAATCACTTATAATTAATTACAATTATTACAATTACAATGAATTATTCGTAGTAATACAAAAAGGATATATCGCATCGATCGCAAAAAGAACATCAAAGCAATCTTACGTTTTTTTTTCTAAGAAGCACTCGGGTTGCTTATAAAATATACCAAATTTTCGTAAAGCATATATTTGATTAACGATTACGAGTTAGCGAATATCTATAAAATACTTCTTTTTGTACGATAAAATTCTTTTTGTAATCAACTGAGCGCGTAATATAAATAATAGCTCGCTTGAAAAATGAATGTAATACAGAATGAATCTGAATGTACAATCAACAACAAGAGAAACTTTGCAAATGGCACCCACACGTATACTAAAAAAAAGCGAAATTATGAAATTATCCTCTTACATTGCGCGACAATACAATATTTTTGGTATTTTTCTTTTTGTTTATGATACAATGACACACGTTTTATTAGAGCTTTCACCGAGTTCGTCAGTGCGCGCAAGATAATTGTGTATATGTATATCTATGTTTTCTCGGTTGAACTGTATTTATAATGAGGATAGAATCATCTAAAACCTGTGTTGCGTATAAATCTGCAGTTGATTCACAATTGTTTTGCGATATTTTGATATAAATTGCGGCGCGGATATCGAGTGCAATAAACGAAAATCTAAAATAATGACACATAGTACGCAAGTTAAATGTACAAATCGAAAAGGTGAAATGCACTGGGAGTATAGAGAAATAAAAATCGATCCTCGGTAAAAATTAGATGACCTTCCATTCACTCTAGAGTTGACTCGACATTCTAAACTTCCTGTCTCGAACTTTTCTATCCGAGAACTGGTAAATATTTCATTTCTCCTGGTAAAGTTATATCGACTTCACCAGTATCATCAAACTTGAAATTTCACAACAATCCCGGAGCGAAATTTCGAGATGTTGATATCGAGGATCCCGCGATATAACGCACAGTCAATCCGTCTATTAATACATAGTGCTCGTCATAAATTATGCGCTAAAAATCTCTCCTGTTCCTATTCCATCTTTAAAGATTGTCTTACGTGATGTCTCTGGTGTACTCGATCCGAGAGAACACAGACACATCAGAAAGCGATCTCCCGTCAATCGTTTTCTCGTTTTATCTCTTCCCTGTATACAACCAAGGCTAAGCCCTGTCATTCGAAGAAGCTTACTCGTGAGTATAAACAAGAGATCGCTACAGAAGAAAAACATAAAAATTCTTATGCCTGGACGAAGTAAAGATGTTACATCACGGTTAGATTTACTACCTATTTGGTCAATAATTAATCTAACTACATGAATCGTTGGCTATAGGAGAGTAGAACATTTTCTATTAATCCCTTACGAGTTAACTTTGCATCGTCGATGGTTATATATACCTTTTTTTCGTTTAGATCAAAACTGCGATTGAATCTATAGAAAACATTCTACTGGTTTCTGTGAAAATTGCTTATGTAAATTGAGAATAATATACGAGGTGGTGCGGTAACGCATATACATATACATTTACGGTAAAGAATCGAATTAAGTAACTAAGTTCGAGCAGCTTTGAACACACAATCACTTAAGAGGAATAGTATTTAAGTATTTAATAATATAGCGTCCTCAATCAACTACAGATCTCGTCACACACATACTTAATTAAACAGCGTCGATTCGGGTTTCCACATACATGAATTCGCGTATCTGTCGTAGCAGCGAAAGCTCCATCTCATATCCAACGAGCTCGCTCGAGCGCAATCTTTCGCAGGCCCCTGGCGATTGTGTGTCCTTCCTTCCTTCCTTCTTTCCCTTCCTTCCCTTCCTTCCTTCCCTTCCCATCCCTTCTTACGAGCCAATCGCGAGCTTAGAAACGTATTTGGCAGCGATCGTTGCATGGCTCCTACGTGAGTAAAGCGGCACCAGTGAGGGCGATGACCGCGACAAGGAGACCCGTGCATCGCTCACCGCCCGACGAAAACGAAAAGATCGAGCTGGACGAACCGTGGTCGCGACGACCCGAGGGCTGTTCCGATGCCATCATCTCTTCCCTCGTTGGAGCTGGACAGGGTAGCTGCTCTGGTTTCAGCTCGAATAGATGCCTCACGTATCCCTTCTTTCCGTCGATTTCGATCTGTAATTTCGACATGTTTTACCCTCAATCATTAAATATTTATAGGCTTTTAGTATTATTATTTTCATACAACTACACCTTAATCGATTGATATCGATATTAGAGGTATATGAGTCTTTGTTAGACATTTTTCCATACACCCAACCGATATACGTTATATAATGTCCGTTTTTAGACATGGATATCTTTACTCAAAGAAATTTTGTACAATCGATAAAAATACACTTATTTTCTGCTGCAATCTTTTAATAGTCAATGTCTTTTTTAATTGATAATTTATAAGCTTTTGATAATAAATAAAGAAATTGAAGATTTAACAATATAGTGACGTTTATTTTCATTCTCTTAAATTTTATAATACTGACTACAATCTTTATGAAAAAAGCATTTCTCTTATTTCGATTTTTATTTTTTAAATTGCATAGTACCTGGAGATAATAATCTAAAATGTAAATATTAAATAAAGATGTATAGTTATAATTATATTAAAATTATGATTCATGCTTATAATGAAATAAAGAAAAATTTCTAAGACATATACAGGAAAACATATATATGTATAAAGATATAAAAAATGAAAAAGTATAAAGTCTTTTACTATTAGTGGATGCATTTGTTATTAGTTAGCTAACTGATTTGTATAAAAATTCATTATTAATATTCCAATAAAACGACATTACTATATGTACATTTTTAGTAATTGGATAATTATTATTCATCAGATTTCCGTTCCATAGTTTTATTACATTAAAATTAGGTACACGAAGATCAGTTGAGTTAAATCTTATGAATATCATAACCAGCAATATTTATGAAATATTATTATCATCGATATTGCAAAGCTTTCAAATAGTTAAATTTAGTTCTTTAATGGATAACTATATAATATCTTATAAACATTAATTCAATATTATTTTTACGATTTGTAAAATATTGTTGAGTATCGATATAAATAGATGTCTTATTCTAGAGAAAGAAATATTATTTGAAAGACTAACCTGATGTCCGACTTGAGCATTCTCGTAATCATTTTCATATTCCTCGTCGTAGTTGTCACCCATGTACGATTCATCCGCACTGCCTCGGATATGGAAACCTTTAATTGAAACAGAGTGAAAGTTAATAACAGTATCTTTAAAAAAAAATTATATAAAATAATGCTTAAAATGTACACAATTGGAATTGTTTTGTAATTTTAATATTAGTTAGTATTACTGATGATAATAATTCATTGTTGATTTAAAAATTAACACTATTATTTTTCAATTTCTTGAGAACTAGGTAGGTTTTTTAGTTCAAATATATAAACAACCGATTTGTTTCCTCATAGAGGAAGCTTTGTAATAGTAAAATTTTTTCGACTCACTAAAAACATGTTATAAGTATGTTTTAACATGTCAGGAGTCGAAATCACGTGTTTTTAGAAAATGTCTGTGCGTGTATGTGTGTACGCATATCATCGTATTTTCAAAACTAATATCGCTCAGCTTGCGTGTATAGTTTGCTTTTTACTTTCCGAATTCTGGAAAAAACTTTGGTTATTTATCCTCCAAAATAGTTTTTTTTAAAACAATTTTCGATTTATAAAAAATTAATTTTTTAAAAATTTTGATAAAATTATTAATTTTTTTTAATTGGACCTAACGTACTTTTTAGTGAATAGAAAACTATCTGTTCGATTTTGACAAATTATCTCCATAGTTTTTTTTGTTAAAAAAGTGATATTTTTTTAAATATTTTATATTTTGGAAATTAATTAATCAAATGTGTTGAAAAAATTTATCATGAAAGAACCATCTAATTCTCATAAACTGTAAAAATTTCAAGTAATTATATCGATTAGTTTTGTTTAAAAAAATTAAAACGTGAAAAAATTAGGGTTTTTATGTTGAACGTTTTCAGAAATAAAAAGCATTTAATCCATTTGAAATTTTGGGAAAGAATAGTCTTTTTTGTAGTTTCGATCTTTGTTTTTTGCATCTCAAAATATCTATAATTACCTAAGTTATCTAGCACTATATATTTTTGTACAAAATGTTTGATTGCTTATATCTCTAAAAATAATTCATCATATTGGTTGAAAAAAATCGTGGAAATAGAACATGATAATAACATTATTCTGTAGAAATTTTAAAATTGTTCATGAATTAATTTTTGAGACAAAAATTGTAATCTAAAATGTAATTTTTATTAAAATTTTGTTTGTTTATAAAGTAGTCTAATGTGGGAATTACCATATTTTTGGAAGAAAATATGTTCAGAATATTCAAAGAAAATCAAAGAAAGATAATTTTTTTTTTAATTATTTCAACGTCGCTCTTTTTATGCTTCCAAATCGGTGCTAATTAGCGACGGAGGTCATACAATGTCTTTGTGAAGAAAGCACTTGTTGAAAATACATTCCCCAGTGGTACTTGTATAATCAATCGGCCGGGGCCGGGAATCGAACCTGGGACCTCCAGATTACGAGTCCGACGCCCAAACGACCGAGTCATCGCAGGCCTCATATTTTTTATATTTTATATTTTAAATCATAATTTTTTATATTTTAAATTGATAGGATCAAAAATTTTTTGTCAGTTGCAAACAATTCAATTTAATTCAACAGAATTTTCTTATATGAAAAAAAAATATTGTATGAATTCATTGACAATTAAATGTTCAATATAATAACTTTACAGTATATTTGGAAGAAAAGTTTAAAGAAAAGTGAAAAAGATATTTTTTTAAATTTTTAATCGATATCATATTGCACAAAATTTTCTTATAATGAAGAAAAATTCTTGGAATATTTGAAACAGTAGATTATGAATAATATTAATTGAGAATTGACGAAATGATCTTTATTTTTCTATTTTAATAATTTTTTTATTGTATATTTTATATAGATGTGTATTTTTTTTATTACACTAATATATTTATTTTTTTAGCAGCTATAACCAGCTGTATGAGTTTCAATCAGAAAAGAATATTATTTTTAGAAATATTATAAAATTTTGTTTTAAATAATTAAATAATACTATATTTAAGTAATATATTACATATAGGTTCGACATGTTAATTTGAGGAAGCTACGTACCAGTTAATTGACAGCGGTTTTTATGTTATATACTATAATATAACGTTATAATTTAATTGGGAACATATTAAAATTTTAGATATGGAATTTAATTATAAAAAAGAATTATTTGCGAAATGATCCATATTAAATTAATAAAAATAGTATAAATATAAGAAAGAGGATAAATATACACTGAATAAAGCTTATTATCCTCTTCTAAGAAGTTAAAAATAAAAGGTTTAATTATGATTAGTCACCTGTGTTTACATTACGGAAACAGATTTATAAGGTAAACTGTCATTGTGTTGATTTTATAAAAAAATTTTATATTATTCGTTTTCGAATAATAAAAACATTGCAAGTAGCGTAAAAATGGATTTTTTATTAATAAAAAATATACTTGGCCTTCAAGAAATTGAAAAATAGTACATTTAATTTCGAAATTATTAGTATTAGTTAACAAAGATCCAAACCTATAAAGTTTAAAAATTGAACTTGCATGCAATTACCGCGATGTACTACGCATCAAGTGAATCGCATAAATATCAAATGAATTTGTTGTGGACTTACTGTCTGTATTCCGCATTATTTCGAGGGCTCGATTAAAGTCTTCGCTCGAATCGAATTTCGTCTCGTAACTTGCATCAAGGAAGCAAGTAAGCGTCTCCAGAGTTTCGCGAAGCGCTGGGTTCTTCGTCTCGTTCCTCAATCCCCAAATCCAAGCCAATTTACAGTCGCAGATCAGCTTGTTGCCTGAAACACAAACCGGAAAATGCACGTTAATTACGATTCACCGAGATATATTGCAGAATAATGAGACTTTAACAAGCGTCTAATGATATCTATATATATTAATGATTAATTGATTAATCGATTTATTTGAAATTAAATTGGAGACATTTTCACTCTTACTCTCTCTCTCTCCCTCTCTTCCTCTTTCGCTAAGCAAACTTTTCAATAGTTAAATATAGTGAGATGAGAGGGAGAAAACTATAGATTAGGAAAGTTTGTCGTTTTAAAAGGTAGAAGCGTAGGTTGTCGTTTATTAATTTGCATCACTCTACCTTTTACCATTCTCGGAAGAAGCTCCGAGAAAGCTATATTATTAAGCGATTAATTAAAATAGCTTGTTGGATTTTGAAGCGCGAGGTAAAGTCGACAGCCGGTTCTTCCTTTGGGGACTCATGCGGCCGCGTGCCAAATTATTCAGGATCGACTTGGCCTGCAAGAACGCGCTTCATCGTTTCCTTCACCGCACGATTTCCTAATTACCGGCGAGCCGTGCTACAACCCACCCGGGGAATCTCCGATTAACGGGTCATTCGAGGACTGAACGAGTTACTCCTTTTTTGTTACCTTTTCTTGCATTACAGTATTGTTACGACTCATTTTACCTAGAATTATCATTGGATGCGGTAAATTAGCTGTATAGATACTGCATCTACCAACCGTATGTGCATACTTATTAACCGGAAATATCGAATCTACTCGAGACACCAACAATTTTAGATAATTTTGAATACACTACTTGATTAGTCGGAGAGTCCATAACTTTTAAAAAATATAATATAATACGATATAATTCATCGAAAGAGTTTACAAATTGCTTCACTTAATTTTAACGTATATTTAAAACAATTTTCTGTTTTCTTTTTCGAATTTCGAGCTCATTCAAAGGACTTTGGAGAAGGTTTCGTGACAACGTTGACACATTTAAAGTTTGTGCATTCACTCTCCGGTCGCACGTAAAGATTTACCTTTTCGATAGGACCGCGCGATTTTCTCGTGTCAACGGAATTTACTTGCCATTTCTTAATCCAAAAGGGAAAGAAAGAATCACATTTCTTATAGCGCACCAAACATTTTTTCCATTTGACGTCAGGATTGGGAATGACGCTATGTTTATAAATAAACTCGGGTTGCAGACGTACACTGTATGTATTTTCTCCCTTCATTTTATTTTTCTATACTCGTGCGTGATGTGAAAGAGCTTAGTTTTTACATCCTCCTTTTCTATCTACGATTCCTTTGTGCATAATACCTAGTTCATTCATGTTTTTTTCAGATTATCTTTTACAAAATCATTGCTTTATCGTGCTTGAAGGTAATGAAATTGTTACATAGTTTTTGTGGTTATAAATATTTTATAGTTACTTAGAGTATATTATATTTTGGTTCAGTAACGTTAGTGTTTATTTGTGTGGCTATCGGAATAAAAGTTAAGCATAAATTACTGTATATTTAAGTATAATTTATTAGAGACCTATTTATTATATTTTACTTGATTTCTTGCAGTAAGATACTTAAGTAAATTTTCCTACAATCATTTAGTTATTAATACTGCATTAGTCTAGTTAATTTTTAATTGGTAATTGGGAATAATTATATGTTAAAAATTTAAACTATATACCGCGGTTTTAATATTGAGTAGATTAGTTAATTACATGTGAAAAGTAAAAAGTTAAAATTCAAGGTGATAGATCCAATATAGCAAACCAAAGTTACGACCATTTTGATCTTTTAGTGATTTTGAATTTAAAAAGTAAAAACCCCCGTATAAAGAAAGTAAAAATTATTGAAAATTGAAAAAAAGCGTTTTTTAGCCGACTAATAGTCAATTGTCAATAATTTTTTTCTCGAAAACTACGAACTTAGGTAAAAATTTTATAACAACAAAAAATGGTTAGAATCAGTCAAGGAACATGCATAAATTTTTCCAAAAATTTTTGAATTTTTCAAAAAATGGCCAAATTTGAGAAATCCAAAAATGGTTCCGAAAAATCTGAAAAAATTCAGGCGTGATCCTTGACTGATTCTAAGCAATTTTTGTTCTTATAAAATTTTTATCAAAGTCCATAGTTTTCGAGAAAAAAATTGGTGAAGTTAATTAATACAAATTTTTTTTCTATACGCCATTTGGTTTAAAAAAATTTTGGAAATTTTCTAGAGTCCATAACTTTCAGTTTAGGTATCATGGACACCTTTTTTATAGGTCTTAGGCATATAAACAAATTATAAGGCAAAAAAATTTGGACAAAAAATTTTTTTTTATCAAAAAATCAGCGTTTTTTTTTAAATATTTATTTTTGCCATAAAAAACTTATTTTAGCAAAAAACGAGTGTCATCATCAAAAAGAGCACACTTTAAAGCATCGGAATAGGTAGTTTAGAAATTTTAAAAAAATGAAATTAACCACTTGGTGACCGATCGAATTTGAACCTAGAAAAATGTCCGTTCAGTCCTTAATGGGTTAAGCAGTGCTTCTCCACTGCCTAACCAGCGATACTGCACAGTTGATCTTAGCTAGTGACTAGTCTGCTTAGCAGTTTCACTGCTTTATTTTCTACCAGGGAAATTATCAACGAAATTAAATACCTGCGTATTGAATTTGCCATCTCGAATTTTAAAAGTGTAACTTTACATTCTACTGCAGAAAATAAAACATCAATTGAGAGTTGTGCATTTTCCAGACTTGATGGATGAACGAAAATACATTCGATTTCACAATATTTGCATTGCTGTCAATACAGCAGTAGTGTCAGTTTGTAAAGTATTAATGCATAACGCTAAAACCCACCGATTCTACATAGAACAGTCTTTAGTCTAATGTAAGATTCGAAACCTTTATTCTCGTATTTAACAATAATTTTATTATTACAAATTAATCAAATAAATATCTTCTATATAATCAGAATTTTCTTAATTATTATTTAAATTTATTAAGAAATTTTACTGGGTATATTTAGTAATTTTCACTTTTTTCCGTAATGTTAAGATTAACTTTTCTTCAAAATGTATGTCTCTCGTTCGATTTATAAGTTTACATATTTAGTTGATAAATGTTCATTATTAATATACAATATTTCATATCGTACACAAGTTTCTTTTAAAATAGAAACGCTTAAACAAAAGATTGAAATTGATTTTATATATTGAGTGAAACGATTTAATTTAACTTACGATTAGAAAATTCTAAAAAAACAGAAATAATAATATTCTACTGAGTGAAACAATGTAAGTAATTTATAAATGGTAAACTTTATTTAAGTATGATAATTTAGTTACGGCATTATAGACCAGACAACCAATTTCATATGCAATACTGCAATTTTCGCTACAGAATTTCTCACCGTACGTGCATGCACATTCTTAGGTACCTATTTATTTTCTATATTTTACATGCTCACCTAATTCAGGTTTACATAAGATGAAGTGCTTCATCATGCAATATGCGGGCGTTAAAATTACTTGACGGATATCATAATATGAAAAGGTCTTTTTATGCGTTGGATGCAAAAAAGTGGTTATTGCGTGTAGTATAAATAAAACGGAAGACTACTGGATTTTCAAGAATATTACTCGAAAATACGTAACGTACACGAATCTATTACTATGGTTTACGTTAAATATAATATTTTTAATTATTCATTTACTTAGTGTTAAAATTATGTAAAGTAGGACTGTTTTAAAATTATTACTTTAATAGGGTCGGATAAGATGAGAAGATTTAATAATTTTCATTTTTGGAAAAGGTAGATTGTATATGCAAATATTTAAATGCAGATGTTAAGTAGAAAATTGTATTTAAAATTGTTTATAATGATTAAATAAAATAATTGAAGGATGATATGTTGACATTGATGCAACATTGCTTTTTTAAACTATGTACATCCATCAATCAAAATATTATATGATCAATATTTATTAATTGGATCTTTACATCTACTGGTATAGCCGTTTAATGAAATTCATCAACGTGATAAATGCTGACGCGTAAACGATTATAAATTATGGAAATATACGCATTTTGCTATATAAAGTTATCTTGTTACACCTATTGAGTTGATAAATATTTTCATCGTACACCAATAGTAATCATATAGATAAGTTATTGTATACAATTAAACGTGTTAAAAACCTTCAAAATCACTGTAACTGCAACTATTAATTGCTTAGTTTTTCTACCAACGTAGAAATTATTTTTCAAGTTTAGCATTTACTTGACTGACGTATATATAGGAAACAGTATTTATAAAGTGATTGATAAACTCAAAACAATTAATCAACTTTGAAAGAAATGGAAATTTCACTGCGCCGTAATAATTTAATAATGTTAATATGTATATAGACGAGATTTTTAGATCTTAGATTGTATATCATTTAAAATGTCGTTTACAATTATAACAAACGCGGTTTGCATTTTAATTAAAAATTCATTACACACGTGAATAGATTCAGATACACATCGATACTTTTAATTAACGAGTGAAGAACAAACTGCAGAAGCTAGTAAACCATATTCATATACAGAAGAATATTTCATCAAATAGGAATGCAATCAGTCGTATCTTTTCTAATCCTCGTGATATTTAATTATACGAAAAGATCAGTTAGAGTGTTCCTGTCCAGCTTATATTCATAAAACGTCGAGTTCATCGCTCTTCTCTTCCTCTTTACAGTCTTTCAATCTCGCTAATGTTTTTCCCAATCTATACCTTGGAAGGTAGCGGTCGCTAAAGCCGAACGAACGATCGATCGGTTCCACTTTTCTGTTTCCTCCGGTATAGACTTCCTGTATGTAATTCTGATGAAAGGAAGGATATATACCTAGTTCTTTTATCTCCATCATTATAGGTTTTTTTTACTAGTTGCTGGCGGTTTTCGATTTTTTACCTATCTCTCAGACACTTTTTTTAACGCAACTAGTTGATTATAATTTCTGCGAACTCATGGATCTTTGTGTATATAACTGATGTGTATATCGCAGTAAGCATTTTTAGTGTATCGAGTAATTTTATTAGTTAAAACAATTATTTTGGTTAATAATAATAATGAGAATGATGATAATACTTGTCTTTCTGCACCCTCCATTGTTAATTAAAAAAATTAAAAGTATTTTCAATTTTTTGAGGGCCAACCACTAAATCATAACATTTAGTACGATGAGGTTATTCTCAAATTAATAAGTTTGAAAAGGTTATTGAATTTAGCCAACGAAACGATACATACATAATTTTGTTAAATTACATTAAATTATTTTAAATTATTTTAAATATATAGCAAGTCTATTAATTTGTTTAAATCTAATAAAAATTAAATTCTTGAAATTATATATTCATGCATATTTTTAATTTCAATATGAAAACGGATTATATTAAACACGTTTTTATATTACAATTCTAAATGTTTTTGAATTCGCATGACCATAGCTTTTTTGTTGGTGAGTAACACAAATCTCCCGAGGCTATATAGGCATATACATGGGCTTCAATGCTTTCTTTTCATTTCAGATATTCAAATTTTTACATTTCTATTTTACAGGAATTGAGTTTGTTTTTCATTGCTTTATTATTTGTACAAATTTTAAATGAGTATCCTTTTTATTATTTATAATTTCTATTATCGAAAAAAAATAGTTAGAAAAATACTCATTAGAACATATATTTATATTCTAATTATGTATAGTAAAATACCTAATGGTTTATGTTAATTAGAAAGTTATATACCAAATAGTTATAATTTTTTAACATTTGCTGTGTTTCATAGTAAAAAACATAAATATTCGATATCATAATATCCATAGAATCTAACATCAATTATTTATTAATTTTATTTTACCATTATCTTTGAAAATGTTAGGCATAAATAGTAATGTAATAATTGTATAAAAACCCATTTTAGTTATAATAAACTGAATGGAATGAGCTGCATATTGAAATTGAAAGTTATAAATTTATTTTATTGCGTCACGGGAGACGCGTTCCCGACATATGATGATGATAAGAGCACATAGTCCGCGGTGGCAGCCCGTGGCTCAGTGATAGAACACCCGAATTGTGAGACAAAGATCGCATTTCGAGACACGAGCTTATCTTTGTTTTAACATACATGTAACAACTGTAACATTAAAAAATAATTTTAAATAAATGCTCAGAATAAATGTTGATATTTCTATACATTTCTTGTAAGTATGATAAAGATAAATAGATATATACGAGTGTAGGCATAGAAATGGACCAGATGGAATTAATTTCGTCGTCGTTGTATATTTTCGTAGCGCTCGACGTTTACAAAGCTAGGGAAATGAAAAATTGTGGAATATGGAGAATGAAAAAGGAAGAATACGAAGAATACAACAAAACGAGAGAAAAATGAGAAAGATAGATATATAGATAAAAAAAACAGGAAAGCGAGAGGAGAGGGCGTTACGAATACATGAGAAGGAGTAAAACGTTGTTGTATTCGGACTTGCGAGATTGAATTCGCGAGACTGGTCAAAAAGTTTTTCTCTCCTTTTCCGACCCTCTTCAATTTTCATCCGCGACTTTCGATTTGCACCTCGTTTGAATTCAAACTGCGCGCCTTTTTTCCTATTGCGTGATTCGTATATAACAGAAACATTAAGGTCAAAAGTCTAGGAACCATTGTCGAAAATAACTATCGAACCATCATTTTCTTTGTAGACGTATATTCATATTTCGTTGTGAAGAGAAACGAATTTTTTACTACGTCTATACTGAATTTATTTACATTATCAATCTACAGCATTTTCATTTTCACTCATCGATTTTTTGCTTGTTCTGAAAAATACTTGTAAATGAAGAAAAGATTTCTTTAAAGCTTCAAAAACATTTATAAATTTATAAGTACAACACGATTGTAAATTAAGAGGATTACATCGATTTTTATGTTTTATATAGCCGGCTTTATATATATATATATAGAAAAATAAAAAATATTTTCTTCTATAAAGCTTGAAGAACAGTATTTGTAGCTTTTTCGGTATTCAATACTTTTAAAGTTTAAGAAATATTATTCATAAGATGAATATGTATCTTAAATGTATATATAAATATGAATTGAGTAAATCATTAGCGTGTCATTACTACTATTTACTAATTTTATTTTCTTTATCTTTCTGAGAATAATTATCATAAAGAATATAGTAATTATTATAAAATATGTAATAAAAACGTAGAATAAGTTAATTAAATTAATTGTTTTGATGTATTTAATATTTTTGCTAATTTTAATGTAGTTAATGTAATAGTAATTTTAGTATAATATTTACAATTGAAATACTTAAGAACGTGCAAGTTGTGACTAAGTAAGTTTAGATTCCAATTTGATGAAAAATGTAGTTATGCGGTTTCGTGGAATGTTCTTAATCATGTACATTAATGCACTGAATAAGATAAACATCGCAACGTAGTTGAGAATTATGCTCGATTCAGATTTTATTAAATTAGTGTAACTTTGAGGTACAAAATATTTCATTTCATTTCGTTAAAAAATTATAGTATAATAAGCATTATTTATGAATTAACAAAAAAAAATTGATAAATTAAAATTTGTTATGATTTTTTATTTTAGTATTATTTTTTATTATTATATAGGAACATTTCGGATGTCCTTTGGTGGTGTGGCATTTAATATACTTGTACGAGCGGGAAATGCGTATACAGACGATAATTGGATTCACCATCATCGAGGGTAAATAAATAGAACGACATAATCGTTTGAATACAACTCTTGAATATTCATGGTATCGTGAATTAAAATATGCAATTGTAATATAATACTTGAATTTTATAAAAAATAAAAATATTTCTAAATCTTAGGAACGTACATAGCACAGTGGAGTATATCTCAATTAACTGTTGTTACTTTTTTATATCGCGTTAACCTTTGATGTTCCATAGTTTGACAACTATATTTGCATTGTGGGTGTAACGTGACTTTTCACTATTGAAAAATTCCATGCATCCGTAAGTGTATCTTCATACGTGGAACTTGGAATTCCCTTCAGCTTTTCATAAATGAATGAGACTTCATGTTTCTCAAAAATTCGTAACTTCATTATTTGGTTTGGCTTTTCGATTTTTCATCATTCTATACTCTTTAAGTACTTATCATCAGGCTGTAATAGTCTTTACAATTGATATAATTAATATAATATTAATTCTTCATCGCAGCATTGAAATTTAATCAATACTTCTGATTAATTTAGATTATATTAATAATTTATTAATTCACTCAAGTGCTTTTACAACGTACAATTACGAGTAGATAGAAGAATTTTACTGATAATTTAAATATTATCTGACTATCATTTTCTATTTTCGGATCTAAATGTAATAACTTATACCAATATATGTTTTATTTTAAAAACGTACATAATTATATAATCTATTTTTTCTTAAACAAGTCAAATAATGTTTGTAATAAAATTTTATTGCTATATCGTAAAAACAAGGTTATTTTTTACTTTATGTACAAGAATTTCTCAACTTTTAATAACATTTTAAATTGTCAATGACAAAGGACAAATATTTGTAATGTCAAAGAACGTGTTCATTTTATCAAAAACAATTAATTTTGTGCCTTGTAAATAATATAGTTTTCCTGTTTTATCAATATTTCAAGCGAATGAAATCGGCATATAGAGATATGCACGGTGTGTATGGGATGAGAGGTATAGGAAAAGTGTAAAAGGTCATTTGAATATTTTGAGTAAAATTCGACGAGAAACCAGGAGAGATGAGAACAGTAGGCAAATAAAAGATATGGATTATTGGCGAAAAGATGAAATAAAAGCATACGAACCTACCGTTCATTTATTTCAGTTTATAGGCACGAAGCGTTGAAAATCTTATTGAACTTTGATACCACCTACTTTTCAAATATTAATATTTTGTAATAATTAAATTTTATAAAAAATTCAAATTAATATTTTTTAATAAAGATGTTTTAATTAATAGGATAATCTAACTATCTATCTGAAAATTTCCCTTTGCGTAATATATTTTAATCCGACTACTGATTTATTTTTACACGAAAGTCAAATAAACTTTTGGATCAGAGTTTTTCCCATATTATAGTAATTTACTCATGTGTTATATTTATTAAACATAACTCCATGAATTTTAGAAACTAATAATTTATGTTAATAATTTGGGAGATATCTTATCCCGCATATGTCGGATATTCTTAGATACCGTAAACTGATATGTATTAATGTTGTATATATCTATATAGAATAAAATTATAAATAGATTAAACTACAAGTGTATTATACAATTATATGCATTATATGAATAAATTATACGACATGTTCTTCTAGAGAGACAGTTAGGTACAGAAATAACCCAAACAAGTATTACATTTTTCATTGTCATATTTTGGATTAACCAATTAAAATTATCTAGTTCCGCAATTGAATGAACAATCACTGATTACATTACAAAATAATCTTTTAATTTTATGAAGGATTGTAATAATAATGTACGTAAAGATTGCGAGGTATAATTTCCATCAAGGATTATGAAAATATGATACCCCAGTCACTTTGATAATGCGTAGAGTTAATATTTTGGAAACCACAATTTTCGCGGGGAAAAAGGTTGGAGCATCCTGTCAGACATCCAGACGGTAGACAGTACTATATAGTAAGCGTAACAAAACGGAAGGGTGTTTAAACAGGAAGGGGGTGTAGCCAGCCACCACGCCTATCGCCCTCCCCCCTTCTCCCTCTAAATTTCGTCTCTTCCATCTCCCTTTCCCCTCTGAATGATTAAAACCTAATATAAGGGACACGCCTACGCCCGGAGACGAGGGAAGCCCTTTGGCGACCAAATTTTCGCACAGCAGCTCGATTTTCCGCATCCGCTTCTACGAAGACTATACAACGATTTTATCTCTCTATCTCTCTCAATCTCACTCTCTCTCCTCTCCCTCTCTCTGCCTACTAACATCTACTACTGTATCAGCTACACGCGGAAATGGACTAGATCGACATTTACTTTTTGATACGAGATTTGACGAAATCATTGTCATTAGACTAATGATGTCGCATTTTCGCATCCTGATGTTCGCGAATCGTGTGCACTTTCTTTAAATAAGATATTCGATGATATCGATCAAACGACCAAATTTTCGTAAACATAGAATGACTTGAATTTTTGCTTGTTTCCTAATTGGAAGGTCGAACTATAACGTTGAATTACGATTGAGATTTATTTGACGCGATACTACTAATTGAACGCGATACAACGGTGTCTTATGTGTTATTGCTTTTTTCGTTTGCTCATTTGCTGGGTTATTTATTTTCAAATACAATTCACGTATCTTCGATGTTTTATTCGACTATATTTATACATTAGTAATAGTTCAATTGTATCAAACCATTAAATTATCAGTTTTGCAAAATTGTATATTATGAATAAAAATATCCTATATACTCGTTATGGTCAAAGATTAAATACTAATACTGTTTATAAAAATATTGTATATTCAAAAAGTATATTTCATTTATATATATAACTAATTGGGATTTTACGATTTCTATTAGACGATTAATTGGTACAATACAATTACAATTCGTAAGTTTAAATATAATTCATTTTCTTGACATCATTGATTTATACTGCACATATCCGATAACTCGATATTGCGATGAGATACATTTTCTAGGTATATAATTTTGTAGAAATAATTGAAAGTAAGTTAATTAAACTTTCATAAATTATTAGTTTATCGAAGGAATATATTTTATTATCTATTTACAGTTAAATCTTTGATTATAGTCGACAAAAGTTACTAACGTTAATTGCATTTCGTGTTACCGAAAACGGGCATGTATGTCAAAATTAATAAATTGAAATGGATATGGGTTTAGATTATTAGATATTGTATATGCTAGACAGCTAAACATAATTAACTATATAAAATAGTTGAGTTAACTTTAAAAGCCGTTAAATACATATAATCGTTCCCATTATTTTAATATTTTAAAATTTTTTATTTTTTTATGAATCTAATTCCGATTAAAATATTTTCTATTGCAGTAGTTTTCTATATTTCCAAAAGAAAAACTAGAAGTAATAAGAAAATTAATAAGAATTCTGCCACCTATAAGTCTTGAATGTCAAACCCACAAATTGCCATCGCTTAAAATTATCGACTAAAAGTTACTGTTATTACAAAAATAATATTTAATATTTAAATTTAAAAGAAACCACGAGAACATTGTCCTTTGTTACCAGGTATATTATGCAAAGCTTCGAGGGAAGTGGTGACATTCTATACTAATATTTAAAAAAAATTTTTAATTAATCTTATACACTACGTCATAATGAATATGAAATATTAAATTTTGTGAAAGTAGCACTTATCAATCGCTAATTTTAAGCGCGAGACATTTGAATTATTATAAGGGTTTGACATCCCCTTAATAAGAATCTGATACTGTACATTACTAATATTAACATTCTACTTAAGTAAATTGGCGTAGTTATGAATAGAACAAACTTTTCTGAAAATTGTACTAAAATGAGTAAATTACATGTCATTATGTACAGTCTAGTAAAACACAAAAAAAAATAATTCAACCGTAATTTATAAAATAATGAGTTTTAATTTATTTATTTAAAAAATAAATGGATGCATTTCGTGGAATTTCGATTAATCAAATATTTTCTTTTCAAATGCTTACATTTGGTACTAATATAACAATTTTACATTGAGTTCTCGTTACCCATTATATTTTCCTCAAATCAAACGAGAATAAAATTCTTACGATATTGCAACTACGAGCTAACTATGTACATTATCGTTTTTGTGGGCTTTCCTAAAAGTGAGGTAAATAACGTAAATAGCGCAAAAATGCCGTGAAAACAGAGAAGCGAAGGAATTTAGATGTTTGCACAGATAGTGACGGAAAATCGGTTAAAGCGTAAATTCTTAACGACTCGCTCGAGTCATGTTTAACTCTTTGGGGTTTACACCGTTTCTCCTTTTTTTTCTTTACAAAATAGCTCCAATAATTTTGCGTATTCGTCGCTCTGAGAGCTGCGCACCTCGAAAATGCAAAATTACGTTTCGTGAAAGAAGGCTTTAGATAAACATAGGTTTGTCGTTACAAAGAAAAGTAGAAGTAAACGAGAATAAAAGTAATAATGATTTGCTTATCTTGATATTCGTCTTTCATAAAATGATTAAACTTTTTATTCAGTGCAATTTATAGAAGAATTAAATTTTTTGTTTATTAATCGTACAATTGATTGTTAGTTTACTTAATATTTTTCATTTTTGTATGCGTATATATGAAATGTCAATTTTCGTCAGAAATCAATTTATCTCAGTTTCCCCTTGTGAAAGCAAAATTCAAGGCAAATGAGAGGGTTACAGCAAGATATACGAAAATAGAAAAGTACCAAATGAGATAAGGAGTAATTGAGAAAGGAGTAGAATGAGAGAAAACGGCATCGATAGATATAGTAATAGTGTGTTTACTTCGAAACTAGGGTTGCGCAAAGTTGAATTAAGCGTTAAGAGGATACGCCAAAGAACCAGAAAGCGGAAAGGAAACAAAGTGAAATATGTGGATATCTAGCTAACACAGGAACATTATATGTTCCGATATACATTTAAATGTAGACTTTACGTTTCATATAATTAAATAAGCAATGGCTATTATAAATAAAATATTTGTAAATATTTTAAAATTAGGTTTAATTACATATAGAAATATAAACAAGTTATTTTGACAATACTGTATTGCTCTATTTTAATAACTAATTAAAATAAATGTAATAATTTGAAATTTAGGATGAAAATGTTACGAATTAATATAATGGCCGTGGAAAACTTGTGACATATGTAGTAGCTACTTACTGAATAATACTTTTCTAATACTCGAACGACTATAAAATTGAATTTTGATTTTATGTGTGTATCAAAATATTTTTCATCTCGTGATGCATACAATGTAAAATAGGAAAAAAATTTATTGAGATTTTTCTGGTTCTTTTCTGTCCCATATTACGGGTAAGAAGTTTTGAAAAGTAAAGACGAAGCGGGGACCAAGGATTCGTGTTTGTTGAGTAGGCAGGGCGCGAATTCGCTCTTGCCGCACGAGAATTATTAGCAATCGCGCGTTTCGAGGGGAAGCAAGTTTAACGCTACCGTGCAAACACTCACACACACGAGCGTATATACATACAAATGTGTATATGCATATAGAAAGAGGGTAAATGTGTATATGTAGATGTATACACGTATAGTGGTAGTTTCGAGAGCGAGAATGAAATTTATTTGGTGCTCGCGCGGGCTGCTGATAAACGTCTGTCGAAGCTTGTATAAGCGAACCACTACGCCCCTCTCGTATCTCCGGCCGCAAAATTGCATTTCGCTGGCGACGGTGGTAGCTGCGTAGGGGACAGAAAAAGATGGCGGTAATAGGTAGCAATTTCAATATAGCACGTAGCGGTGTACTGCGCGCTGCTTCACCGATGCGACTATTTTCGTATGAGAGGTCCCGGTACTCTCTCTCTCTCTCTCTCTCTCTCTCTCAATACGCATCCAGTTTATAATGAGATTTTCTATTGGTATTGCCATCGAATACCTGGTTCTGCCAATTATTCTTGATATCTACGATTTCCTCGTGAAAATTTTTCTGGAACATCAGATTTGTGGAATTTCTACTTATATATATTTCTACCTTTCTTTAATTTACCGTGAGTTTGTTTTAAGGTAACTTAAATTTATGTACTGTATACTTCATTCCGTTTATTAGTTTATTTTAACATTTTCTTTATTGTTTTCCAAGCATTTCGTGGAATTTACTCAATACACTATATTATTTATTTTTTAATATGATTATTAGTATAATTAATATTATTATTATACATTTAGTATTATTTTAATAAATATTATTGTAATTATCGAGTTGCGTAGTTACTGTATAATCACTAAAATAAATTGTACTTGATTAATCATACTGTGCAAATAAAATAAAATAAATAAATATAATCATCTAGACTTTTATTTAAAAGTATTAAATAACCTATTATTAATTGACTATAAGTTTTTATGTAATATAAAACTACTATTTACTATAGAAATTGCAAAATTTCGTGATCAATCATTTCATATTACACATTGTATATAGGTACGTATACAGTCTTCACGTTGTCTCTTGTCTCACAAGAATCCCTAGACGAACGTAACTTTGTTGTGACGCCGACAAACAACATAATATCATAATCAACATCAAGACATTCAATGAAATTGTATATACCTGCATAACTTTCACGTTGTATCAAATAAAAGTTATTTTGAACTAAATTATTTTATCGTTGTACTTTGTTAAATATACCATCTGCTAATTAAATTTTTTTTTTGCAAATAATCGGGGAATGTTGAGAAGCTAAAAAAATTATAAAAATGAAGAATAACTATTACTCCGCCATTTATGTTTGGCCCACCTACGTTTAATGAATATGCACAAGGTTTCAGTTACATTTATATGCGCTAATGAAAATCACTCTTATTTTCGTCATACTAATCTCGAAATAGATTATCAAACTTAGAAATCTGTTTAAAGCATTTGAATTACTAACTTTAGGCTTCCCACAAATGTTACTTCCCTATTTTAGCTTCAAAACTCCTTGTGCAACTTAAAATATTTGTCATTGTCAGATAATATTAAGTTAATGTTTCAAATTTCCGAAAGTTAAAGTGATATATATTCGTTTAAACTATTGTAAAAATAAAAATTACACGTCTTATTCTCCGTACATATATTTTCAAAGTAAATTTACTCGTCTGCCGTACAGAAAGGAAAAGGAAAAGGAAAAGGAAATCTTTGTAAAGACATTTTTAACATTTCGTAAAGTTATTTTTTCATTATTTCCGCAAGGTTGGTATGCCACTTGCTTTGACCAACTTCAACTTAAGAAAATAGATTCGTCTGGCAAAAGTTAAACCAATTGGTCTTGATGAGTTAAATTTCAAGAAAATTCACGAAAAGAAAAATGTGACTCGTAGAAGCGCGGAAAATCCCTTTTATACATCCGTTTAAAAGTCCTCTGGCGAGCTTTTAAGGCTTAAAACGAGTATAACCCGTCAAGAGCGCTCCGCGGCGCATCTCTTGCGCTCCACTTTTCGAATTAAGCACTCTAGGTCTCTTTTCCACTCTCTTTTCTTTTTACTCCCCATATCTATGTAACTATTCTCCTCTTCTATCCGCTTTTCTACTTTGTTGTTTTTCTCTTTTCACTTTTCCTTCCCCCTTTCAGAACAGAACATTCGAACAACTAACCAAAAAGATTAATGGATAAAAGACTGAGGCAATATAGATACGCATTCTATTCTATAACAAAAACAGATATCGAGAGATATTTATTTTAATTATATAGGTATATATACCTATATATATATATTTTTTAATTTATTTTAAACATTTTTTTAACGACCGATTAGTTATAAAATCAGCGTACACCGAGGCACATGTTTAACTTAAACTACAAAATAATAAGACAATTCATCCAAGTGGTTAAGGTCTGCATACAGTCAGACGTATACTTCAAGTCAGAAAAATGTAATTATAATTTCAAAAATAATATTTTATTCGCATTTTAAATTTATGTTTACGTTTTAAAAATAAGAAAGCTTTAATCACAATTAATCTAGAAAAATTGTGTGACTCGAATAAAGAAAAAAAAATAATAGAACGGACCGTCTCCCCTCGTGATGCCACGGTCAATCTTTATAATTGCACCATTTTCTCGATTCCTCGTCACTTGTACGCGAGTCCGAGCGGAAATATGACGCCGCCGTCGTGTCAAGGGAAATGAGAAAGAAAGGAAAAAGAAACGAAGAAAGGCAGTCAGTGAAAATTACAGTAATTAATTAGGAGCTAGTGGAAGTCGCGTCTGGCCAAGTGCAAATAACCTAGCCGCGAATCTTACATTATTGGCACTCGCAAGTTTCTCGTCAATTCTCTTAAATTGGAACTCGTTGAATGATTGAGACTTTGCCATGACGGTTTCATTCAATTTTTGTGGAAACCTATTCTTTCTTTTCTTCTTTTTTTCTCTTTTCTCCTATCTTGATTCAAATTCCGACTTTATGTAACAATTGTTTCAAAGTGAAAGTTTTTCTCAAATGGCGATAATTGATAAATACGGTAAAAAAAAACTATAATATTTATGATTATATTTAATCATAGTCAAGTATATGTTAAGCATACTATCTGTTACCGTTTTGTACACGTATAAATAATACAGAGATTTAACTATTTAATATTTTTCTCAAGAGAGCTTTGAAAATTTAAAAATTATAGATTGTTATTTTGTAATAGTAATCGATTATTAAATGACTTGTTATCTAATTTAAAATTTTCTAAACCTTAGTAAAAACAATTTAATAAAATATCCAGTAAAATATCTAGATTGCTATAGCTATAAATTGTAGAGTAGCAATAAAAATGTAAATCAACCTCGGTAGAATGTTAATCATTGCGAATATTTTCGCCACTATTAAAAATGGCTATTACTTACCGAAAAATTCGTTTGTATTTATTTTGGGAAATTGAAATCGATATATAATATATAATCAAAATGTGTACTAAAAAATATTAATTAGGAAAGAGATATAATAGAAAAGTTGTGAAAATCCAAAGTAGTTTCTGGAACGAAACCGTCCAAGTTTTTGGATTGTAGAAAATGCATGACATGGAGAACATGCGAAAGGCCGTCGGGAGAAGCGTAGGGCCAATCGACATTTGCATAAACGCTTCCACCGAAGGAGTGAAATTTTCGTCGAAACCCGGCTCTGCGATCGGGGCATAATCTCACTTATTAAGCGTACAGCCTTGCGCCCCTTTTTCTATTTAGGCAGAGTCGGGACTGCGAAACTCTTGAACCGAGCTGAGTTAAGTGCTGTAGCATGGCTGTGCGCTTATTAAAGAAAACTATCGTATCAGAAGCGTGTGTATTAGCGATGTGAGCAAACTACCTGAGAAATGGGAAATACCAACGACAGACTAAACCTTTACTTAACCTTAAATAATAAGAGGCTGCAAACAAGTATTATCGATAAGTGAAATTTTTTATTATATTAAGTTTTTCTAAACACGATTAGTACTTATGTAAGTGATGCTCTTTTTAAAGTATTCAAGTTCAAATAGATAATGTAATAATAAATATATTATTATTTAATACAGTATAGAAGTCCGATATGCATTATGTGTCATCTTCGTATAAATAAATGATATTTTTTTAACTTTTTGGTAATAACATCGGGTGATTGGAAGTTTATGCTGAGATATTTTCAGCAAAACTAACCGAAATTTTACTTTGAAGTTTAGGTTAAATTCTGTTATCCAGACCTGTGCACAGGAAATTTTACTTCTATCTGTAGGATTTGAGTCGTTATAATGGGTTATTATGTAATAATATCTTTCTTTGTATTGATTTTTCAAACGTTACGTCATGTAATTCTTGAATAAATAAATAATGAATAAATTTTACACTTTCATTTATCTTGCTATTGCGGGTAGATATGAAATAAAATGTTGCTAAACGATAAGATATAGATGCCATGAAAAACAAATTTATAAACGTGTATATTAAATAAAATGTATAATATATGCAGCATAAATAATCGAAAGGAAGAGATTGAAAATGAATTTTTGTTAAGATATTTTATTTTAAGATAATTATGTTTCCAATACTTGTAGAATATAGATTTATATTATTTTAGCAATTAAGAAATTAGTATACTATAATTATCAATGCTACATCTAAAATTGTAACCTTATCGAAATTAATATCGTGGTTAAATTTATCGACATATATTTACCTAATTTTAATAATTTTTTAATTAATTTAATTTGTAAAGCTATAACCTTTTATTAAATGAACGTTATACTTGTTTAAATTCGTAAAACTGAAGTAAGATACGTATTTGATGAATAAATTCAATTGTTGGGGTACAATTCATATTTTAGAAAGTATTATTTACAAAGTGAGAATAGAATTGAAACGCTTTTCTAATATTATACCTCGCATATGTATATACCCTATATCTTGTGTTTTATTAAATTTTACTTTTGCCCCATAAATACGTTTAGAGAAAATATATGCTATTTTTGTTCCAAGTTTTAAAGTCGACATGTGGCCATTTTAGTTGAATGTAAAATAAAAATAATTCTGCAACTTTATCAGGATTTCATTGCGTTTATCGCGACAAATACTATTTGTACAGAAGAGTAATTGTAAAGTAACAACTGTATACAAATAATGTCGCATTTTAATAAATTGACTTTAAAGAATACATTTCCAGATGCCAAAATTATTAGATTTAACTGTTAATTAATATAATCTGGGAATCTGGGATTTTCAGTGACGTCGAAAAAGAGTCGGAGAGAAAGGATAAGCGTAGTTTGGGGTACTCGTTTGGTTGTGACCTCTTGTACAATCAAAGATACATCGCAGTCCCTCTGTTTTACTGTTCCTAATTAAAAGTTAAAGCTAGTTCAACCTCGGATAGAAATTTCGCAGAGAAGCAACTTGTTCGAAATTGAATCATAATGCTCGAGTTACACGTTGTTCTGGTTTACATATAAATTAATGTAAAAGGTTGATGTCACGGTCGATTCTAATGCAACATATTAATCATTGTACTATATTCCATGTGCGTGATCCATCAATTCAATATTGTGTAGATTGGTGCCGTTTTTATTCTCGTAATATAATATAAGTAGGTTTTTTACTTTTGCAATCAAATGATCATAAATTATAACTGTGTACGTGTTACTTGTGTGAATTTTAATTTATTGTTCTAATAATCTTGTTTATTTTACAACGAGATTTCATTATTTAATTTGTATATTATCATAAAGCAGTGATTAAAGTTTCATAATATATTTCATGCAATGGTTAAAATTAAAAAATTTATTTTTAAATTGAGACCATTTTTTTTATATTACAACTATCAGTTTCGTACCAAGAGTAAAAAAACGGAGATGAATATCTACATAGTACATTACACGCAAGCAGAGTACTGACCGAATAATTTTTCTGATTCATTTACATATCAACTTCATTAATCAAAAAGAGAATGTTATATTCACTACAATAATTCTATATTTGTAGAACAAAAGTTACTCAAATTCAAAAAGAAATAGCATTGAAATTTGAATAAAGATATAGAGTGTATCGACAGTTCGATTAGAATTGGTAAAAGTGTATCGGTACTAGTAACGTGTAATGATTAATACATTATTCTATTATCTCCATAAGGTATATGTAATTATTATAATAAATAAATATAAATAATTTGAATGTTCTAATAGGGATAAAAGGGAAAACTGTTGATTTATTATAGAAACATAAATAATTTAATATTCCGTTTGTTTCCGATATAATGAGGATATATCATCTATAGGATCTTTAGCGTGGCATGATCGTAACCAAAGTGCGCGTCTGATATTTCATATATTTGTCAATTTAATAAAGTGCTGTTAATGGATTGCGTATATGAGGGCGATCAGTCGGGCGCGACGCAATATGATGAATCATCTGTGCAAACTCGACTAAGCTGTAGGTATACCGTACTAGCAGTAGTAGTAGTATAGGTCGAAACAAAGGGCGCGAGGTTTGCGATCCCTGCAAGCTCCTTGACTCATTCTATAGGACTCCGCTCTTCTACGCGAACACCATTCTGCCATATTACTCGTCATTGTATTTCGTGCATTGCAATTTACTTTAAATAGGATTACCGATGATTTAAGTTACGATGGTCAAAGTGAGTAATACAATTTCTTAAATGTACAAAAGTACGCATGAGTTAGCGAATGGTCGGAGATATTATTTATAAACTATTAGCCTCCTCTGTTTTAGGGTTAAAATCCTTATGGACATTGTTATTATCATGAAACATAAAATTACTTACAGTTTGAAGCAGAAAATTAAAAGAGATCCAGTAGTTCGTTACTTACCTGAAAATTGAAAAAATATGCGATATTAGATTAAATTAATGTATAATCGAGTTAGTACTAATTTTATAACATATCTATCTCTGTGCGAGAGCTGACATAACGATAGGTATAATATTTGATAGTTACATCGATATAGTTTCATAGGAGTAATGTTTGTCTAGATGAAATATTGGTTTGCATTTACAACTTTGGTATCAAATCAATTTCAGTTGGTATCAAATTTACGTTACTATTCATTATAAATATATATATACATGAAAATATATTGGAAATGAACGAAAAATGTGTAAGCTGGAAAAGCTTAATCAAATCAAGTACCTATTACGTACACTTGGGTAGTTAGATCGCAAATTATCGGATACCTAATGATGGAGATCAAAACGTTTCTCCCTCATAGCACGTTCTAAAAAGTTAGACCCGCAGTTTTAAAATCCGAACACTCGAGTCGTTCAAAAGCAAGGAACCGACAATCTTCACCAAGACATCACCGTCTTCTGGATCAGTGAATGAGGTGAGGGCGTGCGATGTCAATCCCTTAAACGTTTGTCGAGCAAGAAAGTGAGAGAGAGAGAGAGAGAGAGAGAGAGAGAGAGAGAGAAAGACAGAATAGGACCACTTGGCGTAGAGCCACGCTGCCTTTTCCTCGAAAATCTAAATGTCTAGGGGGATGTTAACCGGGTAGGGTGAACGAAGAAAAGGGAGCCCGTGCTAATTGCTACTTATGCGTTAGGTGCGGTAAAGTTGCTCACTCCTCAATATCAAAAGCTTCAAGTATATATTTCCACGGTGTAATCGGAGTCGCGTTCTCTCTTTCTCTTTTGGCAAGTTTGTCTTTTCATAGTGCGCCAACAAGTGTGTAACCCCCAATGTGTAAATTCTATACAGACCAGTTTGTACATGTCCATGTGTGTATGTGTGCCTGCCTGCCTGCTTGCCTGCGTTGTGTTCGCAACACACACATTTCTCTCTGAGAGAAGTTGTTTGCTCAGCTCTGCCTTTATTACTTGGTCATTGTGTGGATGCATTTATGTGTGGGTGTGTGCGCGCGAGCGCCGGAGAAGGAAGAAGTGGTTGATAAGAGATTTGGGGAGATTTAAGACGGATATGGTTTTCAGGGATCCTTGAATTTTCGATTTGTTGTGTGATTCATTCAACCTTGGTTTAAACCTTTGGAAGCTACTTATTTTCTTGGATCAATCATTTCTTTTCGTTTTTATTTACATGGTACATGTACTTGGAAAGATTTATAACATTATGTCGAATTCAGTACTACACGTATTTAAATTTACAAGGCAAAAATGTTAGGGAGTACAGAGTATAATGATTTATTTCTTATTCTTTCGTTTAGTTTTTCGATATTTTTTAAAATACACTTTCTATTTTTGTAAAAAATTTGAAAAGCTCTACAAATTATATTTTATTATTTTTACTGTAATAATGTTTATGACATATTTCGAAGGTTTTTCAATAGTATCGAATATTATAGTGCGATTGATATAATCGTTACAAAATATAATCGGTAATAAGTACGGAAAAATCAATTTGATTTGAAATCCCACGGTACACCTCAGAAAATGTTTTCTATTGAGTATAGTTAAAATTTCGAAAAAATCGAGTAAAAAATGCCTAAATAAAAGAAAAGTTTTTAAGTAAATTTTGAAAAAGTTATTTTAAGATTAATATATGTTTATGTGGGATTTACTTTTTTTAACTTCATCGTTGTATTATGAAATTATTATATTTAAAAATAGCAGCACTAAAGTATATTTTTTTTATCATTGAAATAATATTTGCTTGGAAGTGTATACAAAATTATATTTTAAAACAAACAATTTTATTTGTTCATCAAACTATTGCGATACTGATAAAAGAAAAAAAAAACTAAAAATAAGTAAAACTATAAAAAAGTCACTTGAAAAATAGTACATTATACAGATTTTCTTTATACGTAATTTAAATTTATTTTAAATCTATTATGAGTTTAAATCTTGTTAGCGATATACAGATGGCGATCCAATGATAATTGTCAATGCAAAGTGACGAAGCTCTTCTCGGAATTGCTCATTCATTAGTATTGACGATAAATCCAAATTACAATCGCAGGCCCTTCTTTATGCAAAGTGCGTCTGATTAAATATTCCAAAAGGGAGAGAGAGAGATGCGATATGGGAAAAATGGAACAACTTTGGGCCTCGGTAGGGATCTAAAACGTAATTAAAGCTTGCCGTTGGCAGATCCGCGGGTTGTTTTGGTTTCATTACGATCCCGCCGTCAAACCCTTCTGCGTTTCGACCTCCCGTCTCTAGTTTCACAATTGTGCAATTTATTTCCTTTTCCTCAATTTTCGGTCTTAATTTATTATTAAATCACAACGCAGATGACTTTTTAAACCCAAATTGAATTCAGGCAATATTTATTAGTGTAAATAAAATTTTTCCCACAATTGAAATTATTTATAAATATAGCATAATCGTATTATGTAGCCACCGCAAATTTTCTCATTATTTTAAAAGACGAATATGATTCAAGATTGAAAAAATTATGAAATAGATAATTATTCATTGATGTATTTAAAGAAATAAATACATTTTCATTGGTCTGAAATGATAAATTCAAATTAGAATTCTTAATTTTAGATTCGCGTTTCAATTGAAAATGTAATTTTCGTATTATTTTTACAATGAGCTAAATAGAAGCTTCAAGATTTAGTTCCCTCTTGTACAAATTACTTGATGAATATAACATAGAATTATTTATGGTAAACTAGGTAAACACGTAAAAAGATTTATTTTGAAACGGTCTATTTGCTAATCTCGTCTGAAAACTCGTAAATTTAATCGTATTCTCAAAATGTTCAAGTCATGCAGGAGCAATTTAATGGTGCTTTATAAGTTGTAACGGCATAAATTTGAATTACTCCTGGGGTGGGTGCAATAGAGGTTTACAATTTTAATCTAAAACTACTTTAGTAGAGTTTCACTCGTAAAAGTATCTTTGACTGCAATTATATTCGAAATTGTATAAGATTTACACAATAGGACGTTCAAGGTTTGCTTATGGATAGAGACGTAATCTATTTAGATTTAACCATAGACATTACACCGTTCCTACGCTTTTTCTTGGGTTTTTTTGTTTTTTTTTTCGAGACCGGTCTCTCTTTCTCTTATTCACAGTTAGTCAGTCTCGAGTAGCTATAAATTTCGATGCATACATATTCAAGTTCCTCGCCCCCTTATGAAATAATCATGGAATTATTACCTCGAGGCTCCCGCTTTTCAGCACGCCTCGCGAAATCCTCGCTTACCGTTGTTCTCTCGCTCACTCTCTCCTTTCCACCCGCTAACAGTTGATCTATCCTCTCGTAACATTTTTCGTTTTCACTCTCTCCGTTGGTTTTCTTTCGCGCCGGCAATACTTTCCACAAGTCTGGCTGTTTTCGCCGTGTTCTCTCGTGTTTTTCGCGCATTATATACATCACGAAGAATTGGAAGTGAGAGAGAAAGAGAGAGAGGGGGAGAGAGAGAGAGAGAGGACGAGACGAAACGAAGGGAAGAGGGACCATACCTCGCCTTGGTTCCCGCAAACATAAATCCCAGTGATCAACGGGAATGAGTTTCTTACTCCTTAGGTACTAAGCTTTTGGGCTTTGATAAAGTGAGTGCAGCGATTTTTCGGGCATTACGACGAGAGAATGAGAAAGAGACCAAGAGATGCGGAGAAAACCAGTTCTTGCATTTGTAGGTTTTGCTTGGCTCGATTATTCCTACGAGAGTGGAACTTGTTGGGATTTATGCGGAAAATAATGCGAGCAGTTAAAATTTCTTTGTTTCGCCATTTTTACACTTGGAAAAATATCGTTTTTCACTATGAAAAATATCTTTCATGCCATGAGGTATATATGTATACACTGCAAAGGTATATTTTATTTCGCATAGACGGTTCTTCCTCCATTCCAATTTTTCCTCCATTTGTTTTCCATATCTAAACTTTCAACAGCTATTTAAATTTTACTTTATTATTAATTCTTATTGTACACTTACTAAGTTTCTAAAATATATTTAATTGATCAAAAGAATCTTAAAGAAATGTACATGTTGTAGTTATCTATTTTATCTATTTTGCAGTATAAAATTATGATGTAAACAGTTTAATGGGTAACAAATTCGGTATAATAATTGCTTGTATAGCTACGTTAAATATCTCAAGTTTCTTTCTGATACTTTAACAAAATTTACCTTATACATTTGTTGTTCGTATTGGAAATTAATTGTTTAGCATAATCTCCATTCACGAGAAGAAACGTTTTACGAAACGATAAAAATGGCTTCAGGCTAAACAGGATATAAATGAATGAGTTATGCATCGCGAATCGAAGACAAAATATTATTGCCCGAGGATGGAAATATTTTATCATGGCCAATGAGATTAATTTCGGTACAAAGTGCAAGTATTTTTTTTTATCTGATTTACAAATTTATTGTTTAAGAAAGTTGAAATTTTAACTTCTGGTTTATCCATCATGCCATCATGTGACTTTACTCTTCAACAACCCGTCCTAATCTTCTTCGAATTAATATTTTATCAAATTCGCCGTTACGTGAGTATAAATTCATGCATTTTAGATTAAATATCGGTAAATTTCTGGGCATCGTTGTTATTATATCGACAAGCAGCTTTACTCGGAACGTTTCCTCTGCGTTATTGATACTTTCATTGGAACAATGTTATTCGTTTATCGTGTATGTACGTATTGATATATATATATACAGTTATTTAATTGCCAATTCATATTCATACTGCATACTGAAGGTAACTGCGAACAATATTTATATTAACACTATATAACCAGCTGTTCAATCGCTTGCAACTGATGGTAATATTATCGGTTTTTATTATTACGGATAAACTGAGTTAAGTCTGCGTAATTCATATATATTGTCGGTTTTTGGTATAAATATGTAATTTAATGATCAACAGTGTAGGAAATATGCAATAATAAATTTGATTTTCGTATCATATTAAGTTTTAAATAGTTAAGATAGTTTCATAAAAATATTGTTTGTAAAAGATAAACTTCAATAAAGTTGAGTATTATTTTTCTAAAACAGTTACTGGGAAATCGAAAAAAATAGGTATATATATATAGAACAGTGTGTATGCGCTTACGTTTACGAGATTGGCCTTTCCGCATGCGGTTTCTTCTTGGTTCTCTTATTACGTTATCTTACTCCGTCTATTTCCGAACTCTCCACTGATCTGCCCCAAAGCGCAAGTTTCATCGGTCATGGCGCTGCCAATTTCGCGATGCAACTCGAGCCCCAATGGATTTCGACTTTCATTTGTAACGTCGGAGCGCCTTTACATATATTTTCACCCCTTCAAACGCGAACAAATGAATAAACGCACCGACTCAATAATCTAACAAATATTGCAGAACAATGCGGGTACAACGTACGCATGCGTTAATATACGAACGCTTCGATGTTCAAATGTTAAAACGGTGATTTTATTTTACGTATTCATCGACGATTTCTGGCGCATCTTTCTATCCTTGACTTTCTATACATCGTTGAATGGAGGCGGTATACCGAGGGGGCCGAAGGAAAGGTATCAGCGTGGGATGCTCCACTGTGGCCCAGTGCAATCTGTATAAGCTGAGCTTCTCTGACGGCTTGGCGAAACCGGCGATAATGGAACCAGCTCCTCACCTTTACTTTCGCACACACTCTTTTCTGCGGATCTTTTTATCTTCCAACTTATTTTGGTACTGCGGTTGAATGTGCTTCTTCTTTTATTATTTAGATAGATGCAACAAACTAATACAGCTTTCAAGTTCATCGATACGTATTATAAATTTATGCTTTTCTATTAAACTAAATTAAATGCGAATTCGGATAATATTGCATTTAAACTAAGGAAAACAATAACATCGAATGTAATTATATTTTTTAAAATAAGAGGGCATCAATTACAAGATCATCGTAAATTCAAAATGTGATAAAAACAAGGCACTCGAGTATATCTTGCGAACTCGATGCATAATACTATGGGGCGGATAATCGCTAACGGGCTAAACAAAATCAAAAGAAATATTTGTATTAAGTCTCGCTGCCTAGGTAATGTCGACTCAAGTACGGCAAGATTTCAATGTTCGAGATGGGGAGGGCTTGCGAAAGCAGCTTATTACTGTGCAGGGAGATCGGCTAAAATTTTTCTTCCTCGACTTGGAAGCCATCTGCATAAAAAGTAGCCGCGCACCCGCGTGTTACGTGTACAATGCAAATGCGATATATAGCGAACGCGCCCCCGTGCGCAACATGTTGCACTAGTCGATCCTCTTCTCTTCTCTTCTTTATTTTTTTTTCCTCGATTTCTTCTCTTATATACGTTGTGCTAAATCGATCACAGCTCGGTAACAGGCAGATAGTATATATATATAAATGATCACTGATAACCTGATACGTCAGCGATATCGAATTTTCGTTGCTCCGTTTCGATCACGAATGAGCTCGTTAACTATCCTGTGAAAAATGTTTTGCTTCCGTGTATAACACAGTGCTCAACTGGGATTTCCTCTCTTGTCTTTTTTGCCTCTTTGTTATGTATCTGCAGCGTATACGCGCGTACACGGGAATTTGTCGTTTATTTAATCTTAGGGGATGTGACAGGTATAGTATATCGGACTATTAATATCGTTGGTTGACTGTAAAACCAAAATCTCTGCGTAAACGAAACGATTAATAATTGTCATTTTACACTTAAATACGTTAATTATTATATTTGTACAGTATTCTAATTGCAGGTGTTAATGTTACGCGTGAACATAGTTTGTTGTATAAAAGTTACATCAAATCCATTGTATTATGGTATTCATTATAGACATTCTATATATTTTGATTTTACAATGAAATGCTCACATTATAAGTAATGTAGATTTCAGACGACGTGATTCGTATATATAGTGTACTTAACATTTTAATGGTTAGAATGTTATATCCAGATGAGTACTTGTACCTCATAATATTATACTTTACAAAATTGTGAAACAATATAAAATCTTAATGTTGCGTTACGGATGTGCATTATACGCATATACAGAATGGTGAATACAATACTAGCCGTTCACACAAAAATATGTTTGTATATACCTACAAAAAAAGTATTTTACTATTATGATATAACCATTATTATATAACATTTATTATTTACAATTTTAACCGTGTTAATTTTTTTAAATAATAATACGTTTTTAACTAGACTGATTTAACTAGACGATAATTATAAAATAAAGTATATACTATATTTACATTTAAATATATACTATTGAGTGAAATTATTGTGATTATAAAAATATGTTTATGATCCCCCTTATACAAGTATTGTTGAATAAACAGTGCTCGTAGAAATAAGTAATTTTTCTTTACATAAATAGTTGTTCTATGTTGGGAATGTTAAGTAATGCGGAGTTATGTATATATTTAAGGTTTTGTGGGATACATACTCGGATTTCCAAAATGTAGTGTACAAACACAACTATGAACAAACATCCAAGTTTCTGTTTTCCTTCATATCATGTAACTTTGAATAAAATTTATTATGATAAACAATATACATGTGTACTTTTAAAAACGATCGACTCCTCCATTCCGATAAAATAGAAAAAACTATTTTTAAATGAAATTTTTTTCAAGAGTGTTGTATAAGAACAGTTAAAGGATAACAAGAGCGCAAACATACTTTGTGCATTATTATATGACAGTGCACTCACGATAATGACACGTTGTGTTCATCATTTCAAATATAACGAAATGAACATAAGAGAATTAAAAAGAAATTCCCACGAACGCGTCCCCTTTTCCATGATATTATTAAAAGTCATCAAGGCAGTAGTCTCGCGAGTTAACTCTAACTCGCGTCAACATTTATTAATTCGCATAAATCAGGACAGAGAAGGGCCACCCGTTGGGCGGCTCATCGCTATGTAGTACCGTATACATACACCAGGCTTATACTTTTTATTTTTTCTCCTCGAATCGGACCCCTACAGCGCGTGTACATTTGGTCCCGAAAATCCCAGGGTATAGAGTGTATTCCTATATGTATACAAATATAGGTCTGCGTGTGTGTGTAATATTGGCGCACGTGTGAAGAGCCGCTCGTTGAGTATATACGTATATAGAGGGAGAATCTGTTGGTGAGTGTATACGCGCGCGCGGTTGTCGAGTGTGCTCTTCCCTGCAGGATTATGGCCTTTCTAGACGAGCCGCGCGGACAATAAAAGATTGCTATACAATGCGATGATGCACTTCCGCCACGCCGATAAATTTGCCGTTTATTTCCTATCCCTCGTATCTCTTTTTCCTTTATCTGCCGCGATCTTTTCGTTTCCTTTTTTCAATTTTTGTATTATACTGCGCACGCTCTCTCGGATAAATAGATTATGTAACCTTTAAATTGTACACGTTGATTGAAGTAACTAACTTCTTCGCCGATTTAATTACTAATAAATCCTAGCCATTCATATTCATGCATATTATTTGTTTCCCTCAACTTTAAGATCGAAACTGTGTATAAACTTGCGCGGTTTTAATGCTAATGAAGTCTTAAGTTATTTCAAGACTGCTTAACTAACATTTAAAAAGTATATTACGCTCTAGCTAATGTTTCCTAATGTGCCATTATATAATAAAATTATGTGACTGGTCTGGTCTTTATTTATCGTATAATTTTTTTGATTAAATTTTACTATTTCATATCTGGGTAATATTAGTTTAGATAATAATGTTATTCGATATATTGTATTTTACAACCACGCAATGCCTGTAAAATGAACTAGAAATGCAAAATGTAACTATCAGTTTTCGTTTACAATTTCTAGTTTCAATTCGTAAATTTACGACAACAGTCGTATACGAAAATAGAATATAGTTTATTCAAAAATTAAATTGAATTTTTAAAATATTATATATGAGTTCAATATATGAAATTTTATTAATCAAATTTAAAAAAAATTATACTCGAAGATTCAATAATGAAAAACATTAAAGAAATAATTAACTGAGTGAGATTTTGGTTATTTAATGTAATAAAATATAGATTAAATTTTAACACCAATTTCTTTTCAAACTAAATTATGTAAGATATCTTTCGCGTATATGTAAAATTCAATTTTATTGATATATTCTATCGGTAAATATTCTTAAAGTAAAATGTAGAATAACACTCAGATGAAAATTAAAATTTTTATCATTTTACATAAGCTTGTGATATATGACCCGGTCGGTAAAAGCAAAGGGATCGTAACCGACGTCCAGGGTTTGGTCCTGTTCGTTGTCGGTTGTTTATTGTTGCATCACTGGGGAATATATTTTTAGGAAGTGCTTTCTTTATAAGAAAACGCATGTCTCCGTCTCTGATAAGTACCAAGTTAGGAGTATAAGCAGAGAGATATCAAATAATACATACAAAAAATAGTATATCATTAAATAAATATAAAGGATACCATCTTGAATTTATATATCTTCTTCGTTAATTAAAAATCATTAAAAGCAAAGAAAATGATAAGTTTAAATTAATTATAGGATGGCATATCTTACTCTCGAAATGATGCAGGGAACCAATGTAATCGAGTATTAGTAAATCGAGTAAAATGAACGAATCAGAGGTCAAAGGCAACTCCGGAGTTAGAAGTTCCATGCGATTTGACAGTGATTGTAGGTAAAAAATGTGGTGGTTCGTGCCGCGATTGAGCGAATGGCAATCTCCGTTTGGAGCTTTAGCGAAGGGACGAAGAGAGGGACGAAGAGAGGGAGAGAGAGGGAGTCAATATATCGGTATGCACGCAACTGGAGCAGAATCGGGTGGCCACAAAGGAAGGCTGGCTAGCTCGGGCTAGTCCACGAGCAGTGGCCTAGTTTCGGTTCGCGAAAGATGGATGGTAGCAGTCAAATTGGATTCCGGCATTTCGGAGCCGCCATTTCGAAACTCGGCCCCATCGAATTCCGCACGGCGCAAGATTTACCTGACGTTAATCGCGCGACGCGGAAACGAGCCACGGACCCTGACGCGTGGAATTCCACCACGAAATATACGTAATACCGCTCTTCACGTGAGTGTACGTGTGTGTGTGAGTGTGTGTGTGTGTGTGCGTTGGCACCTCCACTACTCAGATGAGGATTACACACCGGTGAGTATCACACCGTGATTCGAAATGAGCGTGCCGATGTTCGGATTCCACTTCTGAAGGTTCGCGTTCTGCTGGACGATGCCTCTACCTCTGCCTCTGCCTCTGCCTCTGCCTCGCCCTCTCCCTCTCCCTCTGCCACCACATCTACACATTAGAAACTGACTTCTGGCTTCCTCTTCCCCGCTATTGTTATCCTTCGTTATTGCACATTTTGGAGCTTCTTATCTACACGGTTGATGATCAGACGTGCGATCATTAATTTTAGGTACTTACTCTACGTCAAATAAATGGATGACTTATCTTTATCTTTTATTCGTACCGAGACTAACGAGAACATTAGACACGATAACTCCATCCATTTAACGATTTTTTGCGAGTTAATAAAACTTTTTTCCTGACAAACAATTGTTTACCAAAATTTAATTTTTTAATTAGTTTATAAATATTTACAAGTATTATTTTTTACAACAATATGGTTTGAAGTAGAGTCAAGAATGTGATTCGATCTTAGATCGAGTTGTCGACAATTAGTTTACCCTTATTAGAAAATGAAAGTACAAAATCACTTTGCATAAAAAATTGAGAAAAATTTACCAATTACCATATAAGCGAGAACATTCAACATTTCAACACTTGTATAATCTACATATAATGTAATTAAAATTAAAAAATTAATTTTTTAAAATTTTAATTAAATAAAATACCATACGTCTAGTACATAATGTCGTTTATTATTAAAATTAAAAATATGTTGGCTTTAAACAACAATTAATTTGGTAACAAAGTTTTGCACGGTTTTTACTGGCGTGTGAAATTTCCATTTCTATACCAAAATGTTATGCCGCGAATTCCAACGGGGATTATCATACGTGGTAGTTCCAATTTAATTTCATCAAAGTTCATATACGCGCAGCCTTATCAGAACCAAAGAACTATTTTGATTTATCGTTTGTTTAGCAATTACAAACTTCACTAATGCATGCATGTATTCATGACCCCGGCCTTTTTCCCATCAGAGCAGAGCCAGAAACCGAGAGTCGAGGCCAAGGGGGAGGGCAATTAACTAACCCCATATCACTTTCTGACTCTCTCTCTCTCTCTCTCTCTCTCTCTCTTCTCCTCTCTCTTTGCTTACTCTTGCTCTTCGCGTTTCACCCCTTGTTAATCCTTTGGCCATACAGTCAGTGTCAAAAAATGACGCATCTAAATGCATTTTTCGAAAATTTTGTTTGCTTTCGTGGCTGCCGTGAAACTAAATCGCATTCATTTTGAAGAAGTTAGTATTATTAGTTGCTGGCGTTAAAACGCAAATTTCATATAACAACAATATCTATTCGAACAATCAATACAATTTCGAATTCAGCTGGATGATTTAAAATTTCGTAAAATAGTAGATTACCAACGTAATATAAATACGAAGAATATTATATAATTTGTGAAATCCCTCAGAAGAAATAGTAACTTTCTGTAATACATATACGTGACTAATAAAATTGACTTGTATTCATTTTTAACCATTTGCTAAGACTATTAAATATTTAAAATCGTAATGTATTACTTAAGAAGCACTGCAACACCAGAAAAATAAGAAAAAATTGCAAACTTAATTTTATTATAACTGAAGTTACCCGATGAAATATAAAAAAACTTTCCAGTTGGTTTGTACAAATAGGAGATCCGTTTAACTGGCCGGCTCGCACGCACGCACCCGCCGGTTCGTATTTACACAAGAATAACGCGCGTTATGGGATTAACGTCAAAACATCGTTGTGGAAATGTAGCGACGCGAACAAGATCCTCAGATGAACGGGCGTCAGATGCTCCGCGCAACGGAATCGTCCTGCGTCGCAGATAAAATTTGCTTCCTATATTATAATTCGGTATACGCACGACCAACCTATTTATAGAGAAGCGTACGCATCAAAAAGACACTGGAGAGATAGAGAGGTTTAGAATAAAAAAAAAATAAAATACGCGTTACAAGGGAGTGAGATGGGAGAGGATCACGTCGATTCTATCCAACCGACCCCTTTGCAAATGCAAAATCAACGCTCTATTGTACCCACGTGGGAAGAAAAGAGATGGAAAAAGACTGAAAAGAGGGGGTCGAATCAGGTCGCCGAGATTTTTGTCGGTGCGCAGCGCTCCGTTCTCCGTTTCATTCCACTAGCACCTCTACCTGACTACTGCCGATGAACTTTTTATTTCGATTCTTTTTTTTTTATTTTTCAAGTGTTTCGCTACTGTATACGCTCTTGCTTTTCATTGTAAAGTGAACAAAAAATTTTTTTATCTCCGAGCGCGTGGCCTTGCAAAATCAACAGAGATAGTTCCACGCGCTTTATTCTGCCTGCGCAGCGACATTATCCGTGGCTTTCTCGTCGAGTTCAAATTTTCGGGTATATTCCCGGTGTGGCCGCAAGCTATCGACAGACCGTATCGCTAATTAAACGCGAGCTTCACTGTTTTCGCGTGTTCACTTGCACGAAATGAGGAATTGCTTGTTGAATATATATATAATATATATATATAGCTATGTCGATCGTCTGTTTGCTGTCGATTTATCATAATACTTCACATTCTCTTTATATTGTGATTAAACCTTCTGATAAACGTGACAAGTTCCTCACCACTCAAGATAATTATTAAAATGACTCTTTTTCATCATTTTATTCGATCGAATTGTTATTCATCTTATTCGTTGTATGTATAAGTATTTTATAATAAGATTATTCAATATTAATCATTCTTTTTTTTAATTTTTCAAAAAATATTGAAGGATGTTAATACTGTCAAATTGATAATACTTGCAGTATAAATCATTGAAATATTAAATTTAATTTTTTATGCATTAAAAATATTAAAATAATGTGAATGATAATTATATGAAAAATTAATAAGGTATATGGATGTAACGTCACCGTGTCAGAGGTCATACGGATAGCTTCTATTTATATAATATCGTGTAATGTTTTATTTTATTTTTAATTTTTAATTCAAAACGCCTGTTAGTAACATACTTACTAAAATAAGGTAAGGTGTTTAAGAAATCTAGATATTAATATTAAAAGTGAAATCCACATTTTGTATTTGTAAAATAAAATGTAATATTGTATTACAGTATAGATGTTAATAATTTTGGAGGAACATGTAGTGAACAACAAGTGTTAAACTAATATGCGTATGCGGTTAGTTTCGTTAGGTATACATCAAAACAAGTGAGAAGTCATTATTTGAACCAGCGTCAACTTTCGACGGATCTGCTTGAATTGGGGAATGGATGTAGGGAGGTAGTTTTGGCACACATTTACATCCGTAGTCTGTAAAATATTTCGGCGGTGCACAGGATATCACGGTATAAACGGTGCATACTAATGAGCTCGGTCCCGATTCAAGTATTTCATCCTTTCGTCGCTCGTTTTCCCGCGCGTACCAGTTATGTGACGCTACGAATGCAAGATAAGAATAGGCGGTGACTTTTCCGCGAATGTGACCTTCTCCGTTCTCCTCAACTTCGTCTTTCAAACTGTCGCGAAAATCGGTATTCAAGACGTGTCAACCTCGCTTTTTATACTTGCGCGATCTCTTCTTACTGCTTTTCCTTTCCTTCTAACCCCCTCTTCTTTCCTTTCTTTTTTTACTCAAGGAGGAACGTTCTCGATGTCTGGAATCCAAGTTTGGCGTCGCTCCTGCTTCATCCCTTTTGCCCATTTCGCACTTGAATTTCCCACCGACGTAGTCGCGCGCCTAACTATGTAAATACAGTTGTTTGTTTTCTACGAGTTTCCTTACTCCTGCGACTTTTTATTACCTTCCGTTCTTTAAAATATTTAGTACTTTTTTCATGTATATACTTTCAATCCGACAGCAATCAAATTTACATAGATTTTATGATTATGTCGGTGTGCCACTTGTTACAGCATTGATATCATTTCTCCCAGATTTATTCATATTTTATTAGTCAGGCTTTACATTTTTATGTCATTTTAGAGATTATCAATATTAATAATTTGCAATTCAACTTTTAGACACACGTTTTAGATTAATTGTTACAATATTATAATAACTGATGAATACAATGTATAATTAATCATATGCTCGAAAAACCTTATTTGTCTTACTTAACCATAAATTTAAAGCCTTGTGGAACAAAGTTAAATATTGTTATTTCGAGAAAAGTAAAAGAAATGGTATATCATTTCCATCCCTTCGTTTAAACCATGCATAAACAACATTAAAGTAAAGCAAATTTAGATTTTTTCTTTCCCTTTTAATACGATGTCGTATAAACTTCTAAGGCGTGAAACGAATAAATTACACCGCCTGTTTAAGCGTAGTTAAAGCGATTAAGGCAGGATCCGAGATTTGAATCCGGAAAAGCCAGGACACGAGCCGCCTCGAGCAGATGTTTCACCTCTTATTTTTTGTGTATAGTCAATCGACTCGTGTCTAACCTCCGTTTTATCTCTTTCTACTAGCTCTTTTACTCCTACTTCCGTTGAAAACACACACAAACATATATAAATATATATACACAGGAAAAGGAAGATGTGCATATATATTGGAAATACGATGCAGGTACGATTTTCTCTCTTTCTGTCTCTCCCCCCTTTTTTTATATATATGGTTGATGCCTGGCCATTTCTTTTCTCTTGTGTCTCGCACCCCCTCGCTGCGGCATCCCTTCAGTCTTTCTCTACCCTGTTTTTATGCTGATAGTCGCCTAGTGTATATATAAAGTAAACCCTTTTATTTGGCTCTATTCTTTTTTATATCGCTTGATACACACACTTTTTTCAAACATTCGTCCTAGAGATATAGACAGATCTTTTTTATGAATCAAACATTTCATTATTTTATAAAGTGAAAACTTTTTGTTAGTTTATATTATTCAATTTTATTTTCATTGTATCGCGTAATAATTTTAAAAGCATGCAAATTAAGTTTATAATTAATTTTTTAGGCGGACTTTATAATCTAAGCAATGTTGTACGATGTTATCATGACTTCAAAAAATATTAATTATAATGTATTTTATATAATTATAACAATTTAGATGGCTACAGAGTGTTAACAATTTTTTTGACACCAAAAATATTTTTTGTCCTTGCTTATAAAAGGCTGCAGTTTTAATTATGTTTGAAACAAAATTTAGATAAAAAAAACTTATTCCATTCGTTAAGTAAGTTTATACTTTTCTTCTTGTGTTTAATGGTATTATTATTTTCGATTATTTATTATTTAAAGTGTTTTATTACAAAATATTTTTCATTTTTTCAGCTTTAGAGATATCTAAATTATATTTAAGAATATTAGTTAATCCATTCATCACTGCATTTTCATACATGACACATAAAACCATCTAATTGGTTCAATTAACACAAATTACATACAACTCGATTAAAAATGTATACATGTAAATGTGGATGTAACTCGTCATATTTTTAATTATTGTAATTCTCATTATTTGCATTTCTATTATTTTTGGAAAACGACAAGCGACCGCTGATATGCTGGTTATACAATCGCATTATAATATAAAAAAATAATAACAAATGTATAAATCTACATATCAATACGTAAACATGCACATACACAATTTAGCTGTGACACTGATGATATATAAAAATAGCATTATAATTTTAGAATTTGTTCAAATAATTAAGACTTAGTTTAAATAATAAGTTTAATGATTAATGGTTAAATAACTGTTTTTAAAATAAAATTTAATTTACGTTTCGGAATGAAGAATTATTGTTCATATGTTTTAATTTCCAGAATCAATATTCATACTTTAATCATAATGTATATGATATTTATAAAATTAATATCCCTTCTCATTGAAAAATATAAGTCCATTCGTAATATTCGATTCTGACTCAGGTATAAGTAATATCAGTGACTTAAAAAAATGTTTAGTTATATCTAGTTTGTTATAAATCCATCAGATATTCGATTATGCAATTATTGTCGGTACTTAACTTACGGTGTCACATTGCATAAAGATCGTAGAAAAAAAGTTTGCTTGCAGAGTATTCGTGCCACGTTTTTACGGTCTCGCGTTATTTGCGGTCCATCGGTCTTTCCGCATATAGTACACATGGCACGCACTCGCGCTTCAGAAAAGTATAATTTTGTCTCCTGGAAAGTGTCACCCGTCATCGAAATAATGCGAGAAAAAAAAATCCTAGGCCTCTTGAGTTTTTGCACGTCGGTTTCGATTTATTTCCCGTTTATAAAGACGTCTGGGCATCTGTCTCTCGATCTACTTCCTTCTCATTGCGTCTTCGTTCGTTCGTTCTTTTCATCTCTTTCCATTCCCCTTATTTTTCGTTTCTCCCCGGCATGACGTAATCCGCTCCATTTATTAAGAGGTCGATGGCCATTGTTTCATGGGTCCGGTACAATAGGAGAAAAAAAGAAAACGAGAGGTAGTTTGCGGTTCTGCGCGTTGCGTTTCGCGCTCTCGCAAAATCTTCGATCGATGAGCCAAAAAGAAATAGAGGTAGTGGTAGATATAGAGAGCGAGAGGATAGAGATGGAGAGTTTGTGGGAAATGCAGACTCCACCTCTCGTAAACCAGGATTGCCGGTCGCGCTCGCATGGAAGCATGAAAAAGTGCCGCCTCCGTAAATACACTCGATGGTTTTCTCCTGCCTCCTTTTGTCTTTACATTTTTTGGTCTTGCGAATGCAGCTTTCACGAGTTTCCTCTTCGACAAGACGGATGAAAATCCATTTATTACCAAATTCTAGCCTTATTGTCTAATTATACATTGTAAATAAGGGTTATATTTGTATTTAATTTATGTGATGTACAACGTTTGCATTTGTTCCCTCGTAAATTAAATAGTTTAATAAAGAAGATCTATATAATTGCAATTGACTATAGAAAAAATATAAAATTATTTCAAACATTTTATTTCTTGTTGTTAAATGTAAAATTGAAATACAAATATTGAACCGAGAATGAAAACGAGAAAAGTTGAAAAAATATATGCAAACTCGTGAGGGAAAACGTAAGGTACACCCATAGCGTGCCTGAAATTAGCTACTCGTAATAATGAGTATACTTCTTATGGAACATATCAAAACTTTTTCGAGATATGTGCAGCTACATATTATATTCTATGACATATTTACTCAGTATTATTACTAACGGTTTAATTTGTTTAAATATTAAATATCTTAATTAAAACGCGATTATTTATAAATATATAATATTAAATAATTATAATTAAATATTATTTTGTACTTATTTAAAAGATTGGTGGAAAAATATAAAATCATTACGCTATCAGTGAGCGCATATTTAAAGTAATTATTTGTTTCATTTTACTTTGTTTATTCGAAGCAAATAACATACCTACTCGTTTGATTTAATAAAAATTGCTGACAAACGAATTGACTGTATATAAAAAGGTACATATTTAAATACGTATTATTAAAAAAAAAGGATACCTCCATGTTTATCAACATGATATTAAACACATTTTATTATCGATTAAACTCAAGGGTTTATCAAATAATATCCAGACTTGAAAAATAAATGAAAGTTGCATTATTTATTTTTAAACGAGTGTACGGTGACTTTTGGTTTGAATTAATAATTTATAAATATGTTAATAAATTATAAAGCTTTGTTCGTAATGGCTTACTGTGCAAAAGAATACCGATTATACATTGTACAGTGAGATATGTAGAAATTTTTCTTCTAATTCATGTCAAATTGCAGTAAAGAAATTGAGTAAATTTTCATGAATTATTAGTTTTACTCGTATGTGCATTTTAGTGCGCATTTTTGACGCTAGCATATTCATAAACAGAGAAATCAGAGTAACCCCTTTCTGCGTTTCCCTTTTATTTGATCTCCTTTTTGACTCACTCCGAGTCGGTGGTGGATACAACGAGAATGGCGGAACGGACACGATGAAAATATAAGGCACGGGAGTCACGGGCGTGTAAAATAGCTCTCGCAGTAAACCCAGCAGTATTGGGATGAAACATTAATAAGGGGGTCGCTAATGGAGATTTCGCGGTGGTTTCAAGCACGCGGATGGGTTATCTTTTTCTCTTCCTGAAAACGCATAACCGTACAATCTTTTTCAAATGAAACCGTATTTTTCAAAATATTATTCTCAACTACTTTTTACACTTGTACATTAAATTACTTATTCATTTTAAGTATTATAATATTTATAATTATTTTCGTTTTACTTAGTACTATACACCATACAACCAGCCGTTAAATAAATTAATTGCTCAGTTTGTATCTTGGATTATAAAACTCAAAATAAGCTCATTAAATACTAAGATTTTTTAAAATTCATAATGGATTTTAGACTGGTACATAGACTTGAACAACTACGTTGATATTCACTTTTGAAATAAAAGTTTTCCTTGAAACTCTTCTCACTGCGCTCATTAATAAAATCAAAACTTTTAATAACGCGAAAATTGTATAAATCTGCAATTTTCTCTCTATTCAAACTGTATCTCTCTATATAATAGTGTCTTCTTCTTTCTTTTTATTAATTATTATCGTTAAAAACTCCTTTGAGCGCATATGCTATAAACGATTATTAAAAACATTAGTAAAGACATTGACGCAATTAAAAATTAATACGAATAATCTTTGAAAATAAGAAGAGATTTGTTAATATATAGATATACATAAATATCTATGTGAATGTGATCTCTCGTATATGAGTACATTTAAAAATAATTAAATTATAAATAATACGGGGACTTTCCATTTACAACAATGTGATTTATTATTTTATGTAAGAACAATACACGTATTTTTGAAAATATATTAAATATTTCTTGTATAAATGAAAATAATTTTTCGAATATTATAATAAATTAACAATAAAGCTGATTATATATATGTTTAAAGTACTTATAATTAATGTATCAGGTTAGTTATATTTATTTGCATATTCTTAATCTGCCATATAAAATCTGAAAATATATGGTTTGTACAATTTAAGAGAGCTATTGTTAAAGTAAAATTAAATTGTCCATATTGGTTAGAGTGATGAAGGAAAATAGAATCGATGTTTCTTGAAAATAAAGAATCGATAGAATTAATTTAAATTTCTGCAAACAAAATCCGTATATAAATAAAATATATTGATGAAAAATAAATTTCTTTATAGGTAAAATCGATCGTGTAACATCGTAATTATTCATTAGAATTGTTAGTTGCTAAATCGTACGTAAAAAGAAAGTGTTTTCGGTAGAATAAAACAGGTATATAGAGAAGGGGCAATAGTCGCACAAAATTGCAACTCGTGACTCGGCTTTTTATATAGAAAATTTAACGTTTGCATGAAGAAGTCTCGCGAGTCAACGGACTTCAAGGTGCTTTTTCCAATGAGAGAAGTGGTACTTGAATTTTCCTCGCTCAAGTGAAACCTCGCAGCTTCGTTTAAGTGCGGTGCGTATATAAAGTCGGATTGAAACGCTCGGAACGAGCGTAGGCTTTTCTCGTTTCTTTCTTCTTCTTTTCTTCGTTGCTACGATTTTACTTTACGTCGGAGGTCGCGCATTTAAGCATTTGCTAAGCCTAAGAAGAAAAATCTGATGTTTAAAGGTAGTACGATGCTAACGAGTATGTTTACTTTTAGTGCACAATAGGTTTTTACGTTTTAGTTTATTATTGGTTTATTTCAAAATACTTTAATGTAATTACTATACTTTTATTATTCTTTTAAAATCAGGAGATTTTATATGATAATCCGCACTTTTAATATCAATTATAAAACTATAAGTGCCTGTACATTTATATATAAATAATAAAATAAACTAATAATTTACTACTCTATAGTAATTAAGAATCAGTGCAAGAACAATCTATATAAGTGTATCTCGAAGCTCGCGTTATCTCTATATGAATTTTCTTGCGTTATTAGCACATATACAGACATTTTCAGTGACCCAGTGGAAAGAGCTGGTTAGCGAAGTATCGCGGCAAGTGCTTCGTTTCTCCCCCTCGAGACTTTCGCGCTCTAAGTGCTTCTGCTTATCGCGACGTTGGACGGAAGACGATTACGCGCACCCGAGGCTTATCGTTGTACTTCCTCTACATTTTCTCTTCTACCCTATACATTTAGAAACCTCCTCGTTGTTTTTACTTTTATACATACTTTTATATATATCTCTGCAGACTGGACACACCAAAAGTGAATATACACGTACTCCTTACGTGTCGATTTCTTTTTCGAATCGACTAATATTTCCCATATTATACAATATACATTTATTTTTACTCCCATTATTGAGTTTATACTTGCCGGTATACATACACACACATCCACAGTTATATTCTTAACTACTCGGTCACTTTTATATTCTTTATTCGTCTTGTGTCTTTCATACGTCTTTCATTTTAATAAATAGTATCTCATCATACAGACAAATTTATTGTTCATGTTAATGTAATGTTAATTTATAATGTTTATACGTATTTTATAATTTTTTAATATTTCATACATCATAATAAATTGAATTGAGATAAATATACGTACAATTGCAAGTATACGTTTAATTAAGATAATTTTTTTTTAAATCAATAATACTTTTTATGCTGTAACGAACATTTTTTGTGGTGTGTACACTACACTACACGAACATACGTTATCTAAAATTAAATAAAGTTATTTTATTTTATCAAATGTATCGAATATTTTCTTCATATTATATTCGAATGTTAAATACTCGTTTAAAAATTCCGCAGAAGGGTATATAACCCTTTTAATATCTTTGTGCAAATATTCGATCCAATTGGTATATGTACTCATACTCTTATTAGGCGTATCTCGTGCGTCATGGAAAAAAAACAGATTGTATAGCGTGGGTGCGACGAATAATTCACGAGTTTTAAAAAGCACGCGCCTTTTTGTACAAACGTGTGCGACCGTCGAAATGAAATAGAAACGGTATATAGTACGCTACACCGAGAGGAGTTGTGTAAAAAACAAGCAGAGACGAGCGAAATTCCGTGCTATTTTTAGGGGGGACGAACTACAGAGTTTGGGTAAACAGTCAATTTTGTATAATTGATTGCGTGCGCTTCTTCTTTATTTTTTCTTTTATACGTAGAGTAGATTACATTTTCGCCTTAAGGTTTGTTTTTCTATTATACTGTAGTATATATGTAGTAATAATAAGAAAAATGGAGCTCATTCCCTCATGGTCATACCTTTACCGGCCCTCCTTTAAACATCGTAAAAACGATTCAAACTTTACGTTATTTTGTATATATTACAGTTTTTAAAAGATCCCCTCCTCATCTCTTCTGTGTCTCTCCTCCGTGCCTCCTCATTCTTCCTCCAGATTTTATTAAATCTTATACGTTATTTATATGTGTGCTTCGAAGAAAAAGATCTCTTAACATAAAATAACATAAAATTTGAAACATTGTTACCTTATTTTGAGAAGAGATGGAGGAGGGACGGAGGAGGATGGAAATCAGTAAATGTTACGTGTAATTCATTTAAAAAAACTCGTTTATTTTTAAAACAGTATAATACGTTAATAATTAATACTTAATAATTTTTTTCTATAATTACACACGGAATTGGCAAGCGAAGTGAGCAGGGGGTGAAGCCTTAAGAGTATATATATATGTATGCACATTAAGAATATTTGCATCTTTTTACATCTGTTGTCTTCTCAAAGTTATGCTTACGTTTAGTCAGATATAAATACAACGAAAGTAATCTTTTTTACTTTTAAATTTTGGGAATTTACGGAGTACACATAAGTATGGCTAAAAATTATAAGCGATGTATTTATGCATCCTGTGTTGCTCATCCGGTTTCGTATGAAGTGAAATATGATCAAAAGTAAACATTTATCGAAGATATTGGCTCTTCGAGACCGAGTTAAACATTCCAAAGAATGCGAAAATAAATGTAAAAAATGTAATCCCTTTTAGTGGATACTATACTTTACGTGAATCACAAGATTCACTGAATATTTCACTATAATATAATTAATACGTCAAGTTATTATTTTAATTATCTTTTTATATCTACAATTGACTGTATGTATAAGATTTAAAATGCAATATTATATTTATAGTTATATAACTTCTTATTTAAATATTACGATCTATATAATAAAATTGAAACAGTATAATACGTAACGTTCCAATAAATTTTAGAGAACTTGTTGATGAATATTTAAATTGACCGATCCAAACCATGCGCATTACAATTTTAAATTGAATTAATTTTTTCCTTGCGATAAATACAGTGTGTACACTGGAAAGTTTAAAGCCTTCAGCATTTAACAAGAGAGTTGTAAAAAGTAATCTAAAGTATTGCGATACTTTTTAAAAATAGAAGAAACTGTAAGATTCCGATGGTTTGTTCGAAATACATGTTCTGAATTAAAATTGTATAAAACTTTTAATTAGATGAACTTGAATATATCATATTAAATTAAGTTGTACGAATATTATTAAGTTGTTAAATATTTTACAATCCTTTCTTACATAAAAAAACAAATAAAAAACTTGTAATGTTATTTGTGTGATTTACCTAATTGTTATGAAAAGATATAGGCATATACGATATTCTGTAATGCGGAAGAGTTAGAATAATCTTAATGTTGAATAAATTAGTAAACTCGGCGAGTAAGTCGAAAGGTAATTTTCAGTGAGGAGCGCGAATCATTAACTAAGCATATTATTCAACGGATTATACCGGTACATGGGGTACAAGAGAAAGAGAGAAATTTGCTAAGTTCACTGTAAAAGGGAGAAAGAAAAACAAGACAGAGTAGCGGAGAATCGTCCGCGGCAATCGTAAGTTAAAAGTCCTTCAAAACTTTTTAGGGCTTACGGGGAGAGGAGAGGAGGGTGGGGGGTGGGGGTGGGGGCTCTTCTCACATTTAAATGAGAGAAGAGAGGAGAAACACACTGCGAAACAGATTCACTCGATAGTCGAGCTTTAGCTTGGCTACCAGCTTCATTTTCTCGGGCAGTCTCCTCGTTCCGTATGTACATCTCGTCCGGTACCACTCTCTCTTTCTCATTCGCCCCTTTTCTCTTTCTCTGCGTCTGTCTCCTTTATCCCCGAGAGTCGCTTCTACGGTTCCGGATTTCGAGCACTCTTATATTTGCTGTGCTTTCAGAGCTTAATTAACGCTCGACCGAGTCAATGAAAATAAATTTTCTCGGTGCCCACTGGGATTTCGTGACTCCTCGGCTTCATCCTTGCGCTAGGGTTTGTTTACCGAGAAGAACCACGCGGCCCGTCAATTTCTACGCGATATACCTATATGTATCTACACGAAATCGAGCTTACTCTTTCTCTCGTGCGAATCCGTTCAATTTTGTTCGTTGCCATTGGCATTGACCGTTGATTATTGTGATACATTGTGGGACAATGATTTTTAGAAACACTCGTTTATGTATATGTTGTGTACCGATAAATAACCGACTGGAATAAACTGGAATATCGATAAATCTTTAGTTGATTCTAGGAAGGTATGTGTATGAGAATTAATTCCAGGTGAACAATATTTTGCAAGTTACTTCATAAATTATTCGTGTACGAGTATAAACTTATATACTCGGTGTATTTTATAATAGATGAACTAATTTCTAATTATGTACTTCATTTTAGAAAATCATTCTTGTGAATGTAGTACTTAACCGTCATGATTTAACAAAATAGATAATTAAAATTACGTGGTTTCATTATACTTATGTGCACTTAAAAACACGATGGTCAATAAAAAATATGGCTTTTCTTAAAAAGATATAAAAACACATAAAAACTTTGTTGAGTATTTTGTTTTAAAAAGTAATGACATTACTTTTGATATCTTGTACTTGAGATTGATTCTCATTTACAATTTCGACGCAATGTACTATAATTATAATATTATTTTTGGTGGATAAATATTATTATGCATTGGTGAAATATGAAAATTTTTTTAATTAATTTGTTATATCATCGTAATGTAATTCAATAATGAAAATCAATTGATCAAGGATAAGATTATGTATACCGATAACCATAACTCTGCGTTATCTTCATACAGTCTGTATCTCTTGTCTCTTAGGCTCATAGACGATTACTGTCTATGCTCGTATTTAATGTTGGTACACATAGAAGCATGTTCAAGCTGTAGGTTTGTAGTATACTCATGGGAGGCAGATATATAGCTTATACGCACATACACGTGGATACGAAGGGTGTGAATATGCAGAGAGTGAGCAAACCGTGGAACCGTACATGTGCATCCTACCGCGGACACTCAGACTGAGTTACAATTTTCATTACGCTGGCACGCGTTTCTTAACTGTTATTCCGCGTTCATCCAGTTTCTTTCTTTAATTAATAATTTTATTAGCCCGGAACTTCCTCTCTTTCTTTCTTTCTTCCTTTCTTCCTTTCTTTCTTTTTCTTTTTCTTTCTTTCTTTTATTCTGCGTGACCCATTCTCCCTTACTCTTTATCTTTTTCTTCGTGTCCTTTTTACGTTACGTTTGCCTCGGACCCTCCGCAAGTAATTGAATAAAGTCGCCGTAATACCTCGACTGCGGAATAATTGGTGGAATCGCGTTCGAGCAAATTGAAAGTTAATGAAAGAACCGAAGCGACTATTCGATATCAAAGATATTCCAACTACAAATTGAATGTTGCACTTGAAACCATTTTTTCCTTTTTTTTATATTGGACATATTATTCGATACGCCACAATTTTCTTTCGAGTCTCTATATCGACGTATGTAAATTGCATTTATTTGCCGATTAAATTATCTCTTTTGGTTATATAGATTCTAAGTATTAATGGAACTTTATTAGTCAAATTTTTCTGATCTATACGATGCGTTTTCGAAAATGACGGTTCAATCAAAGTCTTATTTAATTTGTAAATTGAGACAATTCCAACGGAATAAAACGTATTACATTTGTCTTTGTATTAAGGTAATCTTAATATTAAATAGTCATTGATTGTACTAAGATAATATAATTTAAAGCGATTTGATTAACTTTATTTTTACTTATGCAGAAAGGGAACGTTTTCTCTTTCGTTTTTTAACAAGGTAGACATTAAAGAATACGATAACTTGAATTCAAGTCCGCGTATTTTATAGCTGGCCATTAAAGTAATTTCAAGATTTCTTCTACAGTGAAACTCACAAAAAATGGAGATAAATTTGATCTGAATCTTTAACGTGAATAGACGATAAATGTACTTTGAGCAGTATTATTTTATTGGGTATTATTTTAATTCGTATATATTAAACACTATATATTATAATGTAGGAGGAGAATATTTCGATTTCCTCGTAGGCTTAAATTTTTACAGGTATACCGATTTCGCCCCTATTTATTAGACCTATTTACGTAAGTCTATTTGTTGCTATTTAACTGTTGATTTAAAATGTAAAGACGTAATTGGAAATATGTCAGGTCTCATTAAGTACACGTCATTCTTAATATTATTAACATACAAAAATCCTATAATTAACGAAGTTATTTAATTTAATGAATTATTCTTTCACATATACGTCCAATGAAGAAAATACACTGTAACAAATTTTAGCAATACTACAAGTTTCTAATCAAAGTTGTTTAATTATAACTTAATCACTATATTGTCTGAATAAATCAATTGAAAGTTCAGAAGCACTGCAGTAACTCCTAAAGTAAAGTGCAATATTTCACTTGCTGTACTATTGCACTAAGAGTATAAAAGCTACAATCAATCAAGTTATTTTATGTACAATGATAATATCCATATATATATATATAGCAAATAACTTTTTATTTTTCACATAGCGACGTTTTTGTGTTCTGTATTCGTACTATTTACTAAAAATTAGATTTCATTTACAAATGTCAAATTATTGAAGTGTCACATACTGAGTATTTTTTTGTGACAGTTGTTAAATAAGTACCGAATTGAATATAAAAGCTTTCACAATTTTTCTAATCGCAATGTACTATGCACTGTGACGTTTCATCAATTCAAATTTGTAACATCATCATTATTTAGGTTTGGATGAAGTCAAGTGAGGCACTTATACTAAACAAAGCTTATTAAACAACGTAGTAGTAAACAAAGATTAATCAGGTTTCTTTTCTTCCTCTTATCATTACAATTAGGTATACTAGGATAAGTCTCGATTTTATAGTTATTTTAGTATATATTCATCTGGTGTAATTACTGATAATTGGAGTGCAATATGCATTATTTTAACCTTTATCGAGAACACTTACTGAAGCCTAGAATTAATTATAAATTTACTATTATTACATATCGTTTAATACATATAAAACTTTAAACGTAGTTGAATTGTAATGTTAATTGTAGCTTTTGTTACTTGCATATCTCTACGAGTGTATATGATTTAATTGATTAATATGCTATAATTAAGGTTTCATATATATTTATTTGTAAAATGTAAAATAATTGTTTCTGCATATATGTATACAATAAAGGCTAGCCATAGAATTTAAATGAAAATTAAATATACGCATTAATGTACGCATTAAAAGCAACGAACATATTAAAAAAATGTTGATTGTGAAATAAAATAAAATAAAATGAAGAAAATGCAATGTATGTGTACAATTGGTAAGCAGGAAAGTGAGATAAAGTATGTGCTAGATCCTTAAATATTTATATTATAATCCGAAAGTGCGCTGGTAAAGGTTTTCGCGAAAAATGTCATATATCTTATTAAAGGGCCGAAAATCGCAGCTTAATCAGTGAACCATATGAATAAATCAAGGGCGCACAACCTCAGGACTCTCAGGAGCTCTACCGGAGCTCGGGAGGTAAACTGTATAGTGAGCCACCGACGGTGCACACGTAAGGACGCGTATAATACTGGGGTAATACGGGCTGTCTCGTATAACACAAATTAGAATTTACAAGTTCGCTTGGTTTGACGCGCGCGCGCGCTCTGCACCCTTATACAACCAACTCATACCTTTCCAGAGAAGAGGGGGAGGGAGCGAGAGAGAACGCGGCCAAGGGGATTTTGCGCTGCCCGTAATAAAAGGCGGCGTCGTTACGGTACATACGCGGACGACTGGCTGAGCTCGTTAAGATGATCCAAGCGAAATCCCTAGAAGCTCGAGCGAGCCTTGTTGCTCCCTTTTTTGCGACCGTTTACCTTCTCTTACACTTCCGCTTGCTATATCTCGATTTCTCTCTCGCTCTCTCTCTCTCTCTCTTTCTCTCTCCTGGAAATTCTCTTGCATTATTTTTCCGCGTCCGTTTTACTGCAGCTTCATTTTATCGACTTATGGGCTTTTGAGGTTAGGACGAGAGATACCGACCGTTTTCTATCTTACCGACGCGCTTGAATTTCAAATTTAGTTTAAATATACAGCGACTAGCTCACATACATAATATACTACCTTTCTTACTATACGACTAGGTGGATGCCTCCCTACGTTTTAAACTCTGTTTTAAAACTCTTTATACTATGACTAACTTTAATCTGATTATTCAATTTTTTTATATTTCAAATTTTCGTACATTCGGGAAGCTTAAAGTATATCATCGCGTCTAATTAAAGTTAATCCTTCCCATTAAATTTCCGCTTGACAAATTGATCTTTTTTTACAAGCTCTCGTTTAATGATCTATTCATTTTAACTACACTATCTTGTAAACAGATGTTTTCGTGCATAATGAAGCAAAAACACTTAAGAAGTTTTAAACTTCAAACATCCGTAATGCAGGAGGATTTCTTGGATTGAAAACAAAGAGATTAAGATTAATACCTTTAAATTGTAGATCTTCTTTAGCTGTTTACATTCTGGATGTTTTACTATATCGTCTAGTACAAGCAAGCTATCTAAAATTGTTATTTATTATGTATAAATATCACTGTTTCACACAGTTTATGCAAGATAAACACGTAACACAATATCCTAACTTGCCTATCTAACGTAACTCAACTTCAATTTACACAGTTATATAATTTTTCTTTCTAGGTATTAGTATAGAATAAATTAAAAAAAATTTGAATAAAAATTAAATTGGTAATTTAAAGAAAGCGTACATGCATCACTAAATTAGTATTGACTCTAACTTTTCCGTACACCTCCGTTCCAATGATGTCAATTTCGGAAGGGCCTAAAAGGTTTAATTCAATTTATTCTCTGTAAATAGAATCAACAATCAGTGATAAAAAGAATTACGGGAAAGGTATATAGAAACCAACACTCTGGAGAACGGGTAGAGAAAGAAATATCAGAAAACCATTTGTTTACCTTTCTAGGCCAATATACAGCCACTCATTGTCGACGCACATATTTCTTCCTACCGCTCGCTCGTTTTCATTTCGATCCTCTCATTTTTCCCACATCGTATTTTCCCTATATATCTTTTTTTTTCTCTCGCAGTCTGCGTTGCACACGTATCTGTAGGTGTGCAAGTATAGTCGAGCGAATTCTGGATGAGAACGGCGTCTGTGTACCTTCGGTATTTAACGACGATCTACGGCTTTAGACATCTACGCGCACGTGCAGAAGGTCCAACGGGTAACAAGACGTCGGCTGTCATCGCGCAAGCCCAAATTATGTTCCATTAGTATCCGCCTCGTCAAAAAGGCTGGGAGAGACGAGGGAGAACTTTACTCAACGCCTCCTGTTGCCTCCCACACTCTTTTATAATTGCTCCTTTAGAGACCGCTAGTTTGCATTTGATCTTATCAATGATTGCTCTTTTGAGTTCGCCGCGAGGGTCTAGACTAAGCTTTATAATATCATGACACGACTCTTTAATCTTTTCATTAACATTAGTTTCGTCCATTTGCCGTTATTTGTATCAGGAGTTCACTTTTTTCACTTTCTTTTAATTAAATCTTTAAAATATTTAGTCAGACTTATAATTTATTGATATTTTATTTAAAAAAAAAGCACAATAAATATAATATACAATTTTAGTTTAACCGATATATTGAAATTTGCATGTTGTTAATATTATATGTTAATGTTTCATCTGAAATGTCATTTTAAATGTCAAATTTGGATGGATTATATCGAGTTGTAATCTTTGCTAGCTATAACTGATTATCCCGAAATTATAAATATATTTGATATGGAGAATTCACGCACATGTAACAATGAATTTAATCAGCATCTGTATAATAAATTTAGAAAGCTTAGTGTTAGTCATTTTAATATTTTGTATATTTATAAGAGAAAAAAAGATTTATTAATATATTCATGTATTTGTAACAACCAAAATGATGAATGTTAGTGATTAATTCAAAGAGGAAAAATATGGTATTTTAGTGAAAATTGTGGACTAAAGAAACAGCAATCAGCAAAAGTACACAATTAATTTGTTTTACCGTTTATTGTTCAAGTAAAGTAGGAACAATCTTCTTAAAAGACAAAACAAACATTAACAGTTTTTGGCATTTCAATGAAAATATCTTGCGATGATGGAAATTCAACATAGTATATAACAGAACTTGTTAGTTGGAAATGGCAGTAAAAGCGAGTGATTTAAACGTTATTATAGAGGAACATCCATCGATGTAAATTGAAGTTTACATGTAAGGTAAAATTCATCATTGGTTTGCATGTATTCGATGTGTATAGAGTAATTAGGGTCAACGACGTAATCAATCGTTGCAATATAAATTACTATAAAGATATATTAAAATATAAAATTAAAATTTCTGTAGGCAGGAATGTTTAAAGCGGAAACGATAATAGAAATTTGCAGAAGAAAATGAAGCACCTAAAACGTTAAAACGGCAGCGCGGAGGGACACCGGAGACACGAGCAGTTCCACTTTAATCAATGAAAAGAGTTGTTGCATTATAAGTTTTATGCGTTTTTCTGGCGTCGTTTTAAACTCTCATTTAACTCTGTCGAAACACCGAAAGTTAAATCATCCTAGCAGATGTTTCATTCTGGACGAAAAATTGGCGAAATTACTCGAAATTAATAATTTGAAAAGCAAAACACCTGGGTCGCTTGAGAGAATCGGTAGAGTCTTTAATTAAAGATATAACGGCTTGCAACACTTCGAATCCACGCGCGTCAATATTTCGGCTGGGACTCGTAAATCCATGAGCAATCAATTTGAAACAAGTGTACGGTGGCAAGCGTATGATATATATGTATGTATAAAAGCGACATGTGGACCGTTCAGAGTAGCCGATATATACAGTATATATATGTGTATATTTATATATATATATATGTACACACACATACACACACACACATGTATATATATATATATATATATATATACTTAATAAGCGAGAGTCATACGAGATAGAGAGAGAGAGAGAGAGAGAGAGAGAGAGATAAAAAGGGTAGCTCGAGCGCGCGAAGTATAAACAACGATCAATCCAATAATGGCCGGTCGGTGGACTCTGCACCACGACCCAGAGGAGATTAGCTCAGGAGTCCACTAATGGTCACCGCACGGAAATGGCTGGATCGCATTTATTAAAGCGGCTTAGTCGGAGAGGCTCGTTCTCTTCTCCTCTACTTCCCTCTCTCTTTCTCTCTCTTTCTCTCTCTTTCTCTCTCTCCCTGCTGCTGCTTTTTCCCTTACTTCGGGGGGCTTTTTCGCGGTCGCTAAATCTCAACCCCTCATTCGCTTGAGTATTACGACGGTTTAGACCTCGTTACCCGTCACTTTTCCTCCCATTGTTTCTCCACTCGCTTTTCAATTTAGGCCCCATTTTTTTCTTTAACGAACGAACCGCGGATTGTCTTGGGAATATTGAAAGAATCAAGCTTTTCTTTTTCTGCGGATTAGAAACCGTGCTCAAACCAAAAATAGGATTAATGATTGCAATCATTTTTATATACGGGTATTGTAGGATAATTGTGAAATTAAAGAGGTATACAAATGCAAATATTCAACTTGTACACGTATACATATAAATATCGGTAATAATATTTGTTGAATACATGATAGTTTAACTGTTACACTATTTTATAAAAAATAAATTGCTTAAATATTTATTCTGTTTAACCAATAATTATACTACATTAATCATTGAAGCAAATATTTTATAATACTATATACATTAATATTTGGTAATATTAAAAAAATATTATTAAGTCAATAAGATTTTGTGAGATAATTATATTTTTTAATCTTTTTCTTAAAAAAAAACATAGTTAATTAATTCTGCAGTTGAGTAACTAGTATATTGAATTAAGTTAGCTTTTCGGGTCCGTGCGGTCTAAAAAGTGATACATATTCACCGTAGTAAAAGAAAAAAAAAGTGCCGAGTGTAGCGGTGAATAATCGTAATAAAAAACGGTGCGTACGAGCAGAAAACTGACGGATTCGAGTTAGTTTCACGTTTGCGGATTTTTCGCTCGCATATGCGCGTGATGAAAACGAGACGTGAATGCATACCGGCACGGCTTCGGTCCTGAAAAACACGGAGCTCATGAATTCGTTCATTAAATCCGCCATAATAAATGACGAGCGCGTCGTGGAACTATGCGTCGTGGATATCAGGTTCAATCAGTAAACAAAGCTTCAATTTTCTTATTCATGTTACGAGAATGATAAAACCTCGGATAAAACCGTTGTTTCATCCTTTTAATGGATTATATCTTCATGGATTGTTCGGTCTTTTTTTCGTTAAAATTGATTAAACATATTTTGTCAAGTTTTATCATGAACCTATATCCTATTATTAATATGATCACAAATTTTATAAATTTCATAATAATATTGATAATTTTAATCGTATTATTACTGATTATAATTTGATCAATGGCTGTTGATTCCTACTGTAAAATATAATTATATTTTATTTAACAAATATTTGACCTGAAATTTACTTTTTTCTATGAATTATAGTTTTTATAGTTATTGCAAGAATTAATTAAAAAATAAATTGATTTTTTCAAAGTATATGCAATGGGTTCGAAATAAAGTTCTGCCCGAGTTAATCAGTACTGATCTTAATTAAATTTATATTGAAACGTAAAGCTAGCAAAGGTACCTAAAGAAAAGAAATTAAATTTTTGCAGTGTGAAGCATCTATTATTAACTTTCCTGGAATACGTATATGTATAAGTATATTTTAAAAAATTTGAAACTTACGAATTATATACACAACAGCGTCTGATGATTATTCATCGTTACGCCTCCACGTTTTTCGGAGAACATTTACATACATACATGCTCTCACACTTCCTCGTGTAGAATCGCGTATTTCTGGGAATGAATGCCATGCGCTTTTTTTATACTTGCAGTTTTTAATAAGCTGAACCTTTGCGGTTTTGAAGACGAAAGAGATACATTTGCTACTTACGATCTTGCGAAATGAAATTTTTTGAACTCGGTCATTTGTATTTCCACACGACGGAAGTGTATAACGACTCGTATAACCTCGAAACCAGTTTAATTTTTTTTCTAACAAAACGTTGCAGGTGTTAGCTCAGCAATATTTTACAAATTTGATTTTTTGTGTATACCTATATTTAGAGACATGTGTATGTGATTATTGTAGAAGGTGATAGGTGTTACTCGTATATATTTAATACCATTTCAAAAATATTTATTTTAATCTATTTTTTAAGATAACATGAAAAGAAAATAAGTAAGTATATATATAATACTTTTAGCGTTGATAGATAAATGTCAAATTATTTAAATACAAGCGACAATATTCATGGTACATCTAATTTATTTACTCAATGATGATTAATCTAATCTACTGTAGATATAAAAATAAATAATGAATAGAAACGAAATGCAACTAAACGTAGTTATAAAATAATTGAATGAAGAGGAAAATAAAAGTATATTAAATAAAGGGATGCTAAAAAATAAATATACAGAAATAAACATGAAAATAAAATAAGTATATAATCTTCTCACGTAAAAGTATAATTAAAAACGTAATAGTAGATGTCTAATCTAGGGTAGCCGGGTAATGCCTCTCCGGTATTTTAAAGCATTTTAAGGACTACTTGCCTTGAATATATGGGATAAGAGGAAATTATATTAGAGCGTATCCTTATATCTTAAATGATTTAAAACCAATTTCATAGCGCTTTTATTACATTTACACTATCTATGTAGATCTGTATATTAGCTATTGTGAATGAAAAAAAGAAAATCATAAATTAATTGTCTGTTGGTTACAATATTCTATTAGTAAAATATTGTGAATCGTAATTAATTAATTTTCAACATAATTATACTAGAAATAGAGGATTTTGAGCAGTTCACTGGTGACTCATTGGCTGGTTTTGGTTAATTAGTCAGGTTTGGCTTTAATTTATATTAGAGTGCACAACACATTTTTATTCTTTTAAACGAATAAATTAAGGACAAATATATACCTTAGCATAAAATTAAAATGTCTAATAATTGAAAACTACATGCGTGTAATATTGTTTCAAAGATATTAATTACCGATGATGTTTATCCTCATTGTCATGTAATATTTCACTCGAGCAAAAGTTGAAGGATCATTCTTGGTAAGATACGTCGAATCGAATAAGGGAGAGTGCGGCGATTAATAAAAGTAACATACCTATATATGTGTTGGCAAGAATTAACCGAAGTAATGAATTGGTGTTGTACGGTTTGGTTTGACTCTCGAGAAAGTAAATAGATTAGAAAAGAGGTCGATTAATTAAATGGTAATTCTGAAATACGTTAGTAAAACGTCAACATAGTATAGAATAAGTTAAGGGTTAAAAATACAACGTCAAAGGGTAAAGTAGGTTATTCGGTCTACGAGAACGAGTATAGGCTTGGTCCGCTTGGTTGAAGATATACGTGCACGTAGGTAGGTAGGTAGGTGCATAACAAAAGAAAAAGACGAAGCGAATCTCTCGCTATACCTCGCTCCCTCACTCCGGTACGTGCAGCATCCGGAGCATCCGAAGAACGTAACGTCCACACGTCGGTGCGGCAAAGTTCGTGCTCGCATTTGCATTGCGCCTGGCCGCGAAAGAAAAGCAAACTCAAGAGAGCTCTCGGAGTATAGGGAAGTTCGTTGGAAGGCGTTAATGACTTGTGGTACAACAGTCAGTTGGCGAGCTGTCCGATTGACGTAATTCGAGGAGCTGCTTGAACGGTGGAACCGAAGGGCGGAGTCGTTTAAAGGTTGCGAGCGAATTTCCTCATCCTCTTCCTCCTTCACCTCCTCCTCCTCCTCTTGCTGGTACTGCTCACCTACCTTGCCGGTGGATTATCCTCGTGCGGTAGTTGCAAAGTTAGACCGCGGATTAGACCGGCTTAACAAGACACATATTGATGAGCGCGGATCTAATTTTACTATGCGCGAGAGACCGTCTCTCTGCTGCTGCTACTGCTGCTTCTGCTGCCTTCTCTTCGCGTAAGCGAGGACTTTAGCGAGTACAACCTTGACGTAATAGACTTTCCTGTCTCGTAACGAACGCCGGCTTCGACGATGTTGAGTGTTCAATTTGTTCGAGCAATGAATTTTACCCAAGAACCTAAACGACTAATTGATTCGCTTCAATTTTACAATTACCACCAGAGCATTAGCGTGTATTATTATTACCTTACAGATTTTGTTCCAGCTTCGGGAACTAGCTTGGGTCATTTCCTCTGTAAACCTACGTACAGTTGTACGCTGAAGAAAAGTTTTCAAGACAAACACAACTAATCAGCAATCGGTATCATTTTTGTAGAAAATTTTATAATTAATAACATCAACGATTTTATTCCTAAATTATTAAAAGGAGACCTGCTATGGCTTGGAGGACCGGATTCGATTTTTGATCACTGTGATTTTTGTGGGGAATGTATTTTGAACAAGTTTTTATTTCATAAAAGAAAGTGTGCCTTCATCGCCGATTAGTACCATATTCGGAAGCATACAAAGAACGACGTTAAACATAATGAAAGAAAATTATATAAACAATAATAATAAAATTAGAAAAATGGACACTATTGTTTGTTTAACAAATTTATTTATTGCATTTTCGTTGCAGGAATGTTTTATTAACTAATTGGGAACAAATCTTAATCGTTCCAATTTCTAGTTTAATGAGTTCTTAACTATACTTAGCAAACTATATCTGTTTGTCTAGGTTGTTAAAACTTTTTTTATTTCTTTACGAGTTATATAATTTAAGTATAATTTAAAGAAACTAATAAATAAAATTACTATGCTAGTAAGGAGCATGGATTGAAGGAAAAAATGGGCAAACGAGGACGGAAACCTGGGAGGGAATTCAAGCGGATGGATTAATAATGGTGGGGCTTGTAGTCGAAGCCATTTCCAATCGGTTAAGTTTTAGCGTCATGAGACCTCTTGGGAGAAGAAACGGCGGCGGTAAACCGTCCGAACGATGGGGTATTCGAGAGCCAAACTTTCGCAAAAATCAAGGAACGTCGGATATTACTGAATAAGGCATTTTTGCGTCTTATTTATTCCCCGTTTCCGTCATCGACCTCGCCGAGAGGCTATGAAAATTCAATAGAGTTTGATCAACTGACTTTTCTCTTATTGTCTTCCTTCCACTCCCTTCTCACGCCTACGGCTGCACATTCTGGAGGATCATTTGAAACTACGGGAAAACTTCTGATGGCGATTAGCGCGCTGAACGTTCACTCGACAATATTTTACGTTCTTGATCGTAATATCTTTTTCTCACTTTTTTAAAAAAATATTTTTAACTATTTCAATTATTAAATCTCTTCTTTTCATTCTGATACACATTGTATATTATCGGATTAAAAAGTTACAAAAAATTTCTTATTTTAATTATACATTATAATTTGGTTTTTATAACGAATAAATATTCTTTTGAAGCAAGAAATAAGAATGAAGGATTAAGTATAATTGATTTATAACTATGTCAAGTATTCATTACTGTAACTAAAATTTTGAATAAACAATCGATAGTATTTTCTTTACATAAATGTATGATGCAGTCAAAAAGTTATAAAATTATTAGTTTGAGAAAAATATAATAATTATTTCAATAACAATATTTTATGTTCTTCACTTGTTTTATTAATATCAACCAAAAACTCAATTTTACCGTTCATAATTATTCAGATGCAAATTGAGATGTTTTTTTAAATTAATTTTTATATTGACTATGGTTAAAGATATTAATTTTCATGTGTGTTAGTTCAGCACGTATATACTAACTATAAATATTATTTTATTTGCATTTCCAAACAATATTGTAAGAATAATATTGAATGTATTTCGTTATGTGTATAATGGTTAGTCAAAATAGTAACAATAAAGAACATATAAATAAAATCAAGTTCTTATGAAGTCGATTGGATAAATATTATACCGCAATGTATTATAATAAAAACAATGATAAATGGGTTTGTACAGTTGATAATAAATTTTACATTTGCGTAATTTGATTGATGATGAAATTGTAAAATACATTTCAATGTACGTGTGTGTCAGCACATCAAAGTATATATTTTTGATTAATTCGGTTAATTGTATTTAAATTTATCTAATTTAAATGTAGTTAAAACAACTTTAAAACAAAATTATTCAGTAAATTATAACAATGAAACCGATTATTATATTTTTATGTTTCGCCGTTAAACAAATAGTTTATTCATATATAGCCTTATGAAAAGTTTAAAGTTTTGGTAAATTTAACAATAGATAAGTTTGGAGTTTTTAATAGGTAAAGCGTAAGTCAGCGTGGAAGAAAGTTAATAGAAAAGACAAAAAGCTCGGCTAACGAGAGAGCTGAACAACTGAAGCAGATTGCGGCTGCACTTTCGTCAGGTATACGACAACAGTTGACGCGACAACTTTACCCAGTAGTTTGTTTCCGACAATCGTTTCTGCGTTCGTTTCTTCACTTTCTATCTGCGATTTCTCCCTCTCCCTCCCACCCTCCCTCCCTCCCTCTTTCTCTTCCTCTCTCTTCCTCTTTGTTTCTATGCATATATAGGTATTTTCCTTTGCGGTCCGGCTGTAATTGTACGGAACCTACGGAACTAACGGGGAAAGAGTTGACCTGACTTCTGTAGCTGTAGTTGTTACCTACTAGCAATGTAACCGAGGCATCCGACAATACCAATTTAAATTTTGTACAGGAAAAGAGAGAGAGATATAGGTATGGCATGGCTACCCTAGGAATGAAAGGAAAATAGACAAAGACTGTTTGGTAATTCGTGTGTCCGTTGATATATCGCCAAACGTGCTTCAATTATATGGTTATGCGTTCATACTATTTTCATTGCTTTTATATTTAAATTAGTATGATTATTTTTCTTTTTACGGAAACAAGAAATATTATTTATCTTTCTCTCATCGTCTAGATTTATTAACTCAAGTTTAATTTTAATCGTTCAATTTTTTTTAAATTTATATATTTATTCTGAGTAAATACTTCAACGACCAATGAATTTCGAGGGAGAAGAAACTTTTCCGAGACTACTTAGACAAAATAAATACTCTTAGTAGAATATTATTAATACCAACTCCGACAAAGTCATTTCAATATTTATACACAAACATTTTTTGATTTATTACAATTAAAATTAACTTTATTGCATGAACAGTTGTCATTCCCACTTCTATTCTTTCTTCCGTAATAAATTTCATTTATAACCTTTTTATTTTTATGTTAATTTATTCATGTGTAGTTGTTCAGTTTGCATCAAGTAAAAAATGTTAAAATTATTTTTTTTCTCAATAAAAATGTATTATTACCGTATTATTTAAATAATTTCAACTTTTCGTTTTAAAATAAGTTAAGTACTATGTGAAATTGTCTGAGGAAAGAAATATAATTAAAGTAGTAGTCTCTTTAATTATAATGAAAGGACTTCCTGAAACTGGGCACGATTATTTTAAAAGGATAAAAATTTTAAATACTGTTTTATAAAACGGTGTGCAATAATGAAATTAATTTATAAATTAATTTTTTCAACAGGAAAACAGAATTATATGCGTATTTTATAGTAATTTTGTGATAATAAGTATAGTAGTTTGTTTACTTAAAGAAAATTTATGATTCTATATATAAACTACTTGAAGTACTAGTTTATGCTGCAACGTAAATATAACACATTTTTTTGTATGTGTTTTGTGCGTATACATAGACTTTATTTCAAAATCAATATTTACGAATTCAAAGTATTTACTATTGTTAAAAACAATTACGTTTTATAATGTTTCCATCTCCGAATAAGAAAGCGATGATTTAGGATACTTAAATCTGCGTAATAATAAATTTTGTATTAGTACTATATATTTTATATATTTTATAATACTAAATATTTTATTTAACAATAATTATTTATTCGAAAAAAGCAAATAATCGATAACGTACTACATGATCCGATGCACGCGGTTTACTCGAAACAGGAATCAAGAAGAGGGTGCAGAATGCTTTTTATTTTCCTAAGGCAGCATTCGAACCCACGCATTGAATTTTTACCGCGAGGCTGTTTGTGTGCTTTTATTCTCTCTTACGTATATGCCTGCATGTGTTGTATTACTTTGGTATAGTCCATAGAACCAAACCACGTAAATGCGAACGTGTGCCTCTTCGCGTTTTGTTCAGTTAAAGTTTCAAATAATCTAACATTTTATGATGTTTGTCGATATGCCCCAAATGCTTCTCCATTGTTTTCGCTTATCCTTTTCAGATTCTCTACTTTAGATGTAAATGGACTCATCGTTTGTGTGCATAAATTTTTATAGTAATTTTTTATAGCAAGTATTGACCAATTGTTGGAGTTTAATAAATTTTAACTATCGTTTTAATGTAAATGCAATTATAATAAATTTTTTTACTATGAAATAATGATATGTTCAATATTCAATGAGTATAGAGCGTTATGTTTTACCGACATAATGTATTTTATAACGAGTTGCAATGAGTTTCTTTGAAAGCACTTATTACGTATAATACTTTAACAGGTCAATACTTTAAGATACTTGTGAAGTAAAACAAGTGTATATAAAACGAATTGTTACTCACCATTAAGATAGAAGAAGCTCGAATTATTGTAGAAGTTGGTAATGACTGGCTTGATATTTTCAAAGGTCATGGTGCGCAAGGCATTATCCCTAAGATCTAAAAGATTGATCGAGGGTGCGCCAAGAAGGAAGTCCGACTCGAGGGTAACGAGCTTGTTCTCGCCAAGCCTGAGTTTCTTAAGATTCTTCAAACCATCCAAAGCTCTGTTCGAGATGTACTTGATTTTGTTCTGATCGAGAGAAAGTTCTTGGAGCATTGGCATTTCTGAGAAACAACGCTCGCCCAACATGCTAATGAGGTTGCTGCGCAAGTCTAGGCGTTGCAGCTGGTCTAGACCTTGAAAACTATCGGTCGTTATAACCGATATCTTATTATTGCTCAATTCTAATTCTTGCAACGCAGGAAGATGTTTGAATGCCTTATCGTGCAATAGTGAGACGTTATTGTGGTTTAAGTAGAGCTTTACTAGTTTTGGCACGTCGTAGAAGATGTCTCTGTTGAATGCAAACATGAATTTAGTCACATGATATAACTTTGAATACATGGGGAAATTATTAAATCTTTCGTTAAGGTCAATTAAATTATTAATCCTTTAAATGCAGCATTTATGTGCAATAAAAAATCGATCAGAACAATATTGATCCTTTGCAGAATTTTAAAAGAGAAAATTAAATATATGCATAAAATATTTCCAGTAAAACATTTAACAAACTTATTATGGGATCTAATTAAACAAGTTGAAGAGTTTAGCAACGTATTAATATTCCGTAAGAATTTGACTATTGACGAGAGCACATACATATATCAATTAAAATGCATTATGTAAAATACAAATCGAGTTGGGTCGTACAATTAGCGTAATCTGATAATTAAGATAATTAATTTAAAAGGAATAAAAGATGTACCTGCTAAGTTCTGCAATGAAATTCTCATCCAAATTGAGTACCGACAAGTTCCTAAGACCTTCGAAGGCGTGCCATTTGAGTACACTAATGGAGTTCTTATTCAGATTAATTGTCGAAACAGTGGGCAAACTTGCAAAAGACTGACTCTCAATAGCATCTAGTTTCGCATTCTCAAAGCTGACGGTGTGCAAATTCTTGAGTTGCCTGATCACGGCTGTGGGCACGTAGGTAATGCTGCCATCGCTCCTTACGATGAAAGTTAACTTTTTAACGTACATTTGCGAATTAAAGTGCGCCCAAATAGGATCACTTAATTCGAGCTTGCTAAAGATCACGCATTTAGCATCTGTAGCACTAGCCAATTGGTTGTCATCGCAGTAGCAGTACAGCGGCGTGTCGTCTTTCTCGATGTCGCATACATTAATATCCTTTTCCTTATGTACCTTTTTGTGACTACGATTTTTCACCACGGCTTCCGACCAGCTTATCGCAACGATTACCAATAGTGAATTTAGAAACAAAAATCTCGGGTTTAGTATCGTCAACTTCATTGTCATTCTGTAACACAAACAAGTACTTATTGCATATCGTTTTATCACTTTTAGACTATTTACATGTAGAATTAATTACAAATAAATACATATGAATTGTATAATGCGGAAAAAGTAAAAGGCATCATCTATTAAGTATATAAATCGTGTAATACTGAAGTCACTTGAATCTCTTTGCGACAAATGAATATTTCTTAACTATTAAAGCACCATGTGATTTTCGTATACAAGAAATTTTTCACTTAAGGGGGTTATGCATAGTACATGAATATGTTAAGAAATATTTATTAGCCTCAAAAATTCAAAATATTCACTGCTAAAAAGTGAATAACAACATTCTGTGCATGTGGATTTGATTAACTTCATTAATAAAAATTGTATTACATTAAAGTACAATGAATCTTTAAGAAAATTTGATATTTTTTGTCTATGAACAGACTTTCATGCGTACTTCGGATGTAATACTTTTTTATTTATAGTATATATAGGATTATAAATTTTGTTGCACCTACGAGATAATTATTAAAATATATGTATAATATTTTAGTATATATCTATATTATTTCAAAAATCTTAGTTATTGTATAATGAAAAATGGAAAGTTACTGTATATACAGATTAATTTACGTGTCATCCCCCATTTTTAAAGAGAAGGAATGTAGAAAAAATGTAATTACAAGAATACTTGTACTTTGTCCAAGTTCTTTTCCTTTAATAAAAATTGCACTCTTCTTTGGAACCGAAGCTCGCAGGCGTACCTCAAAAAAATAAAGTAAGAAAAGAATTAGCGAAGCTCTCGGATAGCTCTCTGACCAAGCTTCGTTCCAATAAATAAAAAGGAAAACGACAGAAGCTTTGTTCTAACCGCATGAAAACCGCACATAGATTCGTGTGCAAGCTTTGACTCTCTCGCGTTTGGATGTAAAAATAAAGCTTGCGGTGGAGAAAAGAGCGGCACTTGACTCTGTACTTAGAAGCCAAAGGCTTTCACTTTTAACAGACGCGAGAGTCACCGACCGTCGCGTTACAAAAGAGTGGAAACGCAAACTTACTCACACATATGTGTGTATATATATACATATATTTATATTTATAACATATATACACAGAATGAGAGGCACACACATACACATGAGAGCGTCTCAGTCGCGTGCGAACTTTCGCTCGGATCATCTCAGAAATTTTTTTCCAGTCTGGTCATCACGCGTCGTGAACGCATGCTTCAACGGTCTAGAAAATACTGGCTAGTCTCAAGGGCGCGCATGAAAAAAGCCAGGAGCTTCTCTACGATGTTTGCAAATGCTCACATCTGTGGACGCGATTCTAACGCCTTTGCAAGCCGATTACAAAGTTGCGAATAGACTAACCGCTCCGTGTACTTTGGTTATCCAAAATTAGATCAACTTTACTTACAAATTCCGTAGACGTGTAATTCATATTTAACTTTTCTAAGATATCGTACGATTTTTCCAAATCGGTGACTCTCAAACTTTCTAACGACGATTGATTAAATATTATAGTCCTTAATCAAACGGATAACGAATGTACGGGAAAGTGTAAATATAAAAATTTGCACTTTGAAGTAAAGCCGAGTACCTCGCATTTTCCGTGCGTTGAATAACAAGTCTCAAGTTAAAGAAATGTAACGAAACTATCGAAGAAATGATAGGAGGCATACAAGATAAAATAAATCGATGCAGTAAAATACGCGTGAAAGCGCCCAAAGGATGCAAAAAAGGTGTCAAGAAAAAAAGACGTTGAAGAGGGGCAGGAAGGAGGGGGGGGGGTGAGGCGAGAGTTAGAGGAGAGTCAAGATGAGGAAAGAAAATAAAAGTAAAAAGGAAGTAGGGGAGAGAGTAGACGCTCCCACGTCTCTTTTTCCAGGGAGCGAAACGAAGTCTTCCGAAAAAGGATGGCACGCGGACCTTTGCGGAGGTGGCAAACCTTTGAAAAATTATCCTCCCAAGTGGAAAGAGTTGCATAATACGTCGACACCGGCGCCTTGTGTGTCTATACACTTTTATTTTTGAATGGAGGCTTTTCTACGATGCTTTTCTAACAGACGAGATGAGACCTTGCCTCTCATCTTTTTCTCTTTTATCCTCTATATTATTTGGACACTCTATAAATCTAGTATAGGTGTATATGCACGCACACACGCACACATACACGAATACACATATTCGTTATACAAAAGGAGATCCATTTTATTTAAAAAAAATTTGTACGAGTTGAAATACTGCTATATGCGTAGATACGATCTGGAGTTATATAGCTCGTAGGTAATTTATATAGAGTACAAAGTAAAGTGCGTATAAGGTCGCGTGTGAATTGGACCGTAAGTTGTTATTGTGTAGCGACAAACTAGTCGCAGAAACCAGCAGTTATCAGGTATACTTATATATAGACGCACATACACATACATATGCATATACATACACATTCGTACAACGACCTGCCTCGCGTGTAGGGTCCCCTTCCTCTCTTCAACAAGGAGTTCTTCAAAAGGGTGAATTCAGCATTAATTGTGCGAGGAGGCTACGTCCACAGCTGCGTTGCGAAGCGTTCTTTAAAGAATAAGGATTTACCTGACGAGACCGAAAGTCAAGACAAACACTAAGAAAGGAGTGTAAGTTGGTATTTGAGTAGCAACTTGCAGAAATTGCGGAAGATTGTGCACTAGTCTGTATTGCCTACACGAAAATAGATATTTTATATATATAAATGATCAATGCTTTTAAAAGAAGCTATTAAAATCGAAAAACGAAATAAATATCGTAGTAACTACGTAGCAAATGAAACAACGGGACAATTTGGTCAATATTGTAATAGCTAGATAATAAGTTACACTTCGGGTTTACAAATTGGATATGATTCTTTGATCGAAGAAATGTGCACGTGCTGTCCAATTTTCAAAAGTAGGCTCGAGGGAGCTATACTTGTTTTTTGTACAATCGGGGGAAACGAGTCGTTAATAGGAAATTTGAAATATCTTTAAGAATATAAGTTCTATAATAATCGGTTACCAGAGAGGAAATATAATGATATTTATAAAATATTTATTTCTACACATTTGACAAAATACTCAATTGAAGTATATTAATATTTGATAATTATTGTTTAACACTTGTTAAATCTAATTTATTTTAAATAAAATAAACTTGAATTAAATAAATATTTATTTACGTAAAATATTATTTTTTAAATACATTTCATTCTATTTACTAGGTACTTTTGTCTACGCATCTGATGCGAACTTCAATTTTTAAAGCGCCATCGTATGACATAAATGCTGGTAAAATAATAAATTATAATATTTCTGTTTTTCGAATGTCTGTATTTTAAAACTGGGATGGGAACTGATATTTTAGTCAACTACTGTAAATAAAATAATATATGATTATAGTAAGAAATGCTAACTTTTACGTAACTTACATAATATTATAGAAAGTTATGTTAGAAGGAGAAAAACTGGTGGGTATTGTGAAAAATGTAAAACATACATACAATTAGAATAAAAGCTGCGTTAACAAAATTTACTGAGTTGTTTAAAACAATTGAATACAGCTCTATCTTAATGACAAACTGAAACTCCAAGTACACAAACACTCGAGGAGAGCATTTGCCGCGTACAAGTTTCAATTGAAACCACTACAAACTTGAGAGAAAGTCAACCATCAATCAAAGCAATTTCAGCCCAGACCAGAAACACATCTCTCCAGTTGTCGTGAGAGGGAAAAAAAGAGGGAAAAAAAGGAAGGCTAGGAAGAGAAGGGGAAAGGAAGTGGTAACAAAGCTCCAATTAAAAATTTTCCACGTCCCACTTTTCTCGTCATACGAACGATACCACCCTCACGCATTGTGCGTGCAAACACATCTCTGGATGCTTTCCGCTGTTGTTTTAGTTTCGAGAAACACAATTATTTGCCGTCCCTCGGTGGTGGGACTGCTTTTTTTCCCGCTTCCTTTTCGAGGCACCCTCGCGCACGTATATTCCGGTACACGGGAACCAGAACGTCCGGAAAGCACGTCATACTACATACTGCGACGCGTCACGCTATAGTTTTCATCCCACTCTCCCGATTCTCTCTCTCTCTCTCTCTCTCTCGTTTTTTCTTTGCCTCTGTCTTATCCTGTAGTCTGCATTTTTCTCACGCGTTCTACACTTCTAGGCATCGCTGCACCTATGCAAATCCACCTATTCAAACATACATAGTCATACGTTGACTTGGCACACAATCTACAATTTCGATTTTTTTTAATCTTTTGAGTAATCATCGGGTCAGAACATAATTGTAACGTTAATTTCTTTTATCGCGCGAAAATAACGTATGTTATTGTACAATTAAAAAAATTAATTAATAAAATAAATGACATAGTTATTTTGCGTGCAATTTATCTTCAGATTAATTATAATGAGAACATTAGTAACATCTTATTTATAAAAGAAAAGAGTATAATATCCGCGTCACATTTGAAAAAAATGAGTGAGCTAACAATCACTAGTAATTTTAACGGGATCTAAAAGTATATGAAAGCTGCATGTAAAATAATCGTCTGTGTTTGGGTATATAATCGTACAGTTTGAAAACTTGTCGTCCGATCGTAAAAAATTATAGCTCAATTTGAACGTAAGAAAAGAACAATTTAACAACAACTCCCACGAAACTATGATCGATAAATTCTATCTTATCGTATATAATGGATATGCTCGAAATCATACAGGTACATTACGTTCATACGTATATACATATATACATGATCATGGACATGTACGCATACATACGTATATAACCGAGTAGGGTAAGGTATTTGCGCATGCGAGCGGTTCGCCGTTTGTTTGCCATGTGCTTTGGACCTCGTGTATTTGCGAGCCATTAAAACTTTATCGAGGGAAGGGGTACGAGGATGAACGCGAGGCATGATAAAGAGGTACGGATCTCAACCTAAGAGAGAGGGAGCGAGGGAGGGAGAGAGAGCAACCAGACAAGTGTCCCCGTATTACTGTCCTCGTTTTTTTTCCTTCTATATACGGACATCCGACCTCCCGACTCTATGGTAATCCAAACTTGACGATGTTTTAGAGAAAGTCCTTTAAAGAGAAAACGTATATAGAGGGGAGGGAAACGAGAAATTTTTCATACTCTCCGATAAACTTTACCTCGCAATATTTCTCCGTGTAATGGTCTCACTTTCCGTTTGTTTGCGCTCGAGTATCAAAAGAAAACATTGCGCGACTATATACGTACTACAGCTCAAAGCGACGACGACACGATTTTTAATCCTTAAAAAGTTTATCCGTTCCGTAATCTAAAATACATCGTTTAAAGAACTTTGTAACTATTTTCATCTCTTTTTTAAACTTTCGTTTAATTAATATATTTCTACAGTTGCATCTGTAAATATGTATTTCGCCTTATCAATAGAAACGTTAAAATGCGAAATTTATAAGTAGGTTTACAAAGTGTAGAAAATATGTTTCTCATTTTCGTAAGATAGGTTAATTAATTATGTACATTTTACGGATGTACAAATCGCTTGAATGTCACTCATGTAAAACCGCGATATTTTTTTTATTTTTGGAATACAACTTTACGGTAATTATGTGACGTGCGTGTGTTAAATTAAAAAAATAATTAAATCTACTCGAAAGATAAATATATATATACATATATAATTTCAAAGTGTTGAAATTTAATTAATTTTAATATGGTATAATTTAATTTAAACCAATCTTCTTTCGCACAAAATCATAACTATAATTAGATTTTGAAATTATTTTATTAATATATAGGATATAAAAAGAAATTGTTGAAAGAATATGTATTAATTTACGCGCCACCCCCATCAAGAATATAATCGTCTTGTTAACATCAATTTTAAATATTAATATTTAAAAAATAATGTTAAAAATATTAATTAATCGGTAAATGTTTGTTTAATTATAAAACAATTATTAGTTAAACCTGAGTATGATGTTCATTAGTGATATTTAATTAAATAGTTTCAAAATTCGAGAATTCAATGTAATTAAGAAGTTGCAGTAGTTGAAAAAAAATAAAATAAAAATTTTTGACGCACGTTTCACTGTTTCGCGAGACAAAAACTTATTTGGTTTGCCGAGTCACAGATACGGATAAGCATATATAAAAATGCAGCCGACAAAGGTCTGCGTCCTGGGGTGGAATTTATGCAAATCCAAAAAGCGAAGAAAAGGTTGGGCGGGTCGAAAAAAAGAGAGGTTGAAAAAAGGGGAAAGTAGTGTACATATATACACACATATAGAGCGCTCCAACTGATTAAACGCGAGTGGCAATACGAGGGGTCACGTTGGCAAAAGTCGCACCGAGGAACAATGGCATGGTCCCAGTGGGACTACAACTCGATCGATCCTATTCGCGCAGACTTCGTTGGTGTAGATCCGGAGATCCGTCCGCTCCCGGCCAAACTTTTAAATGAAATTCCTTCAAAATATCTCGAATGCGTCGTCCCGGTGACTCTCTTCTCCTTTTCTCTTGTTCCCAGGAAAATGCCCATTAATTTCACATAGGACAATCGGGTTTCGCTCTCATCGATTATTAGAGTCATAGGACGCGAGGGCTTCCAGCGTTGTTTTCGTCATGTCATATTTCAGAAAGCTTCCCGAACTTTCTCTACCAAGTTGACGCGTTCATGGGTTTGGAAATCGTTTTAAAGAGTCAAAATTACTCCAAGTGCTTTCCTGTCGGTAGATTAATCTTTCGAGAGAGAAAGAGAGGATATATATTGCTTTGAACACCGTGAGCTATTGACTTTACGTGGAAGATTAAAATTGCTGGCACGCGCCGCTAATAATTTTACTAATTAAAATTACCTAGTATTTTAATTTGACCTTATTTTTAATTTTATTCAATGTACCATAATTTTAATTATAAGGAAATAAATGTATATTTACCTACATATGTATAGATTTTTACTCAAAAGTTAGTATAAAATACTTATCCATGTACCATCGGTTAAACACAATCTGAAATTGGCCGAATAAACCACTAGGTGATCAATTTTGGTGAAACTAAAGGATTCCTCGTTAAATTTATTATCTCACTATCAATCTATGCACCGAAAATGCATTTCTGTTAAATTGTTAAAAAATGGTCGCATTTATTTTAATTAATGCAGATTCGCGTACATTTCTCGAAAAGGATAAAAAGTTCAAATAAATTTGATTCTTTTTTTAAATATATTTTATTTACTTTTGTACAGTTTTAAGAATCGGAATAGTTATCAGTAAATAGGCTCATTACTTTTTAATGAAATGTGTATTGGTAATATATTATTATAAAATGTCGCTAAAAATATAATTATTGGTTAAAGTAAAAAATATACTTTATACACAATTGTCTTGTAAACGAATTAACAACTTTCTATTCACAGTTAACATTTACAAAAGAATGTTTCTGTTTATAACCATAAAAATGCAATTTAACATCGATTAACTCATCATTATTTAGTAATTTTTTCGACTAGAAAGAGTTCATACGTAATTAAAATTAACAAGCGCAAGGCTATTTTACCGAATGAACTGAAAATTGTCGACGATCGGATGGAAGTTAATAGTAGCTTATTAAAAACACGAGGTACTTATCACATCGAAATCACTTTAATTTTATACCAGGTGTAATCTTAAGCTTAAAAACCTTCTTTTGCATTAGAGAGTCATTCACTTACGGCGTTTATACATTCATATGCACACATACAGCAATTTAAAGGAGTATCTGTGAGCCGATCATAAGGAGCCAGGAGAGAATAGGGTATCCGTACGTGTGTATCTGTGCACGTGTGAGTGAGTGAACGACGCCTGGTGCGCATTCAGATAAGATTCTAATTAAGGAGACTTATTGAAGGCAATCTAGACGAGGTTGCTTCGCTGCCCCACCTCCAAAAAGCTCCTCCTTAAAGGTTGACGGGTTCTCTCTCCCTTCAAGTAGGTTCGAGCTTAAAGCATTCTACCTACGTTCTTAATCTACGTTGCCGAGGCACGAAATGCATACGACCTGCGTGCCTGCGTGCGGTCTGCATAGCGCGAATTCGCGTCAACGAAAAACCGCTACTGTTTTACTCACTGGCGATTCAGGTGCACGCCATTGCCATTTCGAACGCCATCGCCACAAATTGCACGAGACGTCTACTTCATTGATGTGACACACCGTACATACATGTGCACTAATGCACATGTGTAAATCGCGCTTATGCATCGATCATTATACACTTTTTTTTCTCTTTATTTTTACATATTTCTCCATGTACGGTGTGGAAGAATTATTACGCGTCGATGAGTCTTTTTAAATGTCAACGACAAGTAGCAATCTTGTAAGTCGGTAAATATTTGCCTAATATGTACCTATGTATATACATACACGCAGGACTAAATTTAATATGTAAACTTACTTTGAACTATCAACTCGTATAATCACGATTTTTAAAAGAATTATTTCTGCATGATGTATTGGCTCGTTAAGTCTACAATAATTCACTTCTCGTATGGGTATATACAATGTGTACATATATATATATATATATATATATATATGTATATAATATCGCGTGTACTAGTGTGTGGGTTTAGTAAACGTTTACTCTGTTTCCCGGAGTCTAATTATTATATTCGCGCTCGAACGAGCTATAGCGACCGAGATTGTTTTCTTTTTTTTTGTAAAATAACAACAGAGCAGACGCGTGAAGGGAGTCTGCATTTACGCGTGAGTGAACCTCGTTTTGTCAGGCGTCACCGAGCGAGCCGCTAATTTTTGCTACATTATTTTAAAACTACTGCGTGTATCTCGAGGGTCTGAATACCTACTGACTTGTTATTCGCTTCTTCTGAATATATATACCTATACAGCAAAGAACCGCTTCAGAGAGCTTTTCGGCTCTTACTTTTTTGTGCGAACGGCTTGTTTGCATGCTAGGACACTTTCAGTTAGGTAATTGCACTCCTTTCTTTTCGCTTAGTTTTTGGTTATTTAGTGTCGAATAAACAGCTTTTACGTACTATTAATTAAAATAAACACCAGAAAATCTTTGTCGCGAATAAATCATCGACTTATTCTTTAACTGGTATTAATAAGAAGTTTATTCTCATATTCCCAGTAACATCTTAATCTCTCTGATTTTCAATATTATAATTATGATCAAATATAATTAATTATTTTATTTTATAATTATTATTTTATATCATTGTTTTCTCTTGATACAACTTGCTGGACTCTGAATATATTTTCTTACAATCGAGGCGAAAACGAATGTAAACCACATTTCGATAATAATTTATAATTAAATAATGATTGTCATACGCCAATGCATATAATTGTTTAATTAAAAATATGATTCATTTTAAGGTTGTTGTTTTTGATAATGAGTTTTAATTCGAAGAGGATTTTTCGTTTACTACTTTGTACGGCTATATACCTAGGAAGGAATGATGTCAACGTGTTTTAAAGTGCAAAACTCAGTTTAGTACTTTATTCGCGCGTTCGCATTGTAATTTTCGGTTTTTACGCGGTACTTTCTCGTCTTCTTTATAGCTCTTCGTTGGAATTATTACGCATCAGTAACCTTAATTAGAAGAGAAAATATTCGTGAGTGTAGAGAGATGGAGAGTTTCTCAATAATTGGAAAATTTCCATGAAACTTTCTTACTTTGTCTATTTTGTACGTTTCAATCGCGGTTTATTATAGACTACTCTGTCAGTTCTCAACTTGTACGAGTATTATCCTGCGAAAAATAACTGGTAATGTTGGATGGGTCTTTTTATATTTACCTATTTTAGTTAGTTACAAATAAATGTTTAATTGCGTTTTATTAGGGGATGGAATATGCCTAATTAAGAATTTCAGTTTTGTATACAATATTGATAAGAGCGTTTTTCAATATAGAATAATGTAAACTTCTGAGCTGAGTGAACGTGAGATTACTAATTCTCAAGTGGCAACCGAATTTGTTAATATAATATTAATGTAAATAATTGTAATGTTTTAATCTGATTGGCGACATTCTATTATCACTGCGGGGAAATGACCAAACCAACGTTGTAGAATTATTACTCCGCTAAGGATTCGATAACTTGTTAATTTAAGTATTTATTATAACAGTTCATTGTCAAGTTATCTAATGAATACGTTGTTTGGATAACCTTTGAAATAAAATGTTCAATTTTATGTATTTTCATATGCTCTGAAAAGCAGCTGATTCTAAGTGGCCTCATCTTTTTTTAATAACAAATAATTGTATCATTTAGTTTAATAAAATGATTTGATAATTATCGAATCGGAATTTCCGACAGTTATTCAGAATTAATTATATACAGTAGAATTACCGCTAATCAATGCCATTATCCGATGGCGACAATATCAATTCACATAGAATGAAAATTCTAGATATAAGTATTCAATGGAATTTATCTATGAATAATAGATAACTGCTAATAAAATACAAATTAATTATAACGGACTAAATAACTGGTGAAGAAAAATCTACAAATATATCTAGTGGCACATTTTTTAATTAACAAAGAGAGTGTCACATCTCCGGAAAACGTATCTTTACCAAACTTTAGGACATGTTTACTTCTATAAAAATATGAAAAAACCCAGAATTTTAGACTATAACGCTCTTTTTTACGATAAATACAACCAAATAACGAAAAATCTCAGGAAAAAAGCCCTTGACTTTGATTACTTATAACTCAAAAACCAACAAAGATAGATACTCAAGAAAACTGAAATCGAGTAGATTGAATTTAAAAAAAAAATAAACTTAAATATCTTGATTTAGTCAAAAGTTATGGAAAAAATAAAAATAATGAAACAATTTGGCCTAAAAATCAGTAAATTTTTTAATTCAAAATAATCATCAAAATATCATTCACTTCGTTTTTCTTTCATAATTTTCAACCAAATCAAGATATTAAAGCTTTATTTTTCAAATCCAATCTACTCAATCTCAATTTTCTTCCGAATCGAAGTTTGAGTATCTATCTTTAGTTGTTTTTGAGTTAGAAGTGATCAAAGTCAAGGGCTTTTTTGGCAAAATTTTTCGTTATTTGCTTATCTACCGTAAATACCGTAAATACCGTAAATCGGTAATATCGGTAATATCGGTAATAATTATTAACAAATCTTTGGTGATAAGTACTCTCGTTTATTACTACACACCAATTGGCTATTATCTAATCGTAAACTGAAGCAATCACTAAATAAAAGCGTCGAATCAAAATTCAGAGAGAGTTGTGCTTTTTCCGCTAGTCGTCTTCTTTCCTCTTCCTCGTTCAAATGTTATTATTGTACAAGCGAATAGTTTAAACTATTTATATTGAAATCTATTACATAACCCGTATCTTTGGCACTCCTATAAAATTTGTAAAGATCAGCTTACTGCACGTTCCTATATTTACTTCTGATGAAAGCTGATGGAGACCAGGTCGAATAGCCTAGTATCTGTGTTGTAACAGGTGAATACGTGAGTTAGCTGATACAGACATTTTTCGTCGTCGTACTCGTGGTTATCAACGTAGCATGGTGTTGGTTAAATCGGTAAAATTGACTCGCACGAGTTTCTTTTTTCTTTTTCGTTAATTCTATTTGGTCTCTTATATATATGTTCTTTTTTTAATACAAATATATCAGTGATGAAGCTGACTCGTGCTAGGATCCGTAGTCCGTAATTAAATTTAATGTATACATGCGTAAATGTACAATTTAGTTTTCATTATCCCCAAGTATATGTAGCAGTGTATAGAAAACACAATTCTTTATCAAAAATAAGAAGATTAGTTATTTCCTTCAAGTAAATAATAAAGAAAAATTTGTATTAAATAGAATTCTCATGGGTTTTAGAGAAATATAAATAATCAATTAATTGAAAGCATAAAAGGTTGAGTATAATAATTTTGGTAAAATTAAGCCTGTTTTGATTACAAAGATAATGGATGCACTGTTTACATTAAATTAATGCATAAAAGAGATAGGAGAGTACATGTACACAACAGGGAACTAAAGAGAAAGCTCATAAACGGGGCGTCATGTACAGGGACACTCAAATCCTCGAAGAAAAGTAGAAGGGGAAAGAGAGAGAGAGAGAGAGAGAGAGAGAGAGAGAGAGAGAGAGAGAGAGAGAGAGAGGAAGCATCGAGAGTTAAGCAGAGGAGGGTATATAATCGCAAGGCTCGGCAAAGTATACGCAAACAGCGGGTCCGGTAAAGATAAGGGGAACCGACAATCCCACCCACGCACGCGTACACCTTCCCAGTAACGTGCAAGTCCTTTATTCCTCCCTCCGTCCCTGCCCTCTCCAGCCCCAGCTCGATCCCCTTTTTTCCATTTCAGCTTTCAACGACTCTGCTGTGGCTCCTGACGCTTTAATCCAAGCAAGTGCATGTATATGTATATTACTGTATATACGTGCGTGTGCGTGAATAAATGCGTTTTGCGGTGTGCTATACCATACATTCACGTGAGTTGCCACACTTGGTAAACGCGTGCACGCACCCGGATGAATGAACGCGCGGGCGCACGCAATTCCGCTTGGGATGAGGGAAGAACTAAGATGTATGGGATATACCCCGTACTGCGTTTTGGGGGCCTCGCTTCACGATCCTCCGAGCCAACGATGTGTGTTCGAATTTCTTTAGCTTATCTCATAATAAAATACTTTGGAGATACCGATATCTTATTCTTCCAAAAGTGCCAGTTTATGTCAATGATTTTTTTTCAAAGATAGCCCTCCATTGAGTTTAATAAAATGATTGGAATCGAATCGGAATTTCCGACAGTATCAGAATTCTTTATACAGTAGAATTACCGGCTGATCCATGCCATTATCCGATGGCGACAATATCAATTTCACATAGAATGAAAATTCTAGATATAAGTATTCAATGGAACTTTATCTATGAATAATAGATAACTGCTAATAAAATACAAATTAATTATAACGGACTAAATAACTGGTGAAGAAAAATCTACACATATATCTAGTGGCACATTTTTTAATTAACAAAGAGAGTGTCACATCTCCGGAAAACGTATCTTTACCAAACTTTAGGACATGTTTACTTCTATAAAAATATGAAAAACCCAGAATTTTAGACTATAACGCTCTTTTTTACGATAAATACAACCAAATAACGAAAATCTCAGGAAAAAAGCCCTTGACTTTGATTACTTATAAGTCAAAAACCAATAAAGATAGATACTCAAGAAAACTGAAATCGAGTAGATTGAATTTAAAAAAAAATAAACTTAAATATCTTGATTTAGTCAAAAGTTATGGAAAAAATAAAAATAATGAAACAATTTGGCCTAAAAATCAGTAAATTTTTTAATTCAAAATAATCATCAAAATATCATTCACTTCGTTTTTCTTTCATAATTTTCAACCAAATCAAGATATTAAAGCTTTATTTTTCAAATCCAATCTACTCAATCTCAATTTTCTTCCGAATCTAAGTTTGAGTATCTATCTTTAGTTGTTTTTGAGTTAGAAGTGATCAAAGTCAAGGGCTTTTTTGGCAAAATTTTTCGTTATTTGCTTATCTACCGTAAATACCGTAAATACCGTAAATCGGTAATATCGGTAATATCGGTAATAATTATTAACAAATCTTTGGTGATAAGTACTCTCGTTTATTACTACACACCAATTGGCTATTATCTAATTGTAAACTGAAGCAATCACTAAATAAAAGCGTCGAGTCAAAATTCAGAGTTAGAGTTGTGCTTTTTCCGCTAGTCGTCTTCTTTCCTCTTCCTCGTTCAAATTTTATTATTGTACAAGCGAATAATTTAAACTATTCATATTGAAATCTATTACATAACCCGGATGTTTTGGCACTCCTATAAAATTTGTAAAGATCAGCTTACCGCACGTTCCTATATTTACGTCTGATGAAAGCTGATGGAGACCAGGTCGAATAGCCTAGTATCTGTGTTGTAACAGGTGAATACGTGAGTCAGCTGATACAGACATTTTTCGTCGTCGTACTCGTAATTAAATTTAATGTATACATGCGTAAATGTACAATCTAGTTTTCATTATCTCCAAGTATAGAATCATTGGTACCCCTCGTACCTGTACATTAGCATGAACTAGTATGATTGACTTCATGAACCAAATGGAATTAAATGTAGCAATGTATAGAAAACACAATTCTTTATCAAAGATAAGAAGATTAATTATTTCCTTCATGTAAATAATAAAGAAAAATTTGTATTAAGTAGAATTCTCATGGGTTTTAGAGAAATATAAATAATCAATTAATTGAAAGCATAAAAGGTTGAGTATAATAATTTTGGTAAAATTAAGCCTGTTTTGATTACAAAGATAATGGATGCACTGTTTACATTAAATTAATGCATAAAAGAGATAGGAGAGTACATGTACACAACAGGGAACTAAAGAGAAAGCTCATAAACGGGGCGTCATGTACAGGGACACTCAAATCCTCGAAGAAAAGTAGAAGGGGAAAGAGAGAGAGAGAGAGAGAGAGAGGAAGCATCGAGAGTTAAGCAGAGGAGGGTATATAATCGCAAGGCTCGGCAAAGTATACGCAAACAGCGGGTCCGGTAAAGATAAGGGGAACCGACAATCCCACCCACGCACGCGTACACCTTCCCAGTAACGTGCAAGTCCTTTATTCCTCCCTCCGTCCCTGCCCTCTCCAGCCCCAGCTCGATCCCCTTTTTTCCATTTCAGCTTTCAACGACTCTGCTGTGGCTCCTGACGCTTTAATCCAAGCAAGTGCATGTATATGTATATTACTGTATATACGTGCGTGTGCGTGAATAAATGCGTTTTGCGGTGTGCTATACCATACATTCACGTGAGTTGCCACACTTGGTAAACGCGTGCACGCACCCGGATGAATGAACGCGCGGGCGCACGCAATTCCGCTTGGGATGAGGGAAGAACTAAGATGTATGGGATATACCCCGTACTGCGTTTTGGGGGCCTCGCTTCACGATCCTCCGAGCCAACGATGTGTGTTCGAATTTCTTTAGCTTATCTCATAATAAAATACTTTGGAGATACCGATATCTTATTCTTCCAAAAGTGCCAGTTTATGTCAATGATTTTTTTTTCAAAGATAGCCCTCGTCATACGTTACTATAATATTCTTGTTTACAGTGTTAGTTGAATTAATTATCTAATACGAGACAAATGTGGTAGATACGTTAAATTTCAAGATCTAATGTAAAATACGTTAATGTCTTCAGTGCAAGCCACTATATAAATGAAAATATAGATCATTAAAAAAGGTATATCAGAAAATATTTTATCTGAATTATAGAATATGTCTCTATATACATAATATACATAATATAATATAATAAATGAAATGCTATGCTAATTAATACGTATTGTGCACGCGCGCACACATGTATATATATACACAAATAAATATAATTTCGAAATAAATATATTATGATATTTGCGATCCCGATTAATTTAAAAATAAACAGTTATTTTAAATAATCCTAGGGGTGCAGTTGCCCTATAACGCGTACACAAACGTTTGGGAAATTCTTCTTTCCTAGCGTGAATATCAAATATCAAATATTATACGTCGATAGGGAGGGAGTGAATAACACAATATATAATATTTTAAATAAAAACGTTTAATTATAGAATAAATAAGAGAACCTATGCGACGACATTAATAATGTAGAAACTACTGAGAAGTCAATTCGAACCGAGATTCTCGGTAAGAGCAGACTCGGTCGAAAAAATAAATATCCGCTCTATAGCGTAGCTGTACAGATATCGGCGTACCCTAACGCACTTCCCGAGGTTCACACACACAGTGGAAGAGACGAGGTCGCGGAAAGATAAGCTATGACTTACCCAAAGACGTCTCCTCGGATGGCCCAGCCAATCCATGCGTCTTCGCTGACCTCTTGGGTAACGGAAGTTAGACCAGTGACAGTAACGAAGAAGGCGGCCTGGATACCCTAGGCTTACGGCTGTTACGCGAGTTACAAGACCCGTGTCAACACTCGTTCATACAGATGGTCACTTGTTATATTTTTTTATATACGAAAAAATGAGTTCTTAAAAAGTCCTGAATGTCAAGCTCTTGAGCATGTTTTAAACAATAATACCCACATCATTTAATTACTATAATTTAATTACGATGATTGGGCTGAAAGATTACGCCTTTTTTGAATAATAATTACTCACCATAAAATGTTTATTCAATTATTATTAATAATATATATATTTTTCTAAATCGAAACGTCAAGCTCTCGTTTATGTTTTAAGCTGTATGTATGAATTTTTCTCAAAAAGGTGTAGATTTTTCGTTTTATGCACTCATTTTTATTTAATCCCAATTGTACGAACGGACCTACATTCTATGAAATACATAGATTGTAGGTATATTGGCCATTTTGGAATTTTACGTATTTATTGAATAAAATGAAAAATTTTAATAACATTATCTCGAAAAACCATAACACACCGGTAGCTCACCTGGGTCAAACACTCGAGCTTCCTCCGGGGCTCCGGTACAACCGTCTCTACAAAGTCTCGTAGAGGGAGAAGATGGTGGCTTCGTACTTTCGGCAATCCCGAGCAGTGCACCCGAGAACTACAAGGTAGTTCGTCTCGTCGAGCCAATCGCCATACACTATACTATAGGGTGATTGCTTAATTTTTGGAACAGCATAGGAAAAGGAACACTCACACATACGAGCTTTTATATATTCTTACTCTAATTATCTATATAAGAAAAATACGTAACGGCGGTTGACTTTGACATATCAAAGGCTCCCACGCCTTACAACGCGAATTTAAAAAAGTTCATTTCTGATCACATATAATTTTACGTCACGAATACTCGTTACAATACTGCATATATCTATATTTATACTATAATTATTTAAATAAATAAAGATGAATAAATTGACCAAGACATTGTGATACATCGCATTATAAATAATTCGGTGAAGAATTACAAAAATTTAGATAAAAGTAAGGTAAATAATTACTTATAAAAATACAGCGAAAAAACGTGAAAGTGATAAGCGCATAAAGCAGAAAGAAAATATGATGAAAATGTAACAGAAAATATGTAGCAAAAAAAATAAAAAAATTTATAAGAGTAAAAGTCAACGAGTGGCAAACGCACGAGAATGAGATAGAAAGAGCGTCAGGGGTAAATATTATTTGCGGTAGCGTGTAGTACATAATTTGCGATAACCCGCGAACACGCGCGCGCGCTCAGTTGATTCATGCGCCGACATGCCTCTGATTTTCTCCTTCTTCCTCTCCCTCTCTCGCTCCCTCTCACTCCCTCTCTTGTCTCCCTTTGTACGTATGTATAGTAGCATACTGTACCGGCATACCAACGAACAACGGTTCTCATAGTGGATTACATTATTTTTAATTGCTTCTTTTCTTGCTTGTCACCTCGCGGTTTTTCACTCTACTATTCCTATACATCTCACTTTTTCTCTTGCTCCCTTGACGTTGGCTTTTTTAGCACAAGGCGCCAGTATGCCGTAGCGCGCGAGCCCTCTACTTGATTGAGTAACGAGACTTTCTTCGGTGACATCTTAACTTTGTATTTCTTCTTACGCAAACGTGAAAAAGTCGATAGCGTAATTCATTTGTCGAAATTTACGAGTTTGTTTTACTCTCTTTTTTTTCTAAGGAATGGTTCTAGGTAATTAATACTCTTTTTTTGCAAACAAAGTTTGTCTGCAATTGCAGAGGCTTAAGGATATATAGTAGTGTTATGAAATATCGACGCAGTTTGATAAATAATGAATATAAGACATACCTCTTGAAATGTTACAGATACTAAACGAAACTTCCCTCACGGTTCTCCAAGTAAAGGAATTTAAAAGGAGAAAGCAGCTTAGTTTCTTTTATAGAGCCCATTCCTTAACTTCTCTCGAAGTAGTAGAAAGAAAGGGCAGACTATGTAGGGGGAAAGCACCACGAGGAAAGGAAAATTGCAGCGCGTGAGATGCGCATATTTGAGCAACGTGGAAGATGATTTTTCGCTCCTTGCCGAAACTAAGTTGTCATTGCTATTCTCCCCTTTGAAGAACTGTAAAGAAGAGAGAAACTGCAAACTCGCAAGGTGTCAGGTCACATCGTCCAGAGAAACGCATCCCAGTCGTTGGAAACTTTCGTGAAAATCTCAAGCGCGAACGCGTGCAGTTGCGATGAAAGAGCCATTAGCGAAATCTCGACCACTTTACCCTAGGTACACGCAGGCGTGCGCGTCCACCTGCTCGTGACTAAAACTCGGGCACACCAAGTTGGACCTGAGTTATTACCTGGCTCTGTCGTATTTCCCTTCGCTTGCTCTCTCTCTCTCTCTCTCTTTCTCTCTCTCTTTTTCTTTACATTGTAACATCTGTTGCAATTACAGCTGCCAGCGTACAAGCGTGCAGTTCGCGTCAAAAGTCAAACTTTGACAGGCTGGTCCCTCGTAACAGAAATAGGGCTATCACGGGAGAAAGCAGGTAACCTTTCTAGCACTTTTCTGCGTCTGGGAATTCGAGTTAAAGTTTGTTCGAATTACTTTAGCGAAAAATGGATTATTTCGAATGTTAAAGTCCATTGTGACTATTTTTTAACAAAGAAAATTTAATATCGCTATAAATATTTAAAAACATATATGTTAAAGTCATTCAATTAATGATTTAGTGCATACTTTTACATTTTGTTAGCGTACACTCCATTTCCTTTTTTTTTACCAATTCTCCTCAATCGTTATACGGGTAACCTTCAATCAAAATTTCTTGCCAGCTCGCAAAAGCCAGAAATCAGTTGGCCTTTTTCAATTTAAGTTAGCGTAAAAAGAATTGATTCACGAGGTCGTACATCACCAGAAAACGAGCGATTCTACGCGCGCGTGCACACACACACACCTATATACACATGTACGTATACGTGTGTACATACACGTACACACACACATATGTGTGTGTACACTTCAACTAGACACCGAACCAAGAAGTCATGCTTGAACCAAAGTTTTTCCAAGACTAGCACGTGTCCGCAAAATTTTCGATCTCGATAATGTTTGACGTTTATCTATATGAATTTACCTGAAACGACTTGCATCGTCGCATCGGATTTCCGTTCCTTTTACCGCGATATTTTTAAAATTATTTAATTTTTTTAGTCTATAAAAAAGATACCAAATTCACGAGGATGCGTTGCATTTCTAAAAGCAGAAAATTCTCGATAATTTGAATAATTTCAATAGAATTTTAATGATTAATTCATAATTTATAAAGTGTAATAATAATTAGTTAATAAAATATTTATTGATATAATACATTAATAATTAAATATAGATATTTACTTATGTACGTATATAGGTATATTATATACATTTAATACTAATCGAATCACAAAGATGTCTTTAAAATAATAATTAATTAAGTCTTGGATTGGTGATTAACTCTCTAAATGTAAATAGGAGACCTAAACTAATTAAGATTAATGTAAATATAATTAAACTATTTCAACTATGTAGTCTAGAATTTCCGAATTGGGGGTTTATTTATAAGGTTAATTAATCAGTGGTCGTAGTAGTTCAGAAACAATTGAGTAGCTGCGTGGCTCTTGCCTAAAAGCTATTGAAACGTATTTAATGAATCACTGTGTCTATTGAGCCTTAAATCGACGATAATGTAAGGGGGATTTGCACAGTTTGTCAGGCAAAGTTCACTATAAGGATACATTCGATTACATTGCGTTATTAGCATTTTTATTAAATCACACATATAGTCGTACGATTATTGCATATATTAAATACTTACGTTTTTAATTTATACGAATTGGAAAAACGTACGTAGTTATTAGTTACGTATAACTGTAATGACGAATTTAAAAAAAAATAAATCAATATATCGGTAACGTCGATGTACCGTATATATATATATATATATATATTAACTAACTGCTTTAAATATCAAAGATGAAAGGTATCGCTTCCATTTGGTATAATTGCGATAAATTAAAGGAGATAGATGTTGATTAACTATCGAGTATTTGTATTTACAAACGATTAATTTAGCAAGGCTCTTTCGTTAAAATTTAACGTTTGTTTGATCGTAATCTCTATTGAAATGAGAACGATAAATTGTCATTAGTATACTTGCCTCTAAAATTTATAATAAGCTCCGTTTACAGAACATTATAAATCATTCGTCTCCAATTTTATAGTGATTTAAATATTCCCCTTAAGAAGGATAGGATGGTTCATTGTTATTGCTTTAATTTCTTGATTTATGATTAAATAGTGCATAATTTTAAAACTACTTTACTGTATTTTCTCTTCTCTCTCTCTCTCTTTCTCTTTTTCTTTATCTCCTACATCAAATCTGTTAATTAATAAGTTTCGGTAATTAAATATCTCGTATATTTATTTTAAAGTGATTATTTACATATATCTCGATTAAAATTGATGATATTTATAATCATAAATTTAATACGAAAGAAATCAATAATGATAATAATGATAATAATAATAATGATAATAATAAAAATAGTAATAATAATAATAATAACAATAATAATACTGAGTTACCCAAAAATTATATTCATTTTATAATGGGTTTTCGTTATTTAATACACACACGCGCATAAATGTATACACACTTATATAATTGCAATTAATCGATTTCCCAAATGGTACATTACAACACGTTGGCAATTTAATTATTAACATTAAATATTAATTTTAGTGGTAATAATATACTACAAAAAGATAATTAAAAATGACGAGGTTAAAAATTATATACTATACATATTTTGAGAATTTCGGAACTGTACAAGTGGATGAATTCAGGTTCAGTTCAAGAATGTCGAATTTGTCTCACAATTGGATATTATATGACGTACAGTATATACGACTAATAATTTAAACATTGCATTGTTATATCAAGATTCATTGATGCTTATCATTTATTAGTGAATTATCATTAATTAATTGGATGTATAACTATCTCGATAGTAAATCATTATTATTCGAACAATAATATAATAATATAAAAAGTCAAACATTTAGTGATCTTTTTTATTTATAAGTATAATAGTCGTAAGACGAAATATTAATTTTTTCATTAATATTTCGAATTCACATGAGTAATTTATAGAATATACGTAAATTAAAAAGTAACTCGTAAATCATTGATAAATTACTGAAACATGTAGACTAATATAAAACAATTAATAACCAATTATTAAAATACTGGTTATAGCTACAGCAGAGTAGAATAATTCCTACATCGTCATTCAGCCTTATGTGAAATTCGACACCGTCATTCGGGTAGAGGCAACACCTGGATATCGCTCGTTTAAACTAATTTAGTCAATTAAACGTGTAAAATAATGGATTATTGAACCCGAAATCTATAAAAGATCAAACTTTATTATTTGAACCACTGTTTATTATAAATATAAAATTGTTGTAAAATGGATTAGATTGATAAAACCCTAGGTATTATACATATATACAGGAAATCATTAAATTTTCAATCGGAAGTAGTGAAAAAATAATCGATAAATGAATCGAGCCATCTAACAGTGCACCACACCCATGGAAAAGCGTTTCGTGATCGGTTTCCTTTTCCCATTCGAGCAATCGATACCGAATGATTCGCGCGCCTGGTAATTTCCTGATTAATATAAGCGTTAGTCGTTAACGGGGAAGCTCGTGCGAGTTTCTTTATAACTATACGGTGAGCCGCAAGCGCGGTTTTTAAGAGTAATTACCCTGAGTGCAGTCGGCGATTTCTCCCGCGCTCTTCGAATCTCTTTCGTCACAAATTAACGCGAATAGCACTTTTACCGTTTCTAGTACTTCTGCGGCGAACAACGTATACTTTCCGAGTATTCCAACAAGACTCCTGACAGATGGGATAAAAACGCTCAAATTTTTAGCCGGATTACGACATTTTCGAAGCCCGAGACTCATTTTCGTAGGAAGATAATTAAATTTTAACTCTCCTGTCCTATATAATACGTATGTATCTTTATTTAATACAGTCCATCCTTATATTATAAAGTATAAGTGAGAATAATGAATATGTTATGTATCATGTTGCGCAATAATTCATCGAATTAACTAAGGAAAATTTAAAAAGTATAAAGTTTCTTCGATTCATTTTAAATATTAAGGACAAATGTATATATAGGTATACTAAAAAATGCAAGAAGCATAACTACGTGAGAAGTTAAATATTTTAAACAAAATTAAACATGTATATGTAAGAATGAGTAAAATTGAATTATAAAATGTATAGTTATTGTATAATTTATTTAAATTTTAATTCTCTTAGTAAATATCTATATATACTATTATTGTACAGTGACACAAAAGATTATTCTAGCAATATTGTATATACAATATTGTATATGGCACGTCAATGAGTAGATTTCCAATTGTCTTAACGAAGCTATTGTGCGTTCGTTACATAGTACGTATATAATTAGCAGTTATTGTAAAGTAATCACACGAATAAATTACCGAAAAGGTGCATTAATGGCATATATTATCATTTATATCATCTTGCAATAATAATTTTAATTACAAAAAGTGCCCCGTTACAAAGCTTTCAAGCTAAATGAACACTTTAGATGATGGTGATGAAAAAGTCGGAGAAAATGTTAATAATGTGGAAATCTACACATTTGTACATTTACTGTGTTTAATACTGACAGTGTATGTAAAAAGTACTAAATTAAATTTGCTATCAATATACTTATAGATGCGTCACTGCAATATACGTATGAATAGAGTATTTTTATAACTATGTATCTATATTTACATGTCATTATTTGAACATTTATTTGTTCGTGCAAAATAATAGCATTATTGAATATACATTCCGACAGAAGAAAAGGTGAAAGGTATGTTTATACCTAGTTTGCCGAATGAAACATGAGAAAAGAAAAGTGTGTCGAATAAGCTGGCTAAAAAAGAATATCCAGGACCCGTGAAAATAGCGGTCGAATCACGAGTGTGTTGCGCGCAAGGCGTTAAGGCGATCCTTAATTGACTGTCGTTTACAAGCCAGCCTCGTATCGGTTAAAGCCGTTTAAGCGCCATTGGATTTCCGCGCGTGCGCACTTGACACGACAGTTGTTGCGGCTTAGCGGTTTTTGCACTAAAGTCTCGCCGAGGGCAAGAGCCAACTCCCTCGGCGTACCGCTTTGATTCTATCCCTCTCTCTCTCTCTCTCTTTCTCTCCCTGTCTTTCCGTCTCTCTGTCTCTGCATTTTAGAGAGACTGCACTATATACCTGGAGCTCGTTCGTTTTTATTACTGCGCTTTATATCTTGCAAAATTTACCGTAAAAATGTATTTTCGAGACTATGAAACGACAGATTCGAAAAGTTCATCCAAATGTGTGTATATATATAATTAGCTTCTATACATTATCTTAACATATTTAAGATTGAGTAATGTTTTGTGCAATGAATTTATGGGAACATTTCCTCGTTCACCATGCTTGAGATTCTTAATTTCTAAAAATAATAACTTTGCTCCTCGCACGTGCCTGTAAGAATAATTAAAGTGAACTCGCAGAATCTTATTTAAGCGTATTATATTCTATTATTGATTTAAGGAAAGTTTTATAAGACGACTTGTATATATTTGTACAGATGTATATAGCCATTCTTTATTCCTCGACAATAATTCCGATAAGATCTTAAAAGTTGGCGATAGTATCAACAGCTACGGTATCCGGTAAAGAATTGGTCAGGAAAGACCAACGAAAGTTATACTTATCACTACGAGGGGGAAAAGACAAATAAAAGGGCAATAGCCAGACGTTCAGCAAATTGCGAGACAATTCCGCTTTCAGATACGAGAGAAAACACGACTTCGAGAAAACTTTAATACGATTGAATTTTCTAATTTCGACGTCTTCTTAAAACTCTTCATAATGAACGGTACATAATATTTTCTTGTTCGTTATCATTTGCGTAATTATAATTGTACTGTTATATATTCAGTATATTTATGAAATTGATGTTACAATATCAATGGAGGTTTATATTGAATCAATAAAATATGAGTTTAAAATTTTATTATTAATATCTATAGAAATAAAGATAAAATGATAAAGAATACGATGATAAATGTATAAAGTGTCTATTTTATAATAATATCCGATTAAAATTAGTCGTAACGATAGTTCCTTGCACTGGTTTATTTGAACGTCATCAACGTAACCCATAAGATCGTTTACTTAAAGTACTATAAGGAAAGCGATAACAGGGTGACAAGTGCTACCTTAGAAAAAAAGAAGTTTAATCGAGTCTGTGAGCATTCTTTGCTCCAGGATTCTCAGAGCGCGAATTACGCGCGGACGTTTGTAGTCGCTCTTTAAGTAATTACATCCGGAAAATCGGTGCGCGCGTGCAAGAGTGAGAGAGGAAGGGGATGGGGAGAGAGAAAGAGAGAGAGAGAGAGAGAGTGGATAGTAGAGTTTCTCCTCGAAACTCTAACGGCGAGTGCCGAGGCTCGTAAATGGGGAGGACAATTGTTCGCCTCTTTTGCCCGTCGTGGATAATGAGGCCCTGGTTCCCTACCTACTACTTCTTCGCATTCCGCGCGTCATCCGCGTCGAAAGAGTAATTCTCCAGGCAAATACACTTTCCAATTCCTTTCTAACCTTCTCGTTTTCTCCGATTCTACGTGTATTTTCCCTTTGCGCGGAAGGACAAAAGCTCCCTTTGTCTACTGCGAGAGTCTTGCTAAACGACATGCCGGATAACGCCAGTTGGATTCTTCACAAGACAGAAAAATAATTCAGGAAACTTTTTGTGCGTAATTGTCTGATCAGCAACTATGAATCTTAAGGAACATCTCATTCTTCAATTCAATTTCTTTATGTTTAATATAGAATGTCAGGTTGGACAAAGTTCAGAAGGAAAAATTAAGTTCTTATATATTGGTTCCCATTTTTAATGACTCTTTATTACAACAATAATAACTCTTCACGCACAGAGACAAAAAAAATTACTTACTTTTTTAATATTCAAAATTTATTGTACTGCTAATGACAATAATGGTTAGATATAATTCTTTTTTATTTAATAATCATTTTGTAAAATTCATACAATATTAATCTATGTATTATTATACCTAAAACAGAAATTTAAATGATTTAACATTCCCAAAAATGTTTAACCAAAATTACAATTTCTCTTTGAACATAAAATTGTATTGAGATGTAGAGTCAAATATTTTAATACATAAAAATTAAATTTTTTAAATTTTCCACTATTCGCTTTGGTGTTCAATTTGTCAGAAATATTTGAATATCTTGATAGGATTATCAAATTCGATGAAATGCTAAATTTTGATTAAAAATCGGTTTACGCGAATCAATTGATTAATTGTCTTTTAAATTAAACAAGACTATTATTCCATATTAAAATGGTAATGATAATTCGTCAAGTTTGAATCATTGGTACTGAAAGGAAAGTATGATAAATTTTATAAACAAAAATAATTTTAACATGAAGTATTATTGAATTTTGATGGATGGGTATTTAAGGATTTAACAAAAATTGTTACGTTTATATACATAAGTTTTTTCTACCATACAAATAGTCGAGTTTAGGATATAATTATTAAAGTTCTGACGTTGTATCTTTTAAAGAAGCCTAAAATAATAATAATGAAAATAATAATAATTATTATAATAATAATATTACTAGTTTAATTAAAATGAAAGTATAACATTGAAATCTTGATTACCAAAACATTTTAACCCGATTAATGCCCAAACGGGCATTTTTTCCGATATTCGTAGTTGTTATAAGATGCATAAATTGTTATGTATCATAATGCTCATTTTTTTCTATATAGTTTTAGATATATTCTTTCAAACGCTGTCGAGAAAATTGAGCTATCTAGTTTTGAAAAAAAGCTATGATTTTTTAATGTAAAATACTGCAGAAAATTTAATGCTTTTTTCTAAATTAATTTTTTTGTATAATAACAACTACGAGAATCGAACAAAAATTTTATCCATTAGGCCATTAATGCGGATTAATTGGAAAGTGCGATATACAAAATTTATATGTAAATTTTCATTTATAAATGTCTACAATTATAAAGTAACAAAAAATAATGACTACTGTGTAATAAACTAAATACAATTTCAATAAGTTTATAGTAAAAGCAAGAAGGAACGGAAGGAGGAACATGTAGAAACTGAAATACGGCATCGTAGAAGTTTACAATAAGCATGCTTGTCCACACTTTAGACTCGAGAATCTTGGTTCACGTTTCAAACAATTTCTATGAATAAAATGCCCAAGCAAAACTCGGTATTTCTCAGGTTTTTACAGAATTAAAGCATAACCTCAGAACTCGAGGGAATATTTGAATGAGAGAGAAAGGGAGGAAGGGCGTTGGGGGTGTATGAGGTTGGACGGGTAGGGAGGGGGGATGGCTGAAGGAGCGCGTTTCTAAGAGGAGAGAGAATCTAGGCTATTCCGGTAACGTCGGGTAAAGAGGAGAGAGAAGCAACGGGTAAGAGTTGCGGGTGTTGTAGGAACCACGGCGAAAGATAAGAGAGTAAGTCGGTGGGTGAGGAGAAGAAGAAGAAGAAGAGAGAGAGGGAGAGAGAAAGAGAGAGAAAAGTAGTCGTGCCGCTGCCGACGCTCTTTCGACGCGGAATTAACGCTAACGTGAAATACAGTTCCATTCGGCAAGCAAGCAAGCTTCCGTGCGCGCAGGGGAGGGACAGGGGCTAGAGGTGGTTGTAACTTTAATTGTAGAGGAGAATTAACAAAGACTGAAGGCCGTGGAAAAGCTTCGTTTCTCTCTACGTAGTCTCTCTTGGAAGGCCGTTTCTTCCTTCCTTCCTTCCTTCCTTCCTTCCTTCCTCCCGTTAACTCGTTTACTTTCATCATTTTCTCTTCATCTAGTTGAGAGATTAATGAAAGATTGGTAAGCGCACTATTTAACGAACCATAAATTCAAAGTTCCTTACTTACTTTTTCCTCTTTCATTTTCAATTTTCTATCTTTTAATTCGAATGATAATATTTGCTCATACTGGGTAGTCGAATACATTGGTTTTTAGTTTGATTTTCAAGAAACGGTTTATTTGCCGCACAAATATTACAGTTACAGACGAATTTCACTCCTTCATAGGTGTATGAGCGAGCAATTACTGAAGATATGAATATAAATCACCACATTTTTGGTAAGATTTAACAACGATTTAAAGTTAATCTTTTTAATTCAAGTCAATACAATACGATCTCATTATGTAATAAAATAATTTTTTTTGTTTAATTAGAGTTATAACTTGGTTGCCTTAAAAATTGGTATTTAATTTATAAAACATACGTGGAATAAAAATTTAGTTTTACCCAAGCGAACACGCAGCTACGAAACGTAGGAAATAATCATTGCGTTTGAAATATGTGCATCACGAAATTTCACGGCGCATATCTTGAATAACGTCGGTAGGTGCATCAAAGCACCGTAGATCAAAAACCTTCGTGCGTTATTCCTTTCCGCGGCATCGGCGAGTTCGCGCGACTCGTATAATTTTTGCGAACCGCCTCCGTAAATCCCGAAAGTTGTTCGTATACCCGTACTACTCTGTTTGCTAGCGCATAAATTCAACAAACTCGCTTTTGGTAGGTCCGAGCACGCAACAAAACCGATTGTTGCTCCTTTCGGCGCACGCGGATGCAACTGCTCCTACGCGTCATTCCTTACGTATATATACCATCTTATTTATCTTATTCCAAACGTAACAGAAACTCCTTGTTATGCACTTTTATTTTTAGTTAAGCATTCTCGCTTGCACAAGATAAAACAAGTGTTTATCGAGTAACATTTCTTCAATGAGAATCGCTTCTATTTGCATTCTTCTGTTCATCAACAAAACATTATTCGTTTATTTTGCTTGTACCTAAATTTAAATATTGTTTGTTTCTTGAAAACGTTTTAAACGCATCTATCAATGTTTAATGTAAATTTGACACATGAAAGCTTTTAGCGCAACATGTTTCTATACGTGGATAGCTGTACGGAAATAAAATAACGATTTAATAAATTTTTTTCAATTTATTTAAAAGCCATTGCGTTATCTAATTTCTCACGCATTTCTTTTTATTCCAGTGATTGTACATAATAGGTACAGACAGAATGTTATTTTATGACAATGCATCGTTGTTGAAAAATTGAAAACCAATCATCTTTATTCGAAAACTGTCTATGCGTTTATTATACAAAGGTGTATTTTTTTATAAAGATTTTGAGTGTAATTTTTCGATTATTATTTTAGAGAGCTATTAAAAGAGTAACGTAATGTAGAATTGCATCATATATTGAATCCAAATGGCTATAGTACTACGTAAAATAAATATGTATATTTAATAAGAATGTATGTATTGAAATGTTACAAAATAAGTGCAATAAAATCAAATATCCAAATGAAATGATTAAAAATACTTATAAGATATAACGTCGCATCGTTCGTAACATCATTACCAGTAAAAATACATGCATTTTCTATAGGAGTATCAACTTAGTTGATTTGCAATCAATTTTCTACGAAGTGGTATAGAATAAAAAAATCTTTGTTATTAAAGTTCACTCACATAAGAGGTATTGGAAGAAATAGTAATATAATGTATTTTCAAATAATAAACTAAAAATACAATAAATATTTTTCTAAAGTATTTTATACCAATGGGGTAAGAGAATAGCAAATTGGCTAAACCAATTGTCGAGTAGTAGAGTCAGCTCTAATCTTTGCTCCCTGATTATTGCTCGCGGTCAGCAAGAAAACTGAGAGCTATCCATCGAGATGGTAAAGCAATACCCGAAGAATAACGCAAATGAAGCGTAATGCGTGTCGTCGCACAGAGAAATGACCTTTCTTTCCGTAAAGGCTTTCATGTTCCGTCGTCTACGTTCGTTCATTCGTCATTTTCTTTTGCAACTTCACCCTCCCACACCTTGTTTCCGTCTCCTTTTCCCATTGTACGTATGATGTATATTAAGATAATCTTTTTTAACGCATTTTTTTCTCGTTCCATTTATTCGTTTGATCGTATGCGAGATGTAGATATTCGTGTAGTGTTGAAAGATAAAACTGAAAAATATGTCTAAATGATGAATTTTTTTATAACCGATTCAATATTTGTAAGTAAAATGAAAACAATCGTAAACTTCTAATATCTAATATATTAATTAATAATTTTGATTTCCGTAATCAATTTAAACAGTGAAGAATTTATATTTGTACATGATAAAGATTAGATGCCCATAAATAATTAAATTATTATTTTTGTAATTTCGAAAAAGCATTTCTAAACTTTAATGTCCAGAATTACGTAGTATGTTTACATTATTAAATACTAAATGTAGAAACAAAAAGAAATTCGGAAAAACAAACAGTTTAATATTCATACAATTGTGAAAGCTTAACAATGCGTACATAGGAGGAAGAAGACACTCCTTTATAGTGATAACGATATGGAGAACAAAGGGAAGAGAGCAAAAAAAGTAATAAATAAAGTACAACGCATTACAGCTCGACGTGGCTCATCCATTATTATACGGTTTTTTGGCGGTACCATCCCCAATAATTCTCTTGGCAAGAGAGATTTTTTGATTTGAAAAATGTTTATTATGCCCAGGAAGAAAATCGACCATAGGGCAAAAGCATATATAATACAAATAAAAAAAAAATTTACATGACTAATAAGTAAGTGCCAACCTTAAATATAATTTTACAAAATTTAAACAATATATGTACCAATCAATCAATTTAACACTTTCGGATATAACTTTAATCTAGGAAGTCTAAATAATAATCTAAATACGCTTATAAATTAAGAGAAGTCTTAAATCTAACTAGAATGAATACGATTCACTAACGCATTGTATCACAGTGGATAGACTCAATTCCCATTCAATAGGTAAGAGAATAGGCGATTTTTGAATATATACAGCGAAGTACTTAACTTAAGTTCAGTAGGGAGACTATCCCATAGATCCATAGCTTGGATCGTAAAGGATTTTTGATATGTATTAGTGAGAACTAAAGGACGATTAAACGCAGAATGTTTTGTACGTTCAGAACGTCGCAAATCAGTATTTGGTGATGGTAACAGCGAATATAAATAATCAGGTTTTTTATTAATCAGTACTTGGAACACTAATAACCCCATAAAGTAAGAACGGCGATTGTTCACTGACAACCACTCCAATTTATTATAGAAGACCTCAAGCTTTGCATCTTTTCTAAGTTGAAAGATATATCGAACACAGACATTCATGAGACGTTGCAGCTTAATATTCAGATAATCAGGAATATCGCAGTAAACCAGACAACAATAATCAAAATATGGAAGAATTAGGGCATTAACTAATTTCTTTTTCAAGCTAATTGACAAAAAATTACCACGATTTCGCAATTTATGCAGAACACCATGAACCCTAGAGACCAGCCCTGAAATATGAGTATTCCATTGTAAGGTATCACTAAATGTTACACCAAGATTTTTCACAGAACTGGCTAAATCAATACTTTGTCCATCTATCAATATATGTGGCAAAAGATCTCTATTTATAACACGCTGTTGCTGAACCGTTCCAATAAGCATAGCCTTAGTTTTGTTAAAGTTTATTTCAAGGCCATGTTCGCGTGCCCAATGTACCACTCTACTTCCATCACTTGATAACTTTTGAATACCTATATTACATTCATGTGGGTAACATTGTATATAAATTTGAAGATCATCAGCAAATAACATACCATTGCAGAACAACAACATATTCATGATTGAATTTATAAAAATCAAAAAATAACCGGTCCCGGAGTGGAACCCTGTGGAACACCAGAAGTAGTTCCAAGAAATTCAGAAAATGAACCATTCTCATCTACGACGGCTTGCGAGCGACCAGATAAATATGAATGAAACCACTCGATCGAATCATTTGAAAAATTCAACTGTTTAAGAGTCTTTAGCAAGACATAATGGCTAATCGTGTCAAATGCTTTTCTAAAATCAAACAATAACATAATGGTTACCATACCTCTATCAATACCTAAACGAATATCATCAGTAGTCTTAATTAATGCTGATTGTGTACTAAAATGCTTACGGAAACCAGATTGAAAAGATGACAAAAGATTATTTGACTCTAAATGATCAGTAACTTGTTGAGAGACCAATTTATCAAAAACCTTCGCAAATGAGGTAGATTGGCTATTGGTCTCGTGTCAGATGGAGTTAAAGGTTTCAAGATTTTGCTTAACGGAATTATAATTGCCCTCTTCCACAAATTAGGGTATTTATTTGCAGAAAATGATAGATTAAATAGCTCCGTGAGAACTGGTATTATACTAGCGAAAACTTCCTTAAAATAATATAACGATAAGCCGTCAGAGCTTCGGCCCCTGGCTTTAGGTAAACATGTTGATATGGCAATTGTAACTTGTTCACACGTAACAGGCTGGAATGAAAAAGAAGGAATATTCATCAACGTGGGTAGTAGTTTAATATCATTTAATAATTCCACGGAACAACATGGATGACAGCTAGCAACCATAGAATAATGATGTGATAATTCATGAACCGAAAAAATCTTTAAAGGAGAACTCGAAGATTCCTTAACCAATCCTATCCTCCGCATAAATCTCCAACATTCAGACTGATTTGAGGCATTGGACAACAACTGATTATAATATTCATCTCGTGCTTCTTTTATTTCTTTTTTTATTAATTTACGCAAAGTCTTATATTCACACATTAGTACTTAGAGAGAGACAGAGAAAGAGAGAGAAAGAGAGAGATGGAGTATGCGGACGGACATCATTTCCTCGCTATATACGAGTGAGTCAGCGTGGCACGCGAGCTGCGACTCCCACTTTTTTTCAAATATCCTCGTTCTCTAGCCTATTAATTAAAGCCTCCTTATTCATAAAACCGTCGGACTGGGTTCCTTGTACTTTACCGTTATCTTTATTACGACCGAGCCGCGCTCTCGAGACTCGACGAACTTCATCGTTTCGCCTTTCCTCTAACCCTTTTTTCTTTTTTACCCTTTTGCCTTTCTTTTTCTTTCAACTCCTTCTCTCTGTACCTATCTTTTGTTGTTTTTTTATTTTTTTTTGTTTGTTACTTTTCGCTAACTACTTGAAGTAACTTTTTTACGTAGGAGCACAGATGGAATGTTACGATTTCTTTTAACTTTTTATTTTTATAGGGGAGAGGGCTTCCCTTTTTTCTTGACGCGTTTCGGTAGCAAATTAATATTCTGGGAAAGGCGGGAGAATCGAAAGCTCAGCTTTATTATGCGCAAACCCATGTAAATATTTAGATTCCAGGTAATTTCGTCAAAATGAATTTTGGAGAATTACGTGAAACTCGTTTACTTTTCAAATTCTATGAGATATTAAGTTTGATGGTAATTTTCCTGTATAATATTTGATATTTTAGGTTAATAACAAATTAACTATTTTGTACAACTTTGTAAATTAAAAAAATATTTGCACAGCCAAATAATTTAAATTTTTAATAATTCAATTATTAGATTTTTTAAGAGATCTATAATAAAAATGTAACTTACTTTATCGAAGAATTTTAGTATAACGTATTTTCTTTTCGAAAATTCAGCTGAAACAAAAAATAATTAAGATTATAATTATTTTTCAAGTATACATATTTAAATGGAAGTTTAAATACATTGTAGAATATGTGTATATTGTTGAGTATAAAATTGCATGTTACGATAAAAGTGTATATAAAAGCTGTTTACTGAAAAATTGAATACAACTTTCACAGTAGGCAGAAGATTGTAAGTATATACTACAGTATACGTCATGTATAATCAATTGAAGAGAAATGGGAAAAAAGTTGACAAGTCAAAAGTGTCTTTTAAAAGGGTTTGCATTTTCTGCACCTCATTTTCTTTTCCGATCTTAAGAATCTCGTTTTCTTCTTCCTCTTTCTTAACAATTTACCAATTGAAAAATTTGCTCTTCCTACTTCTTACATTCGCTTGCCTTCCTACAAGAGAAACGTCTGCACCAACTGATTCTCAAGTTTCTCGGTGCGGTGATTGGTTCTTGCGAATTCCACGTTTTTTCTTCTTGATTTTAGTCATGCTCGTTGTGTTTAGTAAATGCAAGCGGTAAATGCGAGCTCTGCATTGATTTAACTTTCAGTATTTGTCGTACTTTTTATTAAATTCAATAAAATTTTTACTTCCTTTAGATACTTATAAAGTTTAGTCGGTGGTACGTTTGTACTACTTAGCGAATTTCTCAATCCACGCGTTTTAGTCGACAAACTTTTCTTTTGTATTCGATACTATTTTGCAATATTGAGGTTGAGGTCTTATTTTTATACTTGTTTTACTACTATTCAAATGGTTACATTTCTTTTTTCTTTGAATGTGAAACACTTTATATATAAGTTTAAAAGTTCGACTTGTTGAAAACTTGCACACGGAGAGAATTTTCTTATGAAATTTACTGTGGAAATGCGGTAAAAATTGTGACGATTTTATTACAAAAATTATGACTTTTAACGTTTAATTTATTTCGAACAGCTGATATGGCTCAGGCTTATCCTGATAACCCAAAAATTGTTCTCCATGATGGCTTATTGACAAGATCAAATACTATTAGTTAATGGAAATGAAAAACTTTGTAAGCCGCTAATGTAGTGTAATGTTCGTGTAGAAATCAAATAGAAAAGTAAATCATAATGACATGTGTAATGTATCACGGGTAATGACCAGTGTCAATAGAAGATTCACAACAAAGCCATTGAAAAGTCTTTCATTTCGTTCAGTTTGGCCAAATGAAATATCGTGAAAGTTCGATTCCTGTTTTTCCATAGCGAGTTGTCTCGGCTGACTATACCTTTATTTTTCCACTTGGTCCTTTATCTTGGCGTACTCTTATTTTCACCATTCAAAACGCATGGCTTCAAAAGAACTAAAGTCGGCCAATACACGGTCAAAAGAGAAAGGACCGAAGCGAAGCAGTGTGCCAAAAATTTCCTTCTTACCGCCTGAGTTTCTTGGCGAAAAACGAACTTTCTCATTCCTTGAGATCTTTGAGCGCTGCAGTTTCATAATCCCGAGAAGCTTTTTATACCTACGCTTTCGCTAGATCGGTGCAGTAAAAGAGCGCGAGTGAGCGAGCGAAAGAGGAAAGAGAGAGAGAGAGAGAGAGAGAGAGACATTATTTATTTGTGCCAAGGTTTAACTAAACCGAATGGCACTCAAAATTACATGGAAGTATAAATAATTATATTAATGTAATACAATGTCGCATGTTGTATATACAAATTATTAGAGCGCATTATAATAAAATACATAAAATTTAAAATAAAACAAGAAAAATAAATACATTAAATTATCGATAATACATAAAATACACTGAAATATAATAATATAAAATAATATAATATAATATAAAATCGCATATAGTTTTTGCAAAGACGGTACAATTGTGTAAGTGTACAAACAAATTTAAAATTTTTTTAAAATTTAGAAAGTATGATTCAATTCAAGCACATACAATATAACATCTGTACTAGAAGGAGAGACATGAACAATTGACCAATCAATGTAAGATTCAATATGCAAAATCAGATGCTCGAGTTAGAAACATTCTGAAGATAGCTGCGCATATTCATCCTGAAACTGTCCACACTAGAACTGTTTCTAATGGAACTAGGCAATTTATTCCATAGCTCCATAGCCGAGACTGAGAAGGAAGCTTTATACGAGTCTCTTCTACTAGTCGGAATTGTAAAAATGTTTCCCAAACGTATGGATCTACGACTTTCCTCATTTATGAATGTCAAATCATCAAATAAGTAGCTGGGCCTTTCAGTTGATAACAATTTATACATAAAACAGGCAAGAAAGTACTTGCGTCGATCTTTTAGAGAAAACCAACCTAAGCGCTCATAGTAAGGACGCAAAGCCGCATCTCGTTTTAAATGGAATATATAGCGCACGACAGTATTGCAGAGTCTTTGAAGTTTCAACTCCAGGTATGATGGAAGATCATTAAATACGAGACAGGCATAATCGAAATGTGGGATAACCAAGGCGTTGGCAAGCGCAATCGTCCCGCCTCTGGTAGACATTGGCCCTTATATCGCAGACGATACAAAACACCATGGACATTGGATGAAATATTAGCTATCTGTGCGTTCCATGAAAGATCACTTGCCAAAGTAACACCCAAACTCTTTACCGAGGCAGACAATTGAATTTGATTGCCAAGAAGTAAAATCGGTTGCATGGCATAGTCATTTAAACGCAATGACATTTGCGTTGACGCAAAAGGATAGCTTTGGTTTTGCTGATGTTCAGTTTTAAGCCATTTGCGGCCACCCATTCCGCTATCGATTGGATATCTTGATTAATTTCGACAATAGTCTCATTAATGCGCGCAGGTTTGCATTGTATGTAAATTTTTAAGTCATCGGCGAATAGCTTGAATTACAAAATTTGATTACTCTAACGATGGAATTAATATATATTAGAAATATTATAGGACCCGGAGTAGATCCTTGAGGTACACCAGATGTTACTGATAAAAAGTAGAAGGCGTGTTGTCAAGATTCAGAACAGCCTGAGTACGCTCGGATAGGTAAGAATGTATCCACTTCATTGCTAATGGTGAAAAATGAAGTTCTTTCAACTTCGAAATAAGTTTCGTATGGGAGAGAGAGAGAGAGAGAGAGAGATAAAGTAAGAGAACCCTTTGTGTTTGCATTTATAATTCTACGGATTTTATTAGTTTACCTTTTTATCGGTTCCCGCGTTAACTTTTTTACAAAACAGTTGTCGATCTTTGAGTTTTAAAAAATCCTGAGACTACGCAACTTTTGTGTAAGTTAGGGAAAGAAAATATGTGATAAAGATTACAGAATTAATGAGTTTGAGAATTTTCACAAACTTGCCATTATTATAAACTGTTATTATCATATTCAGATTTTACTTAGTTAACTTCACTTTATATTTACTTGGAAACAAAAGTTGTCCTTTTTCATTAAATTTTAAATCCTATTTGAAAAAAGAATAGATACATATAATCATATAATTGTTATGTGATGGGTGAAAAAAATGAATTTTAAAATTAGTTGTTCCTTTTAATTTCAAAAATAAGAATGGGAGTAAAACATAATATCGATAAAGTAGCATAGTAGTATAAAATACTGCAACAGCGTATTATATTAAAATATGCTAAAAATATGTTAATAATAAAGATAGAAATCATAATTTTATAAAAGTTTTCGCATTCGTCTAACAATAAGTTAAACGAAAGTTATAACTCCTGGGTTCGTAGCTGTAATTGTACCGTACAAATGTAAAAGCTAAATACATCATTTAACAGATATTTGATCGTTTCATCGAGAAATATACCTTAAAAAGTTATCTGTGAACGATGGTGAATATGAATGAATACTAAAGGTGGTACATTGAATATTTGAACGCGACATAGTTGGTAAGGTTATGCAAGTAAGATTCACCAAGGAGTGACCTAAAAAATCCAAGCTTCGACTGTGACCAACGTCGGGGTGCAAATACATAATGCGAAAGGGCGGTCGACTCGGTAACGAAATTAGGTGGGGAACCCATCTCGAAAGAGAAAAGTGACGGTGTAGGCGGCAAAGTCGAAAGAAACTTTCGGCGCGTTTCCGTGGCGCTTTTTAATCCGCGTACGGTACTACTTCATGGAAATATTCTCGACGAGCTCTCCGGGCTCTTAACTTCTATTTTAGCTTTTTACGGCCTCGCTTCCAACCCTCTTTACTCTTTCTCCTTGGGATTTTTCCATTTTGTTTCACCGAGACTTGTCTATATTTGTCGGATTGAACGCGCTAATTAGGCGACTTGCGGAATTCTTTTTTAATGTAGATTGCGCTTTGATTTTAGGCTTTGATTTACGAATCTTTCCTTTTAAAACACTAGTCAGCTTTTTTTAACTCTTTCTTTTTACCATACCATTACAAGCTAATAATGTAAACTTGGTATTTGAATAATATATAGATGAATATTAATGGGATTTATGAATTTTATATTTTCACTGGATAAACCTCTATGAATTCATTTATTGTGCAAATTTTCAATCTTCCCGAATAAATTAATTTTTATGTTGCAATATTATTTAAATATTAAAAATTTAATATAAGTTTATGTAACTCTTCTTTATATAAGGTACCTACAATTCAATTTCTATTCTATACTGCATTTTACGTGTACGCGTATTTGATCTCCTTGTGAAATATTATTTGTTTTATTACTATTCACAATAAACATTCAGAAGAAATATATTTGTAGAATATATCCAATTTATTTGTGAAACTAGAATTAATGTGATTGTATAAATAAAACTATTATGTCTTCAAAAAATATATATGTATTTCTTTCAACCAATCTCTAAATCTTTTTTAATAAAGTTTCTTAGAATTTTCAGTGAAAGAGATGAGCGTAACTTCATCGAATTTCATAAATTCCATTTATCAAGCACTATAATGCATTTTGGCATATTCTCGTTTGTTACGCTATCTTCTTCGATTACGAAGATACAAGATACTGCTTCAGAAATTTCAAAATTTCATTACTATCATTGTTATTTATTAATATTTCGTTATTTAATTTTGTGTGCAGCAGTTTTTATATTACAAAGCAAAATTTTATCAAAAATAAAAAATTTTTAAATGAGTTTTAATATATTTATTTGAACGTATTTATATTGTTAGCTTTTAATGTTAAAACGTCAACGATACTTCTTTTTATAAAAATACTTTCAATGTGTGAAATAAATTAAGCATTAATAAACGTTTACATAACTTTAAATAATCTTATATAGAAAAAGTGTTGAAAGAACTTTTCTTATGATGTTCTTCGATCGCATAAAATATTTCGTTTCTAGCACAGCAAGAAATATTAGACGTAGAAAAGCGAATGTAGAAGAGTTGAAAATATACAAAGGCGTTCAAAATTCTTCAAAATAAAATTGAAAAATCCACTTATTATTTCTTGAAAAATGGTAAAAGAAAAAAAGACGGAATGATACATGGAAAATAATTTTCTAAGCCATTAAGCCACGTATTGAGCGTTGACGGGTATAGTCTTCCGATTTTTTTTCCGGCACTTGACACACACCAATGTTAGAACCGCGCAAACGGGGCTCGTCTAACGACAAAGTGGATTTTGAGACGACGCGCGGGCTCGTCTCGGTAGCTCAAAGCGAAGCTGTCAGTCTGACGCTTCGAGAGATCGATGCTCAAAGCTCTGCGTAGACGCATCAAAGCTCGACGCCTTCGATCAGGAAATTCGACTGTATATGTATGTGTGTGATGGGTGTATGTATATATATATATATATAGAAAGAAAGGGAGTGACTCGTTCTTTCTCGTTTACGCGATCTCTTATACGAGGTTCAGTAACCCGAGGAGGCGTGAGAAATTGAAGATTTGCGCGGCGTTGATCTGGACACGTTATATGCTCTAGCGCGCAAGGTGCCAGCTTGGCCATGGTTTTCCGGTATTGGACGACGTCACGGAAAAGAGGTGAGATATTTACAACGAATATCGAACCACCTACAAAATTGAAAATCCTTGCACCACGCTTTCGAAACGTGTCGAAGCTTATGGTTTGGGTTATGCATTACGATGTAGACGGCATTTCACGTTATGATTGTTTACCTGATCTTCCACTCTCACGGAAATTACGTGATCAGTGTCTGTGCTCCGAAAGATATTTTTTTGTATGTTATAGCTGTCATGCATTAGCTATAAATGTTGAAAAATAGACGAATTCAAGATATTTACAACTTTGCGATAATTAATTTTATTTTTATATTGCTGATATTAATTTCCGATACGTTGATTAGTATATTTAAAATTATTAAATAATTAAATATATAAGCATTATGTGAACATCAAATTTACAAATAAATTAATTTATCTAATTATTATTCTAAACTATATTTTAATGTGTAAGTATATATAATCTCTAGAATTTTTTTCATTAAAATCTTTCAATAAATATTTGGTAATAGAATTTTATATTTTTCCGATATTTCATGTATAGTAAATAAATTTTGCAATCATTTCAATAAGACATAGTTTGATTATTATTTTTCGTACTTTATTTTTGTATACTCAGCTAACGAAAAAAAGTTTATTAAACTCTATAAATCTTACCATTGTACGTATATTATATTTTATTTATTAATATTTTTTCGAGATAATAAACAAATTCATGTGCAAGTTTTTATAACTAAAATTAAGATACAAATAAAAAGTGTCTAAAAACACATTTAAAATTCATACTAAAAGTAATGTATATAATATATGCGTATTTTTCTGTAGGTGCACGTAAATAATGTTAATAATTTATGTGACACACGTATAGTGGATTGTGATTATGACAAAATAGTCTCATCGCTCATACGCGAGCAGTAAAATTCTGAATGATTAATTAACATGATTTATTTACGCATTGTTTTCGTAAATTAATTTATTCGCAACTTTTTCGGGAAAGTTATAAAGCATAGTTTTAAGTTTAATATTACTATATACGTATTACAACAATATTAAAGTAATTGAAGTATAGTTGAAGTAAAACTTTAAATCTATCTATGATGCAATGGGTTTCTTAAATATTCAAATAGTTTATTAATTTTAGTTTTCATTTAATTGTAGATTAACCAACCCTAGTAGTACCATTTGAAGGTTAAATAAAATTCTAATTTTGCCATTAATTGGGCATTTATTGGGTATTTTATGACACTTGTTGAGTATTCCAAAGCACTTTGAAAAGAAAATTAAATTAAAAATATATAAATTAATATTCTTTATGTATATATTGTTAAAATAACAGTATCTACTTAGAAGTTTACATAACCGTATAGTTAGAGAAATTTTTTAAAAACTTGTAAAAGCTTTATTTTTACAAGATAGTTAGTAATAATGTTATTAAATACAAAACATATAAAGAACATTCTATACGCAGAGTTAAGAAGAAACATTGCATGTCAATGTAAATATTTTATATTTGTCAGTTTTTATATATAAGAGTGTATAAACAAACTATTTTACAATGTAGTAAACTACAGTCAGCGCGTTGGAGTAAAAGTAAAGAGATAATTAGATATTGATTGCATAGCACACGTTTCCGATAAAGCCGCAAGCATCATATGAAAAAGCTATCCGAGTAGTCGGAAAGCTGGGAAGCAGAAGAGGAAGCAGGAATCGAAAGCGACAACCATAAAGGAAAGCTTTGCCCTGATCTCGCCGAAAAATAGAGAAAAAACGAAGGGAGAAACAAGGATGTGTATATATATATATATATACGAAGCCGGTTGCAGATGCTTTTGGCAGATTGTCTTTAGGCGTTGTTTAGCTCTCTTCCCTCTCTCGAGTCTCAACGAGAGCGGGCATTTCACTTTCCCTAACACGCTCGGGCCCTCCTCAATTCTATTACTGGGAGACCGTGCCACGCGCTTTCCAATACACCTTTCTCGGTGTTTCCCCTGCACTCACACAAGTGCGCGCGTCCACGCACACCCGTAAATATAGCTCTATCTCTCTCGACCTCCCCGATTCATTCAGTTGAATATCCCAGGGTTTAACGCGAATATGTGCTCAATGATATGTGTGAGAAACCGAGCGAGTTGCATTGGCATGGTATCTCGTATACGTCCGTCTGATCTCTATTATTCCCTTTCTCGAGTGTTATCGGCTGCTTCTTCGGTACTCCACTCGTGCACTTAGCCCCCTCTCCTCGCCCGCGGCACTGGCGTTTATTGAAATTGTTGCTCTGTTGCGCATTTTACGCTTTTCTCTGTTTATACAACGGTCTGCCTTCTAAGCTCAAAGATTGTCGGTTTCCGCGGATTAAGAGTATTATGTTTACCAAATTTCCTTCCCAACTTTCCCAAAGAGCCTCCGCTTTTCACTTCCTATTTGTATTCATTTTCTCAAATTTTACTATAATTTAATATGCTAAAACAACGGTACTAAGGCTGTAAAGTCATTTTACGAATATTTAATAATACCGAAACCATTCATAAGGAAATAATTTATCCTTTATGCGAGCAACGAAATATTATTATATAGCGTAAAAAAATTTACAAAATGTATTATCTTCCTCTATTCTTTAGCATTATTGGACAAAACCTGAAATACGACACTGATGGAAATAATCGTTTAAGGAGCAATTGTTGAATGTAAAAACTAATTTTAGGATTTGACTAAACTTTATACGATAACAACATCAGTGTGCATCCTAAAGCTAGAAAAATACAATTCAAATCTATTGTGACACTAAAAAACATCAAGGAACCTCACTTGGTGGTAAGACAAACGGCAATACGCAACTTCTCAAGTTGTGCAATGAATCGTTATCGTACTACTCTCTATGCGACCGTTCCGAAGGATTCACAGAATTGGATTTCCGTAGAGGTATATGATTTAGAGACGATGCTCCAAGCGCACGTATGTATCTCGCCGTGGGCCATGTCACTCGACCTGTCCAGTTCCAATTGCGTATACGAGCGCTCGCGCTCACATCAAACGCACCAGACTCCGCAGTAGCTTTATGCGCGCCAATTCGCACAGGACCAACACCAGCGGTACACACACGCACACACACACGAATGTACGTGATAATGCATATACACGTATCCTCATCACCCTATACTTGACGTGTAAGTGCCTGTTTTTGTAACAAATGCACACTCAAGTTCCAACATTTATTCAAACATTTCGCAAAATAAATCGATGAATATTATAGCTACGTTGTTTAAACTACTTTTCTACGTACTCGAAATATCTTGTGAATTATTTCTTTTGAAAATACAAGTGTGCTGGCTTGATTTAGTCACATTGATTTTGAACATTCATTTATTTAAATATAATTTGTTTTTAAAGGGAATTAATTATAGCGGGTTCAAGTTACTTGCATCATTGTTCTTCAATCGTAACTTACGAGTAAGAAAATTATCGCATATTTTATTACGCAAGATAGCTGCTCATGTAGTTTAAGGCGAGTAAAGAGTTCATTTTTATATTGTTAAGTTAGAATATTAATTACAAGTATAATTATTTATAAATAATTAAATACTTTAGTGTTGATAACGTTTCAATGTTATAGATATTCGAACAATTATGATGATACATACTTCTACATCTATTTTAACAACCTACGGTTTAAAGTTATTTAATAAAATTATTTTTAATATAGAAGAATAATACACTTTACAGAATGTAGAATTAAATATTTTACAAAACATTCAATTTTGCTAGAAAATATTTTCTCGCGATGAAAATGTGAAAATTTCAAGCATATTATTACTCTTAAAAGTATTTTTTATACTCTACAGTATAACGGTAATACGAAAATATTAAAAATAACTGATTCTATTGATTTAAATAAACAAGATAAAAAATGTTATACAGCGAATATTTAACATATTTTTAACTCATCGAAATTTTAATTAAAAATAAAAATATGTATATATATATGATATAGTACTTTTGCAAGCTATGCAAGTAGCGAGATAAATTCTTTTACTGTAACTAAAATATACAATTCTAAAACTAGATAATGCAATAAGTATTAGTAACTACCTTAAAAAATGACGTACAGAAACCAGTTGTTTCAAGATCTTTAGGTTAATTACATGAATACTAATATTTTGAATGTTCTAATGTGTAGTCAACAAATCATATATATATCATTTTTAGACCGTATATGTAAATTAGTATTTTAAAAAATGAAGCCATAATAAAGTTTCTAGCGGTGATTTGTAGCTATTTTAAAGAGCTTCGATTGCATTCTTTAATTTTTTGTAGTAAATGCGAAGCATAAACTGTGCTAACTATAGTTTAAAAAATATATATTTCAATTAAAACAAACATAATTTGATTACTTTAGTCATTAAAAAAGATTAATAATGATTAAATATTAATAAATCAAATTAAATTTTTATATATTGAAATAAATAAAAATAATACTTATAAATATAAATAATATACTTTATAATGTTATGTATATCTTCACCTTATAATAATAGATGACTTACTTTAGAGTTATTTGAATCACTCTTATTCCGTGATTATCACTCGCTGGAAAGGTGAGTAATTACTCTTCACCGATTGGCTCTGTTTTTACTAGTTAAAAGAGTGATTTATGGTTCGTTAGCAACGATTTTTCACTCCTCAAATTTTAGAGTGTAATAGATCTAGAAATACACAGTATGTGAGCATATAAGAAAAAAAGAGCTTTCTTTTATCAATAATCTATAGCTCTGTGCTGAATTTGAAACTAAATCTAATCTCATGAGGGTGTGCAGACTTGACTCTTTTGCTAAGGAATTTTTTAAAAACATAATTTTTCTCACTCTTGCACATACTGTTTTTTATTAATATAATTTTTATAATTTGCTTATTGCAAATAAAAATGTTTTAAATATTAGTATTAATATACAATTAACCTAAAGAGCTAGAAATGAATTACAATAAGTATTAAAATGCTACCCGACTGATTTCTGTACATCAATTTTTAAGTTAGATTTTATACAATGTTGCCAAAAGTTAAAGGACGGGAATGTAGTATTTACTGCATATGAAATTATTCATGATGTTTAACGTAACGTTTATCTTAATTATCAATAAATGAATGAAAAATTAATAATATTTATGTAAACTATAAATATTTTTGAAAATTTGAATTCGCGTTCGACGAATATGAAACGATAAGATAGAGTCTTCATGATATCGCGGTTATATACGTAGCCTATACGCATCGTATACGCTTCTCGACATACAACATAATATCGTGTGCGCGGTGGGTCATGTAGCTCTGATCCTCTAAATCTCGATATCTCGGTAATTGCCGAGTCCGGTGTCGATGTAATTAAGTGAACGATAGATTTCTCCAAATATGCACGCTCCACGCGTCCTCGACTTTACGTGCGCCACCCGCGTAAGAGCCACCGTATAGTGTTTAATCCTCCCGCGGTGCCGTTTCATGGCCACTGTGTATTTGAGCGTGGAGGTGTGCATGTGTGTGCGCACGCGTATATAAGCAGATTAATTACCAAAAGCTTACGATTCACCAGACGTTGATCGCGTCGGCCGACTAACTATGATAATTTTCAAGGCTAATCCGATCAATTACCTAGATATTTTTTCGGAACCGCATGCACTTTTGTCCAGGCGAAGAACTAGCGTTAATTACTAATGATTTTTACGGAGACTAGCTGTCAATGTTATGTGTAACAGTTTCAATTCCGATTACTAAGTAAAATCGAATGTTACGATATAAAACCTCTGGAGTGGGGTTAATAAGGCGGTGACCAAAAGGAAATTGCGAGGAACAAAGGGTAATCGCTAATGAGTCGTCGAAGGTGCTAGTTCGGCTACCTAAAGTTTTGGTACTCTTTGAAGAGTGATAGTAAAAATATCAACCATGACGACCGAATAAAAGTTATATAAATAAAAAAGCTACATAACAAAGTTCCTCGCAAAAGTATCAATACGCCATCATCAACTACACCGATGAAGAAATACGAGTCCGACTGTTCGTCAAGATTGCGCCTTTTCTTTTAAAATGAATAGGTATATAAATTAGATAAATTTGTTTATAACGTATTTTGTTGAAAATAGTTTTGGATTATTTTGTATTAATTGATTTCACTTATCAAACTTATTGTAAAACCAAAATCATTAAAGATATAAAATTAAAAGATTATAATGTGTCTTCTAATGTAAAGTTAAAATAAAATTATCACAATGGCGCTCAACTACGGGCAAAGGTTGATTTTAGAATTTTGAAGTAGTTATAATTTCAAATTTTTATAAATAACTTTGCTACGAATCTTTTCAATATTTGTTTGATTGTTTTGGCTATGCATGGAAGATACATATAAACACGCCTACGTAACAAAATCAGGTAGACTTTCAAAGCAAACTTATTCTGTTTTTAATTTTTCGACTGTTAAACGTAAACAAAAAATTAAAATGCCATTAATGGAGCGTGATGGTGGACATTCGACTGATACTTCAAATAATCAAATGGAGCATACTATAAACGAGGAACGATTACAATTGGAGAGAATGAGACAGCAAGTTGAAAATGAACGGGCCGAACTTGAAAAAATGAGAATGACATTGGAGGCGGAACAACGAAAATTACACAATGCGACTGTACGACAAGAAAATTCGAACCAACATCCTATTCCGCATCAACAAAATCAAATTGACGAAGGCAGAAACCAAAATCAAAATGCGCCTCTACAAGAACAACGACAGACTGTCGGCAACACTGCACAAGAGATTTGCTCATTTATAGGTAACTTAAATTCGAGTAATATAGATATTAAAATTCCAAAATTTTCAAATGAAAATAGTATTAATCCTCGCGAATTCTTAGAGCGTTTGGAAAGATATTTTGCATTAAAAAATATTAGTGAGGATAGAAAAATGTTATTAATTGAATTAGCTTTTGAAGGTAAAGCGAAACTATGGATAGAATTACAAGAAAATTTTATCAATTACGAACAATTTAAAACTAGATTTTTACAAGAATTTTATTCAATCCCAATTAAAGCAAAAATAAAAAGTAATTGGATGTTAAAAAAATACGATAATGAAATTAATTTACAAACATTTTATTATTCTCAAATTAAAGAAGCTAAATATTTTGATCCACCAATGCATATTTACGAAATAAATCATAATATATCTTTACAATTTCCACCATGGGTGCAAAAGGCTTTAGCAACCGTCGATTTTCGAGACAATCAAGCTATCGCAGAAGCGCTTGCTCGTTTGGATAGTGTAAATATAAATGATAAGCAGAGAGACTTTTCACGTAAACAAAATAGTAATTCGCAATTTGTACAGCCCGTTAGAGTAAGACAAATATCTGCGCAAGAGAGTAACCAATATAAATATGAAAATCGGAATTATAATAATCGAGAAATAAACGTACAGTATTAATATACAATTAACCTAAAGAGCTAGAAATGAATTACAATAAGTATTAAAATGCTACCCGACTGATTTCTGTACATCAATTTTTAAGTTAGATTTTATACAATGTTGCCAAAAGTTAAAGGACGGGAATGTAGTATTTACTGCATATGAAATTATTCATGATGTTTAACGTAACGTTTATCTTAATTATCAATAAATGAATGAAAAATTAATAATATTTATGTAAACTATAAATATTTTTGAAAATTTGAATTCGCGTTCGACGAATATGAAACGATAAGATAGAGTCTTCATGATATCGCGGTTATATACGTAGCCTATACGCATCGTATACGCTTCTCGACATACAACATAATATCGTGTGCGCGGTGGGTCATGTAGCTCTGATCCTCTAAATCTCGATATCTCGGTAATTGCCGAGTCCGGTGTCGATGTAATTAAGTGAACGATAGATTTCTCCAAATATGCACGCTCCACGCGTCCTCGACTTTACGTGCGCCACCCGCGTAAGAGCCACCGTATAGTGTTTAATCCTCCCGCGGTGCCGTTTCATGGCCACTGTGTATTTGAGCGTGGAGGTGTGCATGTGTGTGCGCACGCGTATATAAGCAGATTAATTACCAAAAGCTTACGATTCACCAGACGTTGATCGCGTCGGCCGACTAACTATGATAATTTTCAAGGCTAATCCGATCAATTACCTAGATATTTTTTCGGAACCGCATGCACTTTTGTCCAGGCGAAGAACTAGCGTTAATTACTAATGATTTTTACGGAGACTAGCTGTCAATGTTATGTGTAACAGTTTCAATTCCGATTACTAAGTAAAATCGAATGTTACGATATAAAACCTCTGGAGTGGGGTTAATAAGGCGGTGACCAAAAGGAAATTGCGAGGAACAAAGGGTAATCGCTAATGAGTCGTCGAAGGTGCTAGTTCGGCTACCTAAAGTTTTGGTACTCTTTGAAGAGTGATAGTAAAAATATCAACCATGACGACCGAATAAAAGTTATATAAATAAAAAAGCTACATAACAAAGTTCCTCGCAAAAGTATCAATACGCCATCATCAACTACACCGATGAAGAAATACGAGTCCGACTGTTCGTCAAGATTGCGCCTTTTCTTTTAAAATGAATAGGTATATAAATTAGATAAATTTGTTTATAACGTATTTTGTTGAAAATAGTTTTGGATTATTTTGTATTAATTGATTTCACTTATCAAACTTATTGTAAAACCAAAATCATTAAAGATATAAAATTAAAAGATTATAATGTGTCTTCTAATGTAAAGTTAAAATAAAATTATCACAATGGCGCTCAACTACGGGCAAAGGTTGATTTTAGAATTTTGAAGTAGTTATAATTTCAAATTTTTATAAATAACTTTGCTACGAATCTTTTCAATATTTGTTTGATTGTTTTGGCTATGCATGGAAGATACATATAAACACGCCTACGTAACAAAATCAGGTAGACTTTCAAAGCAAACTTATTCTGTTTTTAATTTTTCGACTGTTAAACGTAAACAAAAAATTAAAATGCCATTAATGGAGCGTGATGGTGGACATTCGACTGATACTTCAAATAATCAAATGGAGCATACTATAAACGAGGAACGATTACAATTGGAGAGAATGAGACAGCAAGTTGAAAATGAACGGGCCGAACTTGAAAAAATGAGAATGACATTGGAGGCGGAACAACGAAAATTACACAATGCGACTGTACGACAAGAAAATTCGAACCAACATCCTATTCCGCATCAACAAAATCAAATTGACGAAGGCAGAAACCAAAATCAAAATGCGCCTCTACAAGAACAACGACAGACTGTCGGCAACACTGCACAAGAGATTTGCTCATTTATAGGTAACTTAAATTCGAGTAATATAGATATTAAAATTCCAAAATTTTCAAATGAAAATAGTATTAATCCTCGCGAATTCTTAGAGCGTTTGGAAAGATATTTTGCATTAAAAAATATTAGTGAGGATAGAAAAATGTTATTAATTGAATTAGCTTTTGAAGGTAAAGCGAAACTATGGATAGAATTACAAGAAAATTTTATCAATTACGAACAATTTAAAACTAGATTTTTACAAGAATTTTATTCAATCCCAATTAAAGCAAAAATAAAAAGTAATTGGATGTTAAAAAAATACGATAATGAAATTAATTTACAAACATTTTATTATTCTCAAATTAAAGAAGCTAAATATTTTGATCCACCAATGCATATTTACGAAATAAATCATAATATATCTTTACAATTTCCACCATGGGTGCAAAAGGCTTTAGCAACCGTCGATTTTCGAGACAATCAAGCTATCGCAGAAGCGCTTGCTCGTTTGGATAGTGTAAATATAAATGATAAGCAGAGAGACTTTTCACGTAAACAAAATAGTAATTCGCAATTTGTACAGCCCGTTAGAGTAAGACAAATATCTGCGCAAGAGAGTAACCAATATAAATATGAAAATCGGAATTATAATAATCGAGAAATAAACGTACAGAGATATAATAAACATTTTTACAATACAAGACCTTATAATTATAATAATCAATATAAACATCAAAAAAGAGAACAACAAAATAATAATTTTTTTTATAATAATAGGCAACATAATAATTTTAATAGACATCAAAATAGTAATTTTCCTTATACAAATACTCTACAAAATAATCAATTTTATAATGCAGATCCGCACCAGAATCATAATTTTATATATACAAATACGCAACAAAATCGTAATTTTACATATCCAAATATTCAGCAAAATCGTAATGTATCATATCCGTATAATTCTTCGAATCAAAGTAGAGAGCAACATGGATATATAAATCAACCTGATACACAAATAATACAAGCGTCTAATACACAACAAACATCACTTAGTAGTAATGAAAATCAAAGTATAAATCAAAATACAAATAATCAAGCTTTAAACTCGCCTTTGACACGTTGAATTGCGATCCGTCGGCGTGTCACAAATTTTTTGATTTCGTGGATGATCTTTCTTATGATGTTAATAGACAAAGTAGTGAATTAGAAAATAAATCGAATAATACAATTTATCAAAGTCCGCATTTATTTCTGAAAATAAAGGATCGTATTGTTAAAGCGCTTATTGATACAGGGAGTCAAATAACAGCGGTGTCTAGAGAATTTTATGAAAAAATTAATATTGATAAAGATATTCAAGAATTACCCGTATCTAATGTTGTGGTCTCGACAGCGATAGGTAAAAAAGCAACGACAGTAAACAATCAAATTTTATTAGAATTTGAAATAAATAATATGAATTATAATAATACACATTGCTTTTTAGTTATACCGTTTTTGTCTAACGAAATTATTTTGGGTAACGATTGGTGTATAAAAAATAGTATAAATTTAAATTATGAAAACTATAAAATCAAAGTAAAAAATAAAGATATACCTTCTTCATCAATGTTATTCGAGTGTGCCCCATCAGACAAATTAATTGTATCGAAAAATGATAACATAATGTACATTTATTTAGTACATTATAAAGAAATAAGAAATCATTTTAATAATTTAAATAAAAAAGAAAGTGATTTGAATACAAGTAGAAAAAATAAAATTTTGATAGAGAATGAAAATTCAGAGAAAGAAAATAATAAGTTAACGAGTAGTGAAAATAATAAAAGTTTAAAAATTACTAGTGATGATAATATAAATGATGTAAATATAGTAAATTTAAGTAATAATGAACATAAGATAAATAATAGATTAAACGTAAATATTGATGAAATTGAAAATGAAGTGATTTATGGGGCTAATATATTTAATATTAATCAGACTCAAAAAATTTTAAATAAAAATGTAAATGATAATAAGATTAATAATGATTTGTCTGATGAGATACGATCGATTGCGTCTTCACTAGTAACAATTGATGAAGTACAAAAGAAGCAATTTATGGATTTTTTATTTGAATTTAAAGATTTATTTATTGATAAACCCGGCGGTGTTCTAGGATACAAACATGAGTTAAAATTAACAACAAAGGCTCCCGTTATAAATAAAAATTATCCAGTTCCGATGGCGCTTAGAAGTGACGTTGAAATTGCAATCAAAGATATGCTAAACGTAGGTATAATAGAAAGAGCTATAAGTCCATTTTGCAACCCGCTCCGTATCGTAAGAAAGAATGATGGTAGCATAAGAATTTGCCTTGATGCGCGACATGTAAATAAATATATCGAAGACGATCATGAAACGACACCTTTAATTCAGGAGATTTTGCAAAAATATCCATTTTCATCGCTATTTTCGAAGCTCGATGTAAAAAATGGATATTGGCAAATATTACTTGAAGAAAAATCACGACCTTTAACCGCTTTTTTATTTAATGGTAAAATGTACCAATTTAGAGTTTGTCCTTTTGGAATTAAAACTGCTGGAAGTGGTTTTATTCGTGCTGTTAATAATGCCTTAGAAAATAATTTTTCAAAAGAATTATCCGTGTATATTGATGATTTCTTAATCGGTACAAATAGTTTTGATCGTCATTTACAAGTATTAAGAAAATTATTCTCTAATTTATTAAAAAATAATTTTACATTAAAACTTTCAAAATGTGAATTTTTTAAGCGCGAAATAACTTTTTTAGGTTTTATTATATCTTCGAAAGGTGTCTCTTCTAATCCAAGTAAAGTAGAACGAATACTTAATTTCGAAGAACCCAAGAACCAAAGACAATTACAAAAATTTATAGGGGTTTGTAATTATTATAGAATTCTTAGTATTAAATATAGTAATTTTATTGAACCATTTAGAGATTTACTGCGAAAGGGTGCAAAATGGAATTGGACACTACAACATTCTCAGGCCTTTAAGAAATTAAAACAGAATTTTTTAAATACCGTTTGTTTAAGTCATATTCTTCCTAATAAAATATTTAAATTACAGACTGATGCAAGTAATTCTGGAATAAGTGGCGTTTTGTATCAAATCGATGATAATGGTAATCATCGAATAGTTGCACTCGTGAGTAGATGCCTTTCTATCGCCGAATCTGCTTACACAACTTGTGAAAAAGAATTACTTGCAATCATATATTCAGTTTCTAAATTACGAGATTATTTAATAGCAAATCATTTTGAAATCATAACGGATCATAAAGGCTTATTATTTTTATCATCAACAATGTTTCACAATAGTCGGCTCATAAGATGGAATCTATTACTTCAACAGTATAATTATACAATCAAGTTCTGTAAGGGTTCTGATAATATAGTTGCAGACTTCTTTAGCAGAAATCCAGAGAGTAAGTTTTTAGAAGATAGGTCAAATGAAACATTAACAATAACAGCTTTACAACAATATTTTTCACCCGAAATAAATAATAAAGAAAATATATTAAAGATAATGAATGTATTAATGAAAGATAAGTCTTTACATGACGATATAAAGAATCTATCTAGATTGCAACATGAAGATGTTGTAATAAAAAAATTAATTGAGGCGCGTAAAAATAATGAAGAATTATCTCAACTTAAAATTTATAATAATATTATTTTCCAATGCGAAAAGGGCAGTAATATTTGGCGAATTATTATACCGGAAATAATGAAACAAAAATTAATTAATCAGATTCACGAAAAGCTTGGACATCCCGGAGTATACAAAACATTCAATTACATAAAAAAATTTTATTATTGGCGCGCAATGCACAAGGACATTAAAAGATACATTATCACTTGTGACATATGTCAACGTGTAAAATATTTGTCAATTCCTATGGAAGGAGAATTTCAAATAATTACAGCATCTGCTCCATCTGAGATGGTCACTGTAGATTTTTATGGTCCTTTGCCTCGCGCTAGGGGGGGAGTAGAATACCTGTTCGTTGTACTCGATGTATTCTCAAAGTATGTTACCTTATATACAATGAAAAAGGCTACAACACGTGCTTGTTTAAATCGCATATTTAATGAATATATCAGTAAATGTGGTCAACCTAAAAAAATATTAAGTGACCATGGCTCGCAATTTACGTCACCGGTTTGGAAAAACACTCTCGAAAAAGCGGGAATTAAAGTACTTTACAGCTCGATACGCCACCCCCAATCTAATCCTACCGAACGAGTAATGCGCGAAATCGGTAGGTTGTTCAGGACCTTTTGCAGTCAGAAACATACAACGTGGGTTGAATATGTACCAAAAATACAAAATTTATTGAATATTACTACCCATTTTACAACGGAATTAACCCCACAAGAACTTCATTTTGGTAAGCCTATTTATGATGAAATAAAAAAAATTGTATCATTTCCGCAGCTTCCTGAAATAAACAGAGAATATCTTATAACGTTAGCACACAAAAATATAATCAAAAATTATAATAGACGCATTAAAAATCAAAAGAGTATATCCAAAGTGGACCTTAAACCTGGAGATTTAGTTTTGCTTCGTGTAAAGCATCTTTCAAACGCTTTAGACAAGGTAACCCATAAATTCTTTAATTTATTTGAAGGGCCTTACAAAATTTCTCGTACGATCGGAAGAAACGCGTTTGCTTTAATCGAAATAAACGATTCAAATAAAGAAATAGGAACCTATAACAGAGCAAATCTTAGAAAATATTATTCGCGTACGCTTTGAAAGTCGCATATGTTTATTAATTAAAAATAAGTAAATAAAGCAAAAAATAAGTGTAATAGAAAAAATATATATAAATTATATAAAACATTAATTTCTATATAATGAATATGAAATTTATAAAATATTATAAAGTAATAGATATAACGTTTTAAAATATGACGTGATTAAGAATCTGAAATAATAATAATATAGTGATTAGTCTAGTTTTCTGTAAATAAAATAGATATTAAGATAATGTAGTTATTAAATATAATGATATTATATTCAATACTTTAGCGATGTACAGACAATAAATTAATTGTGTATTAAGATTTCAAAATAATATTATTTTGAATTGCGCTGAGAAAGTAATTTATGATTGTCTTATGCGATTAATTTTAATAGTATGAATAATTATAGAAATGCGAATTTTAGTAGAATGAATTTTGATATCAAACGTTTTAATAAAAGTTTATATATAGTCTACGGCGAACATATGAGTACTCCTATGATCGATTATTTAGATGTTATGTAAATAGTGTTAAAATTATAAAAATGTAAAAGTTAATCAATTAATACAAAAAACCGTTTGAGTAAAACGAATAAATAATAATTGAAACGCTTGATCGTAAAAGGTAATATCAATAATAGTCGACTCTGTATCATTTTTGCTTATAATTACAAATTAAGCAAAAAAGGGGGGGAATTGTAACAGTTTCAATTCCGATTACTAAGTAAAATCGAATGTTACGATATAAAACCTCTGGAGTGGGGTTAATAAGGCGGTGACCAAAAGGAAATTGCGAGGAACAAAGGGTAATCGCTAATGAGTCGTCGAAGGTGCTAGTTCGGCTACCTAAAGTTTTGGTACTCTTTGAAGAGTGATAGTAAAAATATCAACCATGACGACCGAATAAAAGTTATATAAATAAAAAAGCTACATAACAAAGTTCCTCGCAAAAGTATCAATACGCCATCATCAACTACACCGATGAAGAAATACGAGTCCGACTGTTCGTCAAGATTGCGCCTTTTCTTTTAAAATGAATAGGTATATAAATTAGATAAATTTGTTTATAACGTATTTTGTTGAAAATAGTTTTGGATTATTTTGTATTAATTGATTTCACTTATCAAACTTATTGTAAAACCAAAATCATTAAAGATATAAAATTAAAAGATTATAATGTGTCTTCTAATGTAAAGTTAAAATAAAATTATCACATATGCAAGTCGATATTTAAGAAGATAACGTTGTATATTCAATGTATTATTTGTATATTCATTCGAATTCGATTATAATATGAGTTTATTATATTCGTTCATTAATTTACGATAATTACATCTAGACCGAATTAATTTTTAATAAGCTTTTTTAATGCGTATATACTCGTATTTTTTTCATTAGTGTTTAATTCACATTGGATTTACTTAAGTAATTAATAAATAAATTGATGAAATTTAATTAATTTAAAGGACAAGTGACAACCATCATTTACACATAGTACAGTATTTGGATGTTTAAAATTCAATCTGAAATTAATAACGAAAAGCTGATTTTATTTTATATCCTCCTTCTCACACATTTAGTCGCATCGATTTACGTGAAAATACATATATATATATATATATATATATATATATATGTGTGTGTGTGTGTGTGTGTGTGTGTGTGTGTGTGTGTGTGTGTGTGTGTGTGTGTGTGAGTGTGTGTATATATATAAATGTATGCATACGTACATTTGTGAATCTATGTGTGCATACCGAGAACTTATATACTAATAATTTAAATACTGTAACATACAATTAAATCAAAGAGAAAAGTAAATGCAGATTATTTACATTTTACACGAATACTTTGTAAACCATCGCGATAAAAACCATTTTATTTTGCAACTGTAATCCCACCTACCGAAAATACATTGATTTTAAATGAAGAATTTACATGCAATATTATTTATATTCAAGACTAATAAATTTATTATATATTAATTAAAATTACGTATACTTTCATGCACAGAGCCTTCTTTGGCATTTGTCCAAATTGGACCCACAAAAAATAATATTCTTTTTAACCCAATAACCCAATTAAATGTTAGAAACCAAATGTTTTTAAGTGTTAGAAACAACCTTCAAGAATTATTCCATCCTCAAAAGTGAGTAATTTCAATTTTTTTCAAAAATAGGTATTTATGAAGTTATTTATCTCAATACCTAACAACGTATATTGTATAACATTAAATACAACTTTTTCTATAAAAATTCTGTAGAATGTAACCACCTGGGTTAGAATTCTTAATTTCAAAATCAAGTTTATACAAACTCTATGACACTATTGTGACATATAGCGTCCATGCACAATTGACTTTTTCATGTAAAAGTTTAAAAAATACCTTGCATTACCTGCTATCTGGTTCGAAGAATTTTATTGACCTACATTTTGGTCAATAGTTACTTGAAATCAAAGAATTGTCATAAAGTCAACAAAATGACATTTGTTTTATTTACATTTTTTTATTCTTTTTCATATAAACATTTGAATTTTCGATATAACCTTTTAAATATTAAATGATTACATGATCCCGGCGCAGCCAATGAAATAAATGTTATTTTGGCTTCACTTTTATACCCATCTCTTTTTTACAAGTGATTACGATACTGAACTTTTGTTCATCATCTACTGTTCTATTTACTATTTTGTAAGGTTTTCTATTAAACAAGTTGACAATAAGTTTAATTTAAAAATTGGTGATAGAAACCTTAGAGAATTACAATTAAAAATAATCAATATCTTACATCAAATTGTGTTAGCTGGTCAGCTGTCAAATTGAAATACATAATTGTTTACTTAATAAATTGTATTATCATAGGCTTTTAACTTTTTTTAATAATCAATGTGTATAATTTTAAATTGTTTTAAAATAGATTTGAATTCAGATTTCTTGTTGGAAACCGTGGGAAATATCAATTGCTGATTCGAGTCTACACAGAAAAACGAAGTTATAACCGCCATATTTAGATTTCCACAGTATTTCTAATAAGGAATCTGAATTCAAATCTATTTTACAACTAAAACTATAATGTGTATACATTGATTACTAAAAGATTTAAAAGCCTATGATAATACAATTTATTAAGTAAATAATTGTGTATTTCAATTTGACAGCTATGTCCGGCTAACACATTTGATGTAAAAGTTTGATTGTTTTTAATTATAATGTTCAAAGGTTTCTATTACCAGTTATTAAATGAAACGTATTGTCTACTTCTTACATAATATTTACATAATAAAAAAAGTTGAAATTACTCACATTTTGAGGTTAGAATAATACTTGACGAAATTGTTTTTAACACTTAAAAACTTTTACCTGTCTCATGGAAAACATCTCAAGCCTTTACAAAAAATTTGATGCATTTTAAAATTATGGCCAGACCAGTTGATGTGAAATTACTCATATAGATATTTCCATGCAATCGAAAACTTCGGAACACACGTCAATATATTTTTAGTAATGTAGTGTTGTCCCAAAAAAGAATCGGTGAAGAAAACGGATTAAAAGAATCAATTTTTTTGAATGGATGTCTCTTGATGAAGAGACGCGGAGAGTTTCTGAATTATTGATTCTGCAAGTATATTTTAAGGTTACGCGCTTATCGTCGTAAATAAAATGTATCTTCTGGATACAATATTGTAAAAGGAATATTATAGTGGAATTGTTTGATTATCAGTGAATGAGTCAGTTAAACTTAGCAATTAGCTACCAGGAATATTATCAGACATTAATAAAAAATTTTTATTTACTTTTAGTTCAATAGTAAACAAAATAACATTTTTTAACTATATACGCATTTATAATCGTAAGAAACAGGTTTAAAATTAAATAAAATATTAAATGGAAGTTGTAGTGCATATAGCTTACAATTATGCGGTAAATAACAAATTGAGTAAACCGCTCTTTAGTATGTGTGTAAGTAGCTTTTAATCATAAACACGATTAATTTATGGATTTCGCATTCATCATAAACAAAAATGAATATATCAAATTGTTGAAATTATATAAACTAATGAAATAAACTATTATATTAATTATATTACATATTATGTAAATTTATAAAACTTGAAATATAGATTAAATGTATAAATAAAATACTTTTATAGAATCACTAAAGTTATGCATTTACACATTTTAAAATTTTTTTTTCACATCAAGAATGAAACAACACGTTTTCTATAGTTGAGTAATTTTTTATAAAAAAAATTTTATTCTACATACTTTTATTACAATAAACTTTTATTGCAGTGAAGTGCAAGAAGAATGCCTTAAGTACATCGATCAAAGCGATTTAATTGCGGACGTGGCATTTAATTGGTAGATATCAGATGCTCTCGCACCAAACAAGTTAAAGCTGTTGCTCTCCCTCGTCTCTCCCCGTTGTCGATGTACACGTAAGGCAGCAAGGTCTAGCATGCGGCTGAGTAGCGTTTTCACCGGCGTGTCAGCGCCAGGAAGCAATATAACCGCGAGCGAACACCAACGCGCCGCTTCTTCATAGTAGGTAGCACAGCTCCGGAATGCCTCGAGGCTTTATATTCTTGATTCTTCTTCTTCTTCTCCTCCTCTAACGAGTGATGTAGGAAGAAAGTAAGACTGTGCGAGATATATACAATCACGGGAAAAGACGGAGGTAAGCTCCACGAAAGACGGTACAGGTATATACGCGAACATGGGAAAAAAGATTCGAACAAATACAGGTACATTGAAAAACATCGTATATATGTATTTTATACTTTTCTTAAGTTGAATTATATTAAATGTATTGCTTACAACTTCTCTCGACATAATTATTTACTAATTTTGTACATATGTATGTGTCCGTGATAAATTTACTGAAACTATTTTTTCATCCTAACAAATTTCGTTTTAAAAATTATGATATGTTCAACTTTAATATTAATGCTTATACGTGGTTTCCAATTATAATGATTGAATAATGGAAAGCACTATAGCGAATTAATTTAATAATTTGTAATTGCTTAGGGGAAATTAAATCTTATATCGATGTGTCAAACAATCGATCGAAGTGTGTAACAATAATGAACTCAATACGGCACTACAGCGCATAAACAACTCTGAAAGCTCAATCACAGGAAAATTAAGCGGGAGGTATTCACCCGTCGCACCGCAAGTCAAACAGACACACAACCAACACTCTCAAGCACAGTTATAACTCGGCACACACATATTATACATCCACGTACGTAGATATATAGATACAGATATAGATATATAAATATACGTGCACATGTGCATACAGAGGCGTGTTTCAATCATCGTGGGTGCACCAGGAGCGACGGCCCCGCCGCAATTCGAGCTTTCGTCACCTCGTTTCGACGCACGCATTAATTCCAACGCGTCTCTCTTTCAGCCCCGGAAAATTATGCTAAAATTCAGTTAATGACGAGCGTGCAATAGTGTCACAATTAGGATGCCAAACGACACACGCAAAATCCTCACGCCATTTAAGCGGTTTCCCCACTTTCCCTATACCCAAAGTGCTATGTAGAGGACGTTGAGAAAACTCGCAAATTAAAAGAGAGGCTGTGTAACTCCCGCGGCTTTTAAGAATGTACCTTAATTGAATCCCGGCTCAGTTAGGGGTCTCTATGCGTTTTGGTTTCTACCGCTCGGGTTTTCAACTCTGTCATTTTTCACGTCTCTTTGTCTCCTCGCAAACGTTTTTCCCCGCCCGTTATTTCCCACTCCCTGCGTGATGTCTGCAACAAGCTTCCCGCGGCATTTAAATTACAAATGTCGAGTTCGCTTACATACATAGGTGGCTAAATAGGCGTAATGCATCCCCGAGCTTGCGATCATTTCTCTTAATGCTAATGAGTTTTTCTGTGTTTGACTAGTATGATTAATTTATTTTTTAATCAAAAAATATCAAGAGCTTTTAATAACTTTTATACACGTATGTGCATTTAATAACATTACTCGCTAATCTGCATTTTCCTTGCAAAACATTATTTTGCCATTGATTATTTTAATTTTGTATTGTTATACCAAAGTCATATTTGTCCGACCTAATTGCAATGCTAATTGCCAACGTAATATACTTGCAAACAAAGCACGTACTCTTGTTACTACTCTGCAGGGGACAATTGGTTGAAACTTGAATTTGATTCCGGTTAGACTATATACATTTTTATTTGCATTTTAAGAAAATGCATTTTTATATTTTCACTTCTTTATTCTTAATTTCTCCAAGCTTATTTTACATTGCGTTCAAAATGAAAAAGTTACTTTTATAAAAAATATTACGTTACCTATAAAATGCAAGTTAAACTGTTATACTCTGTTTCACTAATAGTAAAATTGTATTGCAATCAATCTATTATGATTATGAATAAAGTACAACGTGTTACAATATTATAAATATTCTCAATAATTTTACTTTAGCAAAATGTAATGAAAAAGTAAGTATTTAGAAGCCATGACCTCATCGCATGTGCGATATAGGAAACGTTGAGCTCGTCAAATGCAAACGCTTGCGTTTATAAAGCTCTATGCAAAGAAACCGCCAATTTGAAGGCGTTGTGTGGAGTTGAAAAAGAGAAAAGAACGGTAAAACGCATGTAAGGAAATGACAAAGCAGTGAGTCGGTAAGGCGACGTGGTTTAACCAGGGAGCCAAATACGGGGAGAGGTCAAAATGATCCCAGTGTACACCCGAATCCTTTGACTTTGTTCGCGTCTCGACCACGAAATGAGTATCGAAGAGAAAGAGGAACAATGCGGAGGCGGAGGGAAGCTGCTTCCCAGATTATATGCAGAGGCACGATCCTCCCGAGCCAAGGCCCTATGCAAATCCCTCCTGCGGTGAATGGCCTCCCCGATGCACCGAGAAATTTGCATGAGCTTATATACATAGATAATACGAACGCGCCCTCAAGATAAAAAAGATGAGGAACTGGTACACGGCTCATAATTAATGAGCATCAAGATGAAAAACTTCTGATTGATTGATTAAGGAAAAGCCTTGATCGAGCATATTTCGATACGCATCTACAGTCTAAATTGTAAGTTGAAATACTATTTCAAAACTGATTATAATTTATAAATTTATAAACTGCAATGGTAAAGATCTTGTATAGGGGTGGGGGTCCGATTTGGTCGAATGTTCATTCAAAATGTGTGCAATATTTCGAATTTTAAAAATTAGAATAACTTTTTTGTTATTTCGAACCGAAAAAAATAGAATGATCATTATTTCGAAAGTAATAAAATCGTCAGATATTTGGTATTAGGCGCAATATTATGAATTCCAAATAGTAGATAAATAATTTTCTGTTTTAATTGTCTGTTAGCAAGATGTAAATAGACAAATAGTATACAAGTTATTTCTCTACACTATAAGTTCGAATTTTGGAACAAATTAGTAAAAACTGAAGAGTGCATTACTTTCGAAATAAGAACCATTCTATTTCTGTTGTTCTAAATAATAAAAATACATTTCTAATTTTTGAAATTCAAACAATGCACACATTTTGAATGAGCATTCGACAAATCGGACCCCACCCTTGTATAGGTGTTGTATTACAATGCTAATTGCCAACGTAATATACTTGCAAACAAAGCACGTACTCTTGTTACTACTCTGCAGGGGACAATTGGTTGAAACTTGAATTTGATTCCGGTTAGACTATATACATTTTTATTTGCATTTTAAGAAAATGCATTTTTATATTTTCACTTCTTTATTCTTAATTTCTCCAAGCTTATTTTACATTGCGTTCAAAATGAAAAAGTTACTTTTATAAAAAATATTACGTTACCTATAAAATGCAAGTTAAACTGTTATACTCTGTTTCACTAATAGTAAAATTGTATTGCAATCAATCTATTATGATTATGAATAAAGTACAACGTGTTACAATATTATAAATATTCTCAATAATTTTACTTTAGCAAAATGTAATGAAAAAGTAAGTATTTAGAAGCCATGACCTCATCGCATGTGCGATATAGGAAACGTTGAGCTCGTCAAATGCAAACGCTTGCGTTTATAAAGCTCTATGCAAAGAAACCGTCAATTTGAAGGCGTTGTGTGGAGTTGAAAAAGAGAAAAGAACGGTAAAACGCATGTAAGGAAATGACAAAGCAGTGAGTCGGTAAGGCGACGTGGTTTAACCAGGGAGCCAAATACGGGGAGAGGTCAAAATGATCCCAGTGTACACCCGAATCCTTTGACTTTGTTCGCGTCTCGACCACGAAATGAGTATCGAAGAGAAAGAGGAACAATGCGGAGGCGGAGGGAAGCTGCTTCCCAGATTATATGCAGAGGCACGATCCTCCCGAGCCAAGGCCCTATGCAAATCCCTCCTGCGGTGAATGGCCTCCCCGATGCACCGAGAAATTTGCATGAGCTTATATACATAGATAATACGAACGCGCCCTCAAGATAAAAAAGATGAGGAACTGGTACACGGCTCATAATTAATGAGCATCAAGATGAAAAACTTCTGATTGATTGATTAAGGAAAAGCCTTGATCGAGCATATTTCGATACGCATCTACAGTCTAAATTGTAAGTTGAAATACTATTTCAAAACTGATTATAATTTATAAATTTATAAACTGCAATGGTAAAGATCTTGTATAGGTGTTGTATTACAATGCTAATTAATATTAAATACGTTTAGAAAAGTGTGAACGTTCTATGTTGCACTGTATAAAATGTGCGTAATAAAACGCGTTGTTGTAGATTTTAAACTTTTTTTTCTTTATCTTTTAGTTGTGACATAATCATTTGTGCAAAAAAGACTGTAACCAAGTTTTTACAACTTTGGACTTATATTCTATGGACTACCGATACTCGTAAAGAATCTAGTACCTGATTGAAAGCTGCTGTAAACTTTACGGTGACAGGAACGTAAATATATATATGTATAGAAGATTTGTTAAAGTCTCTAAGGGTGTGAAGTTTACAATAAATGTGTCATTTATATTTTGTTGGTGATAACTTTGTCGTCACTGTAATGTCTTATGTATAATTTAATATATAGCGTTCATAGTCGATAAATTCTTTAAGCTCTTGTATTATTATTCATAGTATTTAATAAAACTTGAAATAGTTAGATCTACGAATCAAATAAAAGGTTTGTTTTATTTCAAGACATATTTAAAAATAACTGTTATTAGAAAATGTAAAACGTTTATTTTATATTTTTGATATAAGCTTTCTTTATTTCATATACCATTCGCTAAATATAGTGAAAAAGGATACAAATCATAAAAGTATTATTTTTAATTTTGTACACATAATGATTAGAACTAATGTTCCGAATGTATTCCACAATATTTAGAAGTTATTGCACCAATTTTTATTGTTTTCAGCTTCAATCTAGTCCTTAGATATCCAATAACCCTTAAGTCAAGCAACATTTTTTTCGTTCATAACATAATCGGAACATAAAAAGAAGATTTAACATTTATATAACAAAATTTATTGTATACACCGAATAAACAAGATAAAAATGAATACTGTTCATAAAATAAAATTAGAGTTGCAAATGTAAATAAATACAATATCTCTAAATAAATAGAGGATCGAGTGAGTTTATACAGGAATGTATATACTAACGAGATGTGACCGAGAGCAGAAGTAAGTCGAAAACGTTAAATCCTCGAGAGAAAAAGATAGGTACGTTATTCTCTTCTATTCTTACCAATGGGTTGCTCAGAGTTAAATCGATCGTTGCACTGCTCCGAGCGCTGAAATAAATCTGCACGACGAAGGAGAACGCGACTTCGTAGCTCTTATCAGGTGGGGGTAAGCATTCGCATCGCGTCGTCGAGGTGCAAATCGATTGCACCAATTCCGATTCCTCGATTCTTCAAGGTAAGACATTCGCTCGCGTAATTCCTATCTGTTCTACCATGGAAATGCGCTGATTCGGACAAACAGAACCGGCAACTTTTATTTCATTGGATAAATCAAATGTTTAATCGTCTTCGAGAGGTCTCTAATGGATGTGTATACACAGATGGGGGACGTGTAAGGTTGTTTAGCTAAATAGAGCTAAGGTGATTGGATAGCTTCTTCTTTTAAGTAAAGCTTCATGTGAAACTGGGGCAATGGATACAACTGTGATGGAAAGCTCTTCTACTATTTACAACTATACGATCCTATTTACTAGATGACCCTGTGCAAACCTATGTATTATTTATTATTCCAATTTCTAAAAGCTAATTTCTTTTATATTAATGTTTCAAATTATTTTTTGTGAAGTAAAGAAAAAATAATAGTAACAGCATACATCAGCTACATTGATGTTTAAATAAATATTTAAATGTCAATATTGTTCATTTTTAAAATAAGAATTTTCAAGTATTTATTTTCGAAACGAATAATTGTATTATAGAGTATTGCATGATTGTCAAATATATTACTACAGTACCGTATCATACCAGATATCTGAACAGTATCCAATTATTGAACATTTTATAATACGAATAATAACAATAAGTAATTTTTGATAAAAAAAGTAGTTGGATAACTTTGTCAAACAATAGATCAAATAAAAAATTACGATATTTTACATATAGAATTAAAATTTACAAATTAATAAAAGCGTATAAAATTGAAAAATTGAATTTTTCATTTTATGAACCACGATTAGCAGATGAACCAAATTTGATGTGAGATTAATTGCTTGTCTTTCGGAGAAATTGTGTAAACAAGCACTTAAAATTATACTGTGTAAAATAATCACATAATAATTTATGATAACATTTAGTATTATTAGTTGTCACAGAAAATCTAGACAGTTGTCGTATATGTACCATAACTAAGTTTGATACAGTATGAAAATATTGTGGTTTTAAGTTAAATTATAATATCTTACTTGTTCAGTATGTCAACGAATGTTTTACTTTTCAGTAAATTTTGCTGTTATAGTTAGCGTATTAATTTGTTTATCCTACACGTAAATAATGTACAAGTCAAATATTAATTGTTTACGAGAATCGATTTTTGACTTCTAGCTCGGAAGGGTGCGAGCGATTTACCGATGTCGAATTTGCCACGCTCTTGCTGATTGTCGTCCTTCGTATTGTCCTCGTGTATGTGTCCAGTGACAATTTGTTGCTGGTCATTTTATGCAATTTTATACAATAGTTACTGCAATATAAATATAAACTAGAAATTACTTGACTAAAAATAAAATATGTCGTTGATAGAACGTTTCGGTCGATTGTGTAATTCAGTCTCTATGACATAAATCAAAGAAAAATAAAAAATCATTCAAGGTAATGAACTTAATCTGTATCGATAAACTGTAAATCGTTTTGTACCTAACATATTACTTTTTGTTAACGGTGTTATATTCCCCTCATTTAAGTTCTCATTCAACCATTAGTGTTTCCTTTTTCCTTTAAACTATATATAACTCCCACGTCTTGTCGTTGGAAGAAGGATTTCGATCCTTTGAAATACGCGATCCTCTTGAATTCCTCGCGCCTCCGCCACTTTTTCTCGTAGTCTCGTCTCTTTACCGGCGTAGTCCTTACGGCTTCGCATTTTTCCAGCTGGCGCGTGAACCCAAGCGAAGAATCGTGTTCTTCGGGCTCTTTCTCTTTTCCCCTCGTTTTTCTCAGCTCATTCACGGTACTCAACAAAAAAAAATTATTCGCGATACTTTCGTACGGACTTGTCATCTCTGTTCGAAACTTCCCTTTTCCGCTTTTATTTTTCATTTTGTTATCCTTATGGGTTTATCGACTCTCGCAAAAAAAGCAAACTGAAATATGATACAATTTACGAGTTGGCTAATGAAGTACAATGCATTAAAAATATACATATATTCGTAGACCTACACGCATACAACATTTTTCTATACTAATTTATTCAATACATTTATCAGATTATTAAATTAAGTATTTAATCATTCGAAAATCCTTTGTCTCATTTTAAAGATTTTAGTGTAAATTTGATTTTAAAGTATATAAAAGAACTAAATATAAATGTATAAATAAATTTATTTGTCTTCTGAAATTATAAGCAAATATTTTAAGGATCTCACTGAAAATTCGAATAGTTCAAAATGTTTATGTAGTATAAAGTATACTTATGTATAGAAATATTAATTTATATGGAGCAGGCGACATAAATAATAAGAATAAAAAATTTTCCAACGAGTTTGAAGCGCTTATTTTCAAAAGAAATCTATTCAAAACCTGAAAGTAAACTAGGTAATTTCATTGTCCCCGAAATCTTGATAAAAATAATAATACTCAAATATAAATAAATATAAGCATAATTAATTAAACTAAACTAGACAAAAAAATATTGCATTGTTTGGTTTCGTGAGTCATTCTTGAAAAACTAAATTAAACTTCTTTTTATGTAACCCGTCTATATAAAACCGAAACTGTTCTTGATAAAATGTTCGTAAGTTTTCTACCGTCAAAAAGTAATAACTTTTGGCTTTCTATTAATCATGTACCTCTCTATACTCTTAGAATTTATGGAAAAGATCCATTGGCGAAGATTAAAAGACCGAGTGAATGGTATCGCTAATTAGTCTTGAAACTTTATGAACGAGAGAAGTACCGAGGACTTTGGCATCACAAAAGCAGATTGTTTCTGCACTTCAGGTAGGAAAAGTAAACTGCTTGAAATTTCTTGGCCACTTCGTCGTTTTTATTCTTTCACTTATCCCATTTCCGTATTTTAATTGTATGTGTTTCATTATATTATAGCTTTGACATTTATCAAAGAATCTATTAAAGGATTATATTAAAGACCAAGGAAATTAATTTTCATTTCATTTATAGCCAGCGATAAATTTAATTTTCTTCGTTTAACTGATTTAAGAAGTGAAAATATACAGTTCTAGGACGCGTACAGTAGATGTTATATCGAGATGTATTATTATAAATAAATCTTAATTTTGCCAATACAACATTTATAACTTAAACTAAAAATTGTGAATTTCTAGAAGTTTCATGTCGCATAATATACATTAGCTACTTAAATTTATATTCAACTTGAAACGGATATTAAACTTTGTATGTAACAAGCTTAAGTAGCGGTTAAAAACACATTTAACTTTTTCCAACAAATAATTTATATTTAAAGTTTAGCAACACGTATATAATTGTTATAGCAAAAACGTTACGTATCTTATAAATACAAAATACAAATTTCTAGAAAAATTAAATACAATTTTTGAGAAAGTTATTTAAAGCAGTAGCGTAAAAAAACTTCATTAGAGAAAGTTTTTTAAAAAAAATCTTTGCTTTAAACTGAATAACCTAGAAAAAAGCAAAACTCCGACGGACACAATATAGGGAAATTTCTCGGTCGCTCAGAGTCTAGCGAACAAACCCTCCTATAATTTTGGACCCATGTTGTTTTTACTCCAAACTTTTTCCCTTAATTTTATTCGCCGCACCCCCTGTACCCCTTTGCACACGCTCTCAACTCTCCTCAACTCTTCCACTCAATCACGGGACCCTCGGACAAACTTCCGACTCGCATACCCTTTCTCGCTTATTTTGTTTGCCCCCTTCTCTTGTTCCTCCTTTGGGCCAGCCGTAAACGGAGGAAGTATAACACGCCCGCGAAATTCTCTCGAGCTTCCGGCTTTCGTCGAAACTTGTTGCGCAAAACACTCGAATGGTCTTCTTCGTCTTATATCAGCGTGACTCGTGAGCTTGGTAAAAAAAAAGAAGAAAAAAACCGTCCCTTGAGTTTCGCGGGCTTTTTAATCTAGCAACACTGCGCTGCTGCCGCCGCTACCGTGCGATTATTGTGAGAAAATTTGCGTTTGCTCATTCTTTTTGCTTTTGCGCTTTCACCTTTTTTTCTTTTGTTCAAGCTCCTTTGCTTTATTGCCTTGGTTTTTTCTTAGCTTGCCTTAACTTCCTCGAGAAATTGAATTTATTAAGGATAAAGTCAGCGCCGCGTATTACGAGAATGAACGTCGGTGGTCTTGGTTTTCTTTGACCTGCAAATTTTTTCTAGTGGAATTTTATATTAGCTACGAAGTTTGTTTTCCTGTTCAACGATTAGTCTATTAAAAATTGTTTGAGATCCAATGTTTGTCTAGCAGTTTAGACAGAAAATAATGATAGAACTTTGTTTACACTATATAGTTTAGCTTTCTTTCAAAATAATTAATTTTACAAGTTTGCGGTTTATCCTATTAAATTAATTAATTTAAAACTTTACCTCTTACCTTATAATATATATTGTACCACTAATACCGTGCACAAAAGTATCAAATATTTATCTGTTTTATTTTTTATTTATTATTATCACATTATTCATAAATGCTTAATAATATAACGGCTCTAAAAAGAGAATATCGTACAACACATAATTCTATTGATAAGTACACTGTATACATTACAGATTGTTGGACATTATCGTATGATTTTACAAATTGGACATTATAACGTGGAAAATTATTTTGAAACCTCTGAATGTATTAAATAATATAGGCAGTTGCGTATAAATTTGAAATATAGTATTAAATATTGAATGTAGTCTGAGATTCGAATGAAAGTAATTTGACTTTCACTTCGAATTCGTTTCGTGTCTTTTAGCTCTTTCGGGCATTCTCCATTTTCACTCCTTCCAAATAACCCTTTCGAATAGGAAATGTTTTCTATTGTGCGAATTTCACGGTCATTAATTTTCAAAAGCTTTTTTGTTGAGCGATCCCAAATGCTGTGAATCTAGGCAAAAAGCTTTTTAGATTTTTCGTAGAGAAATAGAGGTACTTCTAGTTTTCTTCGATTGCAGTACATTAGTTTGGCGATCCTTTAACATGTTAATATTTTTAAACTTATTAACCGAGTCGAAGAGGCTTCCAAGTTTGGAATGAATATTATACAATTACACTTAAATCAATAAGATATATACACAATGTAGAATCGATTATGTCGATGATTAAGAAAATTCAGCGGTACACTATTAAACATATTTCAGAATATCACTGGGAGACAATTCCAATACTTACCATACGAAGCAACCGTACAATTGCCGAGGTTCAATAATTATTTGCAGCTTCGGGCCGATAAATCGGCGTTCGAATCGAATTACATGTCGGTAACCGCCGTCCTCTCAATTATTCTATTTTGCTTTCCCGCTCGCTATCCATTTTCCTTCCGCACTCTCTCCCTCCCTTACTCTCATTCGCCGTTTCTCCTTCTCTCTAATGATATTAGAATAGAATCGATTTCTCGTGTCTTTGTCGGCCTCTCCTTCTTCTCACTTCGGTCTCGGTCTTCTCAACCTCTTCCTCGTTCGATTCCACCTTTATCTCTCGAATTACATTCTGCCGAGGTGGCGTAATGCTTCCGTCTAAAGATATCTTTCGCGCCGCTCGGTGCTTATGCTTTTCTATTTTTTTCTCTCAACTTTGTTTTCTCATTTGGCATTCCGATCGAAATTACTCCGGCTAGCTAGAAATAACATCGATGGAACTTGTATGCAAAATTACTAGGTTAACAAATTTTTTTTCAAGTTTTCAAGAATGCGAAAACCGGGATAATGTTTTCGATTAAGAGCGAGGTAATAGTTGTCTTCATTGAACTAACTTGATTTTACGAGGGGCATTACGCGATTAACAGTTTTTTTAGCACACTTGTCCGATTGATCAAAATTAAAGACAATTTACGATCCGTTTTACTGGACTATTACGTTTCGTTTACAAAAAGATCCTTTTCTTTAACGGGACGCCGAATTTAAATTGTAGAGATCTACACTTTTCGACCCCAAAATTATATTTAAAATGTGCAATTAAAATTCTGAAAAAATTCATACGGGTAGCTTAAAATACAAAAATCGTATTGAAGTTAGGCAACAATGAACAATAATGTATTTTTGTACAATGATATTGTGAAAGGTGATCAATTCAAAATAAAAATTACATTTTTTTAAAATGAATTACAAAATGTTAGTTCCTTTAAATTAACTGCAAATGTCGCGTTAGAAATGATCCCACAAGGGAACGACTAATTACTCACAAGATAATTCTATTAACGCGTATATTGTATAGACTCAAAAGCAAGTCATCAAAATCGATACTACTTAGGTAGTTTCCCATCGTATTAAACGGCTAGTTTCCCTAAAGGCCATCGTTGCAGGATATCTACGTATTATTACTCTATAGGTATCTTGTTGCTGCAATTCACCCTCTCTCTCTCTCTCTCTCTCTCTCCCTCTCGATCTTCCATATGTTGGGTTGCGGTTTCGCGCGACACCTTCATTCTTATCAACATGGCAAGTGACGACATTTCTCTTTAGCGTGAAAATGCCTGAAAAAGGTGGCGCTCCTCGAGGGACGCACTTTGCTTATTGTACTTGGCTGATATCAGTATGAGCGAAATTTCTCTCCGAAGACCAACTTATACCCAAGTAAGTTGTGAGTTTACTGGATTTACATTTAACGTATCTATTAACGGTAAATAAATTTCAATAAGTTTATGTACGTTTAGATGATCTACAACGAGTATCATCGAATAATTAAGTGGTGTACATGTAGGTACAAAAAATGTTCTATTAGTTGAAAATTAAATTTTTTACTATCGTTTACAATAATTTTCATAATATTAAATAAAAATATTTATTTGATTTAAAAATAATCATTTTGCTAGTACGTAATAACATGTAGGCGATAATATGTATACTTACATATTAAAACTTGTGTATAAATAGTAATTTAAAAATGGCATAGAATATATTTTGGATTTGTTTGAAATAAATGAGATAAGTGACAAATATTGTCATATACTACGCGACGTTGGTTTATCCGTTAACAACGAATTGAAGCGTGGGTATTGTACTGATTTTATCATGCTTGCTATAAATTGAAATGACACGAATAAGTATAGTGATTTAGTGAACTTGTGCAGTTAGTGTAGGCTTAAGAGAGAGTTGACACATGTATATCAAATACTTGTACAGATATTCCATAATGGATATGCAACGAGTGCGAAATACGATTAATCTCACTTTTGCAGATTTAGTTACCATAGAAAAATTCAATTATGTTTGACAAATTTGCATTACAGAAATTCGTATTAATGATTGTTTATAGTTCAAAAGCTAGGATGAATTAAATTTGTTAAATTGTCGATAGTTGAGGGTCATTAGTAAATAAATTGGATTTATGTATTATTGACCTTCAACTATCGACAATTTACCAATTCAATAAAGGGTCAAAATTACGAAAGGATTTAATTTTTGTTTGAAGAAGATCATATAAATCTCTTTTCATCAAATTCCGTCACATAATAGATACATTGGTAAAGATAAAGACATTTTTAACATAATAATATTAATATGTATATATACATCGGCAGCTTTATATTTTAATGGACGGTACCATCTGCAAAGGTTCATTTAAGTTCACGATTAGACGTTCATAGGTTCTTCACTCCATTATAAAAAGTATAGTCTATAATGTATTATCGAAACGCTGGGAAAACATTTATTTTAACAATCGAACGTGTAGAATAAGACTGTGCGAAGAATACTTCTGAAAAACATTTACTATAATTCACTGTGAAAGTGGAAAATCAGATTATTCGTACAAGAAAGGTAAGTATCTCTATAAGTGTAAACTTGTTGAAAGAAGTAGAGTAACGCGTTTAAAAAGCAGACTCTTCGTCAACTCGAGCGAAATAAAAGAAAGATATTTGGGAGAGAAAAGAGAGAGAGAGAGAGAGAGAGAGAGAGAGAGTGATGCAGAGAAAGGTTCCTAGAGAGAAGTTGTCGTAGATGTCGGTATAATAGCTATGTGCAACGAGGCAAAGTGGCTTGCTATATATACTTACATATATATATAAAGAGAGAAAGAGAGAGGGAGAGAGGGAGAGCCAAGTCGGCGACGGAGCGCGTCGAGCCGAGGCTACTTGACGCGCGACGATGCTCGAGCTCTCGAGCGGAAGCACGCGAGCGATTACTCAACGCGACTCTGTAGTGGTTGCACTCGCGAGACGGAACCCAAGACTAACCTCGCACGCGCTCGTTCTCTGTCTCTCTCTCTCTCTCTCTCTCTCTCTTTCTCACTCTGACTATTTTTGCGCCATATTACCATGAGAATGCCATTTATTCCTTCATTTTTGTAGCCCCAAGCCGTCCCGAATATCGCGCGCATGAGGTTAATGGATTCTGTTTCGCTCGGATGTAAAATTCAACTTCATTTTTTTCAACTTCCCTCTGTAGGTTCATACAGTGCGGTAAATGCTCTACTATTTGTCTTTTTAAAGTATATGTATTATAGTAAAGTACACACTACCTTTTTCATCGATTTTTACAATTCTGGGTAAGGAGTATATATATGTATAGGTATACATACATACACCTCGTACGTATACACGAGAAGTTGTTTGTTTCTATGGGATCGTGTCCATAGAATCTTGAATATATATAAAGTTATTCTTTTGTAAATGTACGTATAGGTATATACTACACCGAGGGTACTCCTTTTCAAACTTTGCGACATAAATCACTTGCCGGTGAAAACAAAAGCTACCCTACGTTACGTTATTTAAATACAGCTAAATGTAAAAATGATGAACTGCAAAAATAGTGGTGCATTAAATTTATTTTACCGCAGTTATATGCGTCTATAATAAATGGGCAGTATCTTGCTATTCGGTTGACATGTCAAACACTCTCTATAAAAACCGAAGCTTCATGCATCATCTTCTGGAATAATCTACGATTATTATCATTGTTATTGCTATTATTGTTATTATTATTATTATTATTGTTGTTGTTATTGCAGATGAAACTGGTCGTTTATGCGATATTGCGCGTGGTACATCAAAATTCATCCAAGTACATGGAGTATTAAGGAAAACTCGAAGGTACATTTTATTATTAGATACTCGCATTCGAATTCGAAGAATGATAAAAAGACGATGAGAGTTTTCAATGTACCGATATATGCGTTCGGTAGTTTAATGCCCACGAGTAATGGACTCGCATTGCAGTGTACACACACATACACACACACACGCATATACACGTAGACACGCGCGTGCACGAAATAATGTTTCACGAAAAAATATGATGATGCCGGTGTACGCGCGAGAGGAGGAGACCTCCGAGCGATATGCAGATTTTTATCGCGTTTTGCACTCAAGAAAATTGACAATGATGAATAGAAACCGACGTTGGATATAGTTTATTTTCGTCGCATTCCGCAAGTATTTCTAGTCGCATTTTCGGCACTCGTAAACATCTAAGAGCTGAGGGTTTGCGCATGGGTTGATAGCGCGCGGCTCGAAGTTTCCATCAACCAAAATGACATATCAGAGAAAAATGAGCTACGTCTACGTGTACATGTACGCGTGTACACACATACACACATGTATATACACATGTATATATATATATGGTGTTTACGATGCGCATATAACGTTAAATTAACGCGAATCGAGATACTTTTTTTCCTCTCTCCCCGTCTCCTCATCTCTCTTTCTCACACCCTCTAATCTATTCTATAGCTCGTTTTCCATCTCCGTCAATCCCCACGAGTGCGCTGCGGTACCGCTGGGACTCCAAGCCAACTATAGGCTTCACCAAACTGGTAGTATCGAAATCACGTTTCCTTTTTAAGTATATTGTGTATGCGAGGGAGTTTCACTGACAACCAGTATATTATATGAGTAACAACTGCGCAATAAAACCATTTACACTTTCGCTTACAACTTTTTCCATTCAGTATTCATAAGCATATTTGAATCACACCTAAAATTTTATACATGACAACTACTTCAATATGTACACTGGTTATCATGGGTTTAATAGTTAATAGTCGATTAATTGCGATTGATGTTTATAAGTGAGAAATAGATTGGTATGAAATTTTGAATTACTTATAAATTATAAGTTTCATTGTTTTTTTGCCGTTCTTGTTTGTCAATGTAATTACAGAAATTGATTGAATTAATATAACTTATTAAAATTCTCAATAATTATAATGCATGCAAATATATATACAATTTATCGCAGATATGTAGAGATTATAATATAACAATTTTAGATGTAGCTTGTAGGATAAAACTGGTTGCCACAAAATAAAGAATGATTGGTAAAATGGGCAAAGTAAATAACTACGGGGGGTAGAGTAACACTGGTGTGTATACATGTAGAGATAGGGCGCAGGAACAACCCAAGAGAGGCGTCAATAAGAAATTTTTCACGTAACGTGTAAAAGTATATACGAAGTCCGTTGAATGGGTTGGACGATCCATCACTCCGTCATAACCCAATTCCAAAGCCGCAAGTGGATCCGAGCGTATAGGGCAATCGGTCTTGCGGTCGTGCACAACGTCTTCCAAAGTCGACCGCGCGGCCTTGCGTAAATTCCGCATTAGCGCGCGGCGGCCGCCCTTCCTTCCTTCCTTCCTTCCTGCGTGACAACCTCCGTGAAAATTAAATGGCCGAAATTATAAGTACTCGGTGAGGGAAGCGCAAAAGTCTTTCTCTCTGTAGAGATGTGCGTGCGAGCCAAAGAGAGATAAAGGCGCCGCGACGCGAATAATTCGCGGGATGCTCTGGAACAAAGCCGGGCATTGTGTCCTGTTTCAGGAGAGACTCGGAAACGTTCGCGATTTAGGAAGTTCACTACTTCTTCGTCGCTCCTCCGAGGTCTCGGTAGGATCCCTCGCTTCCGACCCCGTGTCAAATTTTATGGCCTTTTTCCCATTTTTTCTCCTTCTCAGATACGGTCATGGTTATACCTTAACACGGAGAATACGCTCGAAAAGTTTCGTAAATTATGTAAAAGTTGTTTCGACAATACGCGTGTGTGCATTTAATCTATTTTAAGAACAAAAATAAATAAATAGTTACTCAATGCCTTCATCAATTGTAATTAATTATTTTTTTAACTGAAAATGCTTCTATAATTTGCAATTATAAACTAATACATTAAAATACATTTGAATAAAAGCTATTAATATTTTATCTATATTTTAAAATCATATTCTTGATAATGCAATACTCCATAGAGAAGATAGATATTCGACTAATATCGAGGATCAGTGTTTCGCGCAACTTCTTGGCGTGTCACACCTTCATCCGGATACAGCTAACACAACTCTCAAGAGACATTTCGGTGCATTCGGTATGCATAGCCTTGTAATTCTCACTCAAACCTATGGAACCGCCTAATTAATACTCCAACTGAAATTGGATAGCAATGATGTTAAATTGCATTAAGGAATGCACGGCGCTTCTTTATATATACACATTCTCCACTATATTATACGTATTGGTTAGCTTTATTAAATTTATATTACATTAATTTTTTAATTAATATTTTTTTATAATTGAAAGAACTCGTGATTTAAATATCAAGAGCATATAAAGATACGTGAAATTAATCAAATAACAATTGATTTAATTGGTATAAAATGAATAATGAAAATTAATTCTGCACGCAGAAACAAAATGAAATATACGAAAACATATAAAAATGTAATATCAAACTTTGTAATTTGAGTATTGTTAAATAAATCTCAAAAATTAATACCTAGAATATGTGAAACTTGAACAAATTACAAAGTATATATATATATATTAATGTTTTAATTCATACTTTAATATTACACAGTACTCTAATATAATTAATGTTATACTTACTAATGCAAGTTATAGCGGTGCAAATAGATGTTTTTTTCACACAAGTATAGTAATAATTATTATATATATATACAGCAAACGTAAGGTATTAGACTGTATCCGCTATAGGTTATCGACTGCGCCAAGTGAACATTGCAATTCGATTAATCCGAATCATTCTTAAATGTTACATAAGACTTTTAAATCATTATCCGTGTATTTATAACTAAAAAATAATATTTGCAATATTAATGCGATCCATATTGTTTATTAATTAATAATATAAAATCAAGTATTCTTGTATTAACATCATGAAAGGTATTTGACTAAATTTCGTTTGTTTACGTATGTTAATAGTTGAAACGATTGTTTTGCAAATTTTAAACGATGCTGGATCGTAAAACGTAGACTGGTCTTGTAATTTTTACTAGACTATTATGTAATATTTACTAAATATATCTGTAACTTTACATAAAATTAAAGGAATAGATGTACAATGTAAATTAATTTTATCGTGCAAATGTTAAATACCAAAAGCATATTGTATTTATTAAAATAACGCAAATGAAAAACGAATTTCCTAAATTATACGAAGTGAAGGAAAAAAAAATACTTCGCGCGGCTTGGACGTTATTATTTTCATTTCCACATCGATAAACCACATTCGTAATACAAAAGTAAATACAGCCGAGGTTTTTTTAGTATTCGATTCTCTACCTTTTCCCAGCGACTCTGGACTTCCCGATACTCCCATTACGAAGTTGTGCAATTTAATTTTTTTTGTTACCTACTTTTATTTTTATTATCTTTCGCTCGGTCGCGCGCGCGCCCCTTTATCGCGTTTCCGCCCTGCTCCCTTCGCGCGTCTCGACGCACCGGCGGCCGCGTTCATATTCATCTCGCTTGCGGGCACCGAGCCAAACGTGCCTGCAGCACAAAATATACACTCCTTAATTAGCATTGTTCCGGTAATCTGGGAATTTTTGTTTCGACGTTTTCCTTTATTTTACTCATTCCTTTTTTCATTATTTATTATTTTTTTACTTATTTACGGCGTGCGGCTTTGGGCGCGCGCGCGTTTATCATCTTCGTCGTCTATGTTTTCAATTTTTGTCTTTCACGGTCGCGCATTGCATGTACACAACTACAATAGGAATGCAAGGTTATAACTTGCGGTTACTCGAGATTATGTCTTTGACGAAATTTATGAATGTCAGCTTTTTATTCGAGACTTCGTATAATATATATCATAATTTAGTATTTAATATCTGCTCATTTCGGTGAAGTTTTCGACAGCGGGTCATTTTTATGCTTTTCAAAATTATTAATGGGAAAAGTAAACTTTGCTAAACAAACTTTTCTTGCAATAACTACAATTTTGATATTTTTATATACTGCAAATAACGCTGTTAATGTCGATCTTACAGTATTATGATAATTACATTAAATAATTATTTTACTATAAATTAATAAAATAAATCGATAACATTACAGTATTAAAAAAGTAAATTTTAACAAGAATAGGGAGACGATATTACGATCAATAGTTTCAAGTTTTTTAATCGTTTTTGGTTAAAAAAAAGTTGTAAAACTCTGGATTAAAGTAAAACCATAAACTTGAGCTCGTAAAACTGAGCAGAATGTACGTATTTAGTAAAGTGTATTTAACGTAAAAATATCGAAAAATATAAAAATATGTATTTATATATATAAATAATAGTGAAGTAACTTATTTGTATTAATATAGGAATGGTAATTTTACATACTGCATATATTGAAATATCCTCTAAAGTTGTCTTAATTTTACAGCAAGCACTTACCTGTAAACAGAAGAAAATAGTTTTGTTATACAACAATATTTTAGTAGAGTTTAGTAAATTTATATTTAAATTATCTGAATAGATTTATATGTTTTTTTATAATATTCAACTGGAAGTTTTATTCAAATAAAAATAGAGTTAAGTTGATAAAATATAAAATTTTTTTTTAACTTGATTTAAAACTTTTGTGACATATTTAAAGTAAAAATATAAACATTTTTAAAAAATTCGAACAAGATAGAGTCGTTTTAACCAAATTGATACAATTAATCAAATTGATACAATTGTCAAAATTGTGCTCGGTGCCAAATGCTCCTTGCGTTACATCAGTTTTTGAATTCATTTGAAATTTTGTTTGTGAATTTTCTTTAAAATATTTGATAAAACTTTACATTAGCTTTTTTTCGAACTTTTTTTGTTTTTATCAAAAATAATTATATTTATTATTTGAAAGTGTACTCACAAAAAATTAATCCAAAAATTGGTGTGACGCAACAAGCATACACGTAACAACAAACATTTATTTTATAATAATTGTATAATTTTGGTTAAACTGATTCTATCTTGTTGAAAATTTTCAGAAAAGTTCAAATTTTTACTAGAAATATACCAGAACAGTTTTAGAGCATTTAAATGAAAAACAAAAAAAGCTTTCTCTGACCTAACTTTTACCCCTAATGATAGACGATAAATTTTCAAATGAATTAAATATGTATTTAAGGAAGGTATATTGTGAGTAATGGATATTTGTAATTAACCGACTTACTCTAATTTATTTCTACTAAAATAAATACAATTTGTTTTCCATTTAAAATGGATCTTTAAATACAAATGGTACAAATCGGATAAACTAAATTACAATTATTTCATTTAAAAATGAATTGACGTCCAATCGTTCGCTATAAAAGCTAAAAGTTAGGAAGAGAAATCGAATTGTCGGACAATAAAGGAAAGCTAATTGAACAGTGGAAAAAATCGCAAGTGAACAGGTATTCATCCTTGATCGGACTAATTATCGCGGAGCTCCGGCACAACCGAACCGACAAACGAACGAGCAAACGAACGAGCAGACGAAAAACCACTCTTCAATTATGAAGGAGAGAAAAAGAAAGAAAAAAAAGGAAGCCACGCAAAAGACAAAGCACTGAGGAAGAGGTATAGAAAGAAACAGTTAGAGTGAGAAGGAGAGTAACAACAAGAGATCGAGGAAACAAAAGAGTTCGAGAAAGAGAGAAATCGAGGGAGGAATGAAGGTAGTCCGACACCACCAGACGCGAAAATAAATAATACCAATTGAGGCTAATCGGCGCCTGGATTTTACGGAAGTAAAAGCACGAAAGAGACAATGCCTTAGGGACGCGTGACTCCGGCTAATTATTTATTCGCTACGCTCGGCAAATGGCTAATACAAAGATGGAATGAGGAAGTGTCGCAGGTAAGTTAAATCCAGTGGGGAATGGAAAAATTAATAGAACGTATGCGCAAGACTCGGCACTTTTATACCATAAGAAGATCTATGTTTTACTTTCATGCTCGTTATATTATTTAAAGTAATACTTAATGAATCGACCACGTTCTCGACTTAACACAAGATGTGCATAGAGGTCAGACAAAATTGTTCAGGGATGGAATTAATTTATAAATTAGATTATTCTTTTATAAATAAACTTTCTATACAAGCATATTTTCCAAAATTAATGTAAGTTTATATATGCTTACAAAGACATAATACATCAAAAGATTCAAGAATAAAAAACTAAATTTGAAAAATTTTTTCACTATATTTTCTTTAAATTTCCATAAATTCGCACTTGTTTACAAAGCTTTCCGCTCTTCAATTTTACAAAATGAGTTGATTTACGTAGAAGAAAAATCCGTTTTGAAGCATAATTTTTTCATAAAAGGAAATGTACATTATTGTACATCTCGTCGGTAAAATAGTTCTACTGCATTACCTTAAACTTGAGAGCAATATCCTTTTCTCACGTTTCGTTTGGGATACATTATTGTTCTAAAAATAGAATTTTGTCATAAAGCTTTTTTTATATTTTTATTAAGCACATTGACAGCTGAATTTTTAGATTTTATACAAGCAAGGAATAGTATATAAGAAAAGTTCGACGTTTGTTTTTAATTTTTAATAATTGCCTACTTATAATAAATAGTTTGGTTTGATTAATTTGATTTTTACAATGAATTTTATAATAATTACAGAGATGCATTTAAATGCAAACGAATATCTAAAATATTTAAATACGTCGAAGTCGAAATAATGGCAGATTCAAAGTTTTTTAAATAAGTTATTTTAATAAAGTTATAAATAAAAATATGGAAGCTTACATAAAAAATTATGATAATATGCAGAACAATGCAAATTAACTGGATAAGAGAATGAAAATCGGAATACGAAGAGAGTCAAAGGAAAATTTGGAAAGAACGAGGTTCAATAACTTGCGAGCGTATTGCGTCAAGGTCCGTCGAGTACTCGGTGTGCTTTTACCTAGTCTATGCTATGCGCGCGTGGTCGAATTTACGAGTGGTCGGTGTAGCGCGCACAAGTTTTATGTGTTCCAGACCGCGTCGTAAATAAACAATTACCGAGCACAAACACCAAGCTCTTATATACTTTTGCGTGTCTTTTTCTTTTCACCATACCGCGCGAGTACACTGATTTTTTTCCCCTGGACCTTTTAAAATCTCCTGGGGATTATATACGATTGGTGTCGATGCTTCTTTTTATACTTCCTTTTTCTATAGATACACCGGAACCCGACTATAATGCGGGCTTTTCCTATCCTTTTTTTACTTCTCGCACGATTCAACGTGTCAATCTTCCGTTCAGTACGAACGTTGTGATGGGGTGACGCGAGAGAGTTATTTATTTGTTTGACTTGTCTCAATTGATGTATACCTACAAATTTTTGGGAATCAAAACATACAGTATATTTTAAGAATATTTTGAATCATATATATATGTATAATATACACATATGCAAGTATATACAGTATCAAAGAATGTGTTTACTTTGAGTCTTACGGTTTGATGTAACACATACACGCATTCCGATAAAACATTTACTGATAATTCATGTTTTAAAATATATGGTTTTGAGTGTCTTATTTTAAAGCTATTCGTGTATTTAAGAAGACTAAACGCCAGAAGTTAAAGTAAAAAAGTAAACTTACATATATATTTATATATTCAATTATCGAATATATATCGAATATATAGCAGCATCAGTATAAAAAAATAAGAGATTGTAATTTTCCACAATCCAATAATCCAATCATATAGTTATTTTAAACAATTATTTTACTTCTTTAAATTTTAATTATTTAAGATAATGAATTAATTGTTAATTATTATATTCTTATGCTCACTGTAGAAATTAACAATATGCTAATTTTTTCCCATACTTGGTATTGAAACGATTATTTTTAAATATTCGGCATCTACTTGCCGTTCATCTGGAATTCTTTAAATATTTTGAATGAAAGATTAAACAGGTCATTTTAGTTTATCTCAAATTTCAAGAATTACCAGTAAAATTTCGAAATAGTACGCCTCACCTGCTCAAACAAAAACAAGAGCAAACAAAAGGAAGAAGGTTTTAAGAGATTAGTTTCCCGTCGATGGACTCTTTCGTATACCTCTCTTCTCCTCCATCCTCGTAACGGGCTGTTTCATTGTTTAGGCTTTACTCTCGTATGCTAAAAAATTCTTTAGCGCATACGGAAAGAAAAACGGCACGGAGAAAAAGTATGCCTCGCATTGTTTCTTCCTCGAACGAAAAGTTTCATTTTTCTTCGCGCCCAAGTTTTAAAGTGCGCCTCGCTCGTCGTTTTTAAATTTATAAAGCTCTTCGTGGTACTTGCATCTTCTGCGAGGCCTTAAATTCTTTCCAAACGTGCTTCAGCAACTCGTTTAATGAACAAAACGTTTATAAATACACACCGTTAACGATTTATTTGTGTGCCGATAACACTTCGACTATTTAATTTATTTTCGAACTAAAATTTACTAGTGTGTAACTGTGAAATTAAAATTGATATAGGTAGATAGACAAAGTTGATCGATAGTCATCTTCCATTCATATCCCATTTTATCAAATAATTACAATAAATGATTTATTTAAAAACGTCAAATAATTTTAAGTATTAAAGAAAAAGATAAAATGCGTGAAAGCACTACATTTAAAATAATACTTAAAAATTATAGAACGAGTTTGACTTGACTCGTGATATTTTCAGATTGAACTAATTTTTAAAAACTTCTTTCAAGAATTTTTAAGTTTAAATATCTGACATTTAATTTATAATTTAATATAATACTTTTATATTCCAAATGACATTAACTGTAGAATAATAGTAAATGTATGTTGCTCACTCTAGTTACTTTAATACAGATGTAAGTATCTTAGACAACAAGGGGAAGATTATTATTTTGAACTGAAAATACGATGTAATAAGAATCAATATAGATAATAATTTTATCTTATAAATTACATTCTTTAACAATTCGTTAATTAGTAACAGTAATGAGAGAATAGTGTATATATTACTAGTAGCACAAATATGTTATCTCTCTCTTCAATATATTTCTGTACTTTATAAATATGCAAAGTAAAAATATTTAATTGACTTATCACTGTTTAAAAAAATAATAATAAAGCACCATTAAAGGTAAGGGTATATAAAAGTAAATGGATTAGAATTCAGGTTGACTCGGGCAATAAAACGTTTAGTAGATCAAAGCAGTTGACTAATGTACAAGTTAATAAAGTTAGATAGCCGGTTCAATTAATTCGAAGGAAACTGTACTACAAACTGTACAATTGAGTCGAAGCACACCGCAGTCAAACAAGGGAACATTTACGACAGTGCTGTTATTGGACGCTAATTAATCGAGATTTATAGAATAATGTATAAAACCCCTTGAACAAAATTTCAATTGATAAATAGTATTAGTCATCGGGGAGAGCCCTCGAAAATTGTTAAACCCACCGGGCACAATGGACCAAGAGTGCACTCGAACAACTCGATTTTGCGACAACGCGCCGTCGCCGTTCGATTGATATCTTCGCGTTCCCGACTCACGCAAAAAGAATAGAATAAAGAGAGAGAGAGGGGGGGGGGCAGAGGAAGACGAGAAAGAGAACAAGACAGATGGAACCGAGTTTGAAAGATGCCGAGCGAGATTCAACCGGAGCCTTACAAGAAATCAGTCCCGCAAAACTTTGCAACTTTTAAATGGCTTTGCAAGTTCTTTTTTTGTTTCCTGGAGAAGAAGCTTTGCTAACGCCGTCGATTTTCGAACTTGAGATTTTGATACATTTCGATGTTTTCAAACTTGAGCTCGATTAAGGTTTTACTCGTTTGGTACTGTTTTGTTCTTTTAATATTTCACTTTACTACATTCATTATTTTTAAAAAGAAACCCGTTCTGTTTTTAAATATAGAGATATGACCGTTCAATTTAAGTAATGGGTAATTCCATTTCCGATTTCGTTGATTTTGTACGTTTAATAATAAGAAAGCTAAGAATATCGTAATTCGTTGAATATATGCAGTACATAATCAAAATATTTTTAATGTAATTATTGTAATGAATGTCACACATTTTTATTATTTAATTTTTATAAATATTTTGATAATAAATATCGTTATAAAAATATGTAGATGAAAAATTCCAAAATATTACAAACGCTTATACATAAAACTTCAAATTCACTTTACATTCCACGTGATGTACTGTTAGATGCAAAAAATTTCTATAATATTTAAAATATTTAATAAATTACAAAACTTAATATATTAGATAGTTTTATAGTATCCACGCAGTTTAATCAACAACATAATTTTTATCGATAAATTATTAATCAACAGTAATTTTAAGATTTGAAAAAGCAAACATTTAAAAGTTTTCGTCCGATGAAAAATTTGGGTATTGTTCATTGAAATATATTAATAGAATATATGAAATGTATATACGATATGGACTTTAATCTCTTTAGGAAGCAATGAAAAAAATGTAATCAAGAAAGAGCAAACAGTGAAAATATGCATAGCGGCATTGAAATTAAAAATGCTATCAATATTCAAATGTTTTCTACTATGGAGGATAAGATTCGAAAGTATAAAAGACGAAGGACGCAGCACCATCTCTCTACATACATATATCGCTTTTCATCTAGCGTTGACGATGGAGCTTTATGCCAGTCACTCTCGCTACCGAAACTCGTCACTCTCTACATCTATTCCCCCTCTTTTTCTCTCTATACATATATATCTATAGTGCATCTACCTACCTACGCTCCCTTGATTCTCCCTTTTTACAACGTTTCCCTTTCCACTTTCTCATCTTTCTTTTTCTGCTTTTACATTTTCGTGCTCGCAACTTAAAACTAACTTGCCACTCGCTCAAGATTTTTTACACTTTTTTTCGTCCACACGTATAAAAAGAGGAAAGCTGTGCGTGCTTATTTTTTAATCGATCGAAAAACTACACTGTCCGTTTAAAATGATTAATAACACGATTGTTTATACCACGTGGTGATCTTTATTTGTTGAATCAGTTATTGTACAGTATATTACTTAACTTTTTTCTATTTTTATAATGCCTATTCGTGCATTGAAATTTCAATTTCGTCTCTTTGTCTTTTTTTCGATTCATAATATCGCCGATGTTTATTCCGTCCGCTTTTTTAATTTCTACTTTTTCCATAGCTGTGAGTTTTTCTCTCTATCTTCATCCCAAAGTCTTTTATATCTGGCACTCATATTTTCGATTTTTTCTCATCAGTTCTCTGAACAATTCGCATCAAACAACGAAAGAGACGAAGAGATGGAAAAGAGAGATACATTGATAATGAAAATAAGAGAGGATGAGAAGGGGATGGTACAGGAAGTAGTCAGAATCGTTAAATAGTAACGATTTCACGATGTTTTTTTTGTATGATATAAAAAACGTTACATGCATATGCAAATTGTATTATATTCTAATAGTATTTAGTTGATAACTGTAAGAAAGAAAACTGTAAGAAAAGGAACTCGATAGTAAATTTTAATTTGGAAACTACAGTAGTACAATAAGTATGTAAATTAGTATTTGTTTAGAGTCACAAATTATATTACATTTTTTAATTTGTTTTAACAAAATGTTTTTGCATGAATTCAGCGTACAATAATAAAGAATTATTTAGATGCAAAACATAATTTAATGTCAATCACATGGCACTAAAGGCGTAATTTACGCAAAAAACATGCATACATTGGATAGCACGCAATTAAAAATCGAACGATTTAGCTAAATTATTGCTAAATAATAAAAAGGATATTCATTCTTAGTTACTAAATTTTTCTGTATTTTACATTTGAACAGTAGACAACGCAAGCAAAGGGTCCCATTGTTAAGGTTGTAAGAATAATAGTAAATAAATGATAAATTTATTGAAGTCAAGATGAATTAGACGTCAAAATAAATGAAAAAGTTAACCAGTGGCCTTTATGCAGATGCAATATAAAAGACTGTACTGTGCCTACTCGAACGTCAGTGGGTAGTACGCAACAGAGACATTCGTATATAAAAGGGAGAGCAATACCGGAGTGGGATAAAAATGAGAGTTTCCTATATAATACAAACCACCATGGTTTACCAAGCACTCAAAGCCCTTTCCGTCGACCTAATAGAGGCAGAGGAAGGGGGGGTCGGGGAAGGGGGGAGGGGTCAGCCGACAGTCGAATGCATGCAAGAGGCTTTTCTCACCCTCTGATGTTCTGGTGTATGGAAAGCGTTTGGGTGAATGGAATTCGGCTGGTCATAAGCGTACCCGTATATGCATCCGTCAAAAATTGAAGCTGCTGCTACTGCTGCCAAGACAAAATATTCTACTGTCATTTCCAATTTTCATCGTATACGATAGAGACGTCGCGCAATTGTACATTTTTTTCTTAGCTGGGCGATCGTCGGATGCGGGTACGAGATGAGATTTTGATTGAAACAGGAACCAAGGTTTGAATGTTTTATGCTTCTTACGTGAGTCATGTGTACCCAAGGATGCTTAAAGTCTTGGGGAAGACGACAGATTGGAAAGTCTTTTTTTTTTTATTTTACCAAGAGGGCCGAAATGACAAAAGCATTTAACTTTGACGTGAATTGATGGTTATTTATAAGGGTCGCTTACAGTTTAAGGATAAAACTTTTAAAGTATTTTCACAGTTAATAACGTTATATCGCACGAACCATGATGAATTACGTATAGTTATAGATGTGACATAAAAAGAAATGTATATGAAATCAATTTTTAAAAATAGCCGGGAGTTGCCGATTCGATCCCAATTCTTTGATATTCTTAATTTGAATAATCATTAAAGTATATTTAAAATGCGCTCCAAATAAAAATCGGTGAAAGGTAAAATTTTTTAAAGAAAATAAATAATAAATGTTGCTGTAAAATGACTTTATTAAATTAGAATATTTGTCACTTATTCGTAATATGATTTGTAAATTTATAATTTATCGCATCTTATTAAATGCATGGCTATTTAGATTGAAGAGTCAACTAGTGCAAGTCGAAAAGTCATGAGCATTGTATGTTGAAGCTTTTAAATTCATTACAACAACGTCGGTCACGCGAATCTCGAATTAACGAGTACAAGTTTCTTATTTTTCTAGTTGACTGTTTACTGACTGAAAAATGCAAGGTAAGTGCATTAAAGTGCATAGATTAAAATCGGCTCTAGATGTTTTACAGGAGTTTCACTCGAGTTAAACAAATGCTGCAATATTTATTATACTTTTCTACAACGTGCTTCAAATGCAGTAGTATACTGCCAAGAGAACGATTAAAATAATAAATTTCTAGATTTGTACGTGAATAAACTTAAATGACACGAGGTTATTGGTTTTAACATTTTTAAATGTTTAGTAATAATGAAGAGATAAAATTAAGTACGCATTGTTCAATCGTATGAAATTTTTTCGTCATAATTTTAATGAAGAAAGTTTTGAAATACCTACTGCTTCATTAGCAATCACAATTCTACTATATATCAGGATACGATGAATATTACTGTTCGAGTTTAATGAATTGAACTTTAGTTTAAAATAGTTCATTAATTACTTTGATTATTATATATAAATTGTATTTTACGGGAACTTTAGAATATTTTAGTTTATTTAAAAAATATATTTTTAGAGGAATCCATAATTATTTCATAATATGTAAGCGTAAAAGTAACTTACGACTTAAGTTCATCACGATAAATCAAGTGTTGGGGAATTTTAAAAATTCATAATTACAACTAATGATCATTTGCTTTAATAATACATAAACATTCACCAAGATGCTTCTATAATTTAAAACGAAAACTTCTTAGCTGACAGTGTAATCAAGGAAAAATTGCAGGATAAAATATCTCGAAAGAGAGTACAAACGAGAATAATGCGTCTGCGCGTGCATTTTCCACTTTTTTCAGAAACAACAAACCATCTTATACATTCCCGAAAAAATTAGGATACCACAAGGGTATGTCCGCGGAACGTTAAAGAGGCTTCGCATATAGTCAAATGAGATTACATGATTCGTTTAATTAAAACACCTAAATGTGCCATCCCATCTACAATATAATACATTCTCCATTAAATTCTAAGATTTTCAAATTTAATACAAAAACTCTAATTGAAATTTTTTACTTTTTAATAATTTATGATGATTATGAGACTAGTGTGTTTATAGTAGGAAGATATATATCATTTTAAATATTTCACGAATATCAAACGTAAAACGAAATTTTTTGTCATAATATTTCATTAAGAATTTTAAAAAAACTTGACTTTGAATTTATGTTCTGGTCTTTCAATTTCTATTTCAAATTTATTAAAATTTTTACTACTAGCAGTAATTTACTTCCAAAACTAAACTTTTATAAATTTTTTCAAGTTTCATTAAAATTCAAATTTTTAAATTTACATGTTTTTACAATAAGTTTATTTGTAGTTTATTCTACTATTTATAGTGTACATGGATGTAGGATATGGAAGTAATTTAAAAAATTCTCTGTCCATGTAATAATCTAATTTGGAAATCAATGGAAGGAAATAACAATTATAATGTATAATCTAGAATTTTCTAATACTATTATTATTTCATGTAGAAATAAAGTTTTTAATGTTAAAATAAATTTAAATAAGATTGGGTCAGAAAATTTTTTTGAGTATAATCTGTATATATATATTATTTGTTCATGTAGGATCAGTGTGAGCTAGAAGTTATTTAAATATGCATCATTTAAAGTACTGTAATAAATGTGAAAAATCTTGAAATGAATAGAAAAACCAATTTTAATTAAACTGGAGAGTAAGTCGATGGAATCCGCCTTAGCTCAACAATTCTTAGAACGAATCAGTATTGGATCAGGAAGAACATTGGTATCGTTGAAATGTAGGACGAAGAAATGAAAATCTATGAAGAGCACGAACATGAGTAATATGTATAGAGCACGGTAAGGGTATGTCCCTCCTTTTCAATTAGATTAACGCACGAACCAAGCGCCAGGCATCGAAAACACGTATTTATACTAGTTTCACTACGTAGGGTGAAACACGTGCGCACGTGCTAGAAAATGCGTCGCCACGTGTTTATTCCATCTCACTCTTTCTTTATTATTTTTCTTATCGGTTTACATTCCGACTCGGCGTAATCTTCTTTTTCCATTCCTTATTTTTCTTGGAATTTTCTCACTCGCTCATGAGAATATATATATATATATTATAAACTTTTTCAAATATATAAATATTTTACTTTAATTGTATGTATATGCTTCTCGTAAAGTTTTGAAATTATAAACATTTTGATTTTAAAATAGATTATATAGTATTTTATTGAAAAATATTTTTTTTATTAAAAACTATATTATATAATAAAATATATATTCAATGTATTATATTTTCATTTCATGTAGATATTATTTGCTTAAATAAGTTTTTAATATAATATTAGCCTTGTATTGTTAATTTATGGTATTGTTCAAGTTTTTAAAAATATTATAATGGTAGCATGAATTGTCTTTAATGGATTTAAAAAGCAGAAGTTGATAAATTAAATTTATAGTTCTAAATGAAAGTTCGAAACATCATCTACGAATTTTAATTGAAATTATTATTAAATTATTTATATATAGTAATGTATATACTATTTACATTGCTCGCAAAATGTACAACCAATATTAAGATTATACAGCAAGACATAAAATATATTTCTCTCGTGCACGTGGCTCCTTCCCTACACCTGCTAGTAACGTACCGCGTTTTCCATCATTGAAACAACTACCCTTATGTGTATATTTATATTTATATATTTAGAATGTAAATTATAATTTAATTATTTTTTACCCAAATTTGAACTATTGTAAATAGTAATATAATAATGGAATTTTCACTTTGTTAAAGTTCATCCACTTCATCTCAAGTACCTGAAATATTTCGATGCATACAGAAGCTAATTTAATAACTATTTTAACTTATTTGTTGTAAACAAATAATTATTGTGCTTTTCGTAAAATAAAGATCAAATACTCCTTACATTTCGTTTGAGCGATGAAATTTATATTACATAATAATTAAAAATTAAAATTAAAGTTATCAAAATTAATTGTTTTATTACATTATATCCCTAACATTATTTTGAACGGCTTGCTGCTATTCTTATATGCATACATCTTTACGTGAATGTACATAATTTTATATGTCTATTTTTAAATTTACATTCTATTAAATTACGTTTTCGATTCAATCTTTTACATAATTTACAGTTTATTAAATCTGTATATGTCGGTTGTATTTATAAAAGGAAATTAGCTATTTTTGTTCTTTCAATGAAAAAATTGCAAATTGCATATTAGTTTTAATCACTAAATGATGCAAAGCTACCTGTTGATTAAGAGAAAATATGCATACCCTTATATTTAGCTTAAACAAAATCAATGCTTATGATAAATTGAATTTCAGACTCTACATCGAATAACATTTGAAGGATTTAACCGTTCACTCTACTAGAAACTTTACCAGTCTAGAATAGCAATTTATCATTTTATGGTGGTTTTTTATGATCAAAAAATGATTATGGAAATGATCATAAATTTACTATAAACTGACGATTTCATATGTTATACAAAAAGTTAACCTATTTTGAGTTATTTAAGATTCAAAATGGTGAAAAATTGAAGGAAGGAAAAAACTGTTTTTTAAACATGCATATAGCTCTGGTACAAATTAATATTTTGACTTAAAATGTTTTTTGCACATCCTGGAAGATATTTTTAGATTGTATCTAAAATTTGAGCCATTTTGAAATTTTGACGCATAGACTTGCATTATATAATTATCATTTTATCGTGATTTTATGATCTTAAAACCAGTTGAACGTGAAGTTTTTGACGAAGTTTATCATCATAATCCTCATAAAAAATTGCCGCTTTATCTTAAAGTTAGCTATATTATATGATCAAACAATTTTGATAATCATTAATTATTTTTTTTTAAAGATTTTTATATACATATTGTGTTGTAACAATCAAAATTAACATGATTCCAGTTGTAGCACATATTGTACGAGATTTACAACAATATAAAGCTGAGCAAAGTTGCGGGAAAGATGGCGCTATTGTTCAATATGAAACTTAAAGATGCATGTGCGATTTTCGTTACAATTAGGAAACACGGCTTTGGGCCGAAACTATTTGTAAGTTTCAGAGAACGAGTTGGTTTAGAGTTTAAGTAATGAGAATTCGCAAGGTGGCACGAAACTTTTGTCTTATTGCAATGCAAAAGTAGAGGTTAATATTACGATGACGACAACTGTAATGATATAATCTTTTAGATATCTTTGTTTGTCAAAAGAAAATAGATTTTTTTGTAAAGTTATTTCTGACCATTTAAACTCAAATTAATTTATATTAAAGGAATGCTTTAGTTAGTCTTTAGTTCATAAGATATTGTCGAATTATTTTCTAACTATAATAAAGATAAGATGAGTAAATTAGAATCAAAGTTAAAACTACCTCAAAATATTATTATAGAATTATTCGTTCATGCTTGAGTTGGTGTGCTTTAAAATAATGATAATAGTTACTAAAAAGCTTGTTTGTCGTTTGATAATTTATTGTGTAATATGATGAATATCCCAAATCGTCAATTTTATATATTATATTTGATTAATTATTGATTAGTTATATCATTAACAGTATATTTTCTTACAATTTTATGATTTAATTACATCTTAGAGTTTATTGATTAAATTATTTAATTTAACTGTATTAAATAAATTTAGAATTGTGTTGAAGTATGTGTTCTGTTAATATTTTGTAATAAATGAGGTAAATAGTAACGACAAAAATCATGGTTAATCATTGATTGGAATTCCGAGTTTTGACGATATAAGTATAAGTAATACAAGTATTCTGTCGCATTATGTCCCGTATTAAATAGTGTATGTATACGTGACTATATAATTAAACAGAAGTTAGCACAAGAAAGAGGAAATTTAGTCTAGAATGCGTTCCATTTTTCGAGTATAAGACATTCTTATAAGGTCTCTCCAACTGAGCATCTTAACCGTCGCGGTGCATATGCGGAGACGTGTACCTATGTGTGCGCGCGTGTATGTGTGTGTGTGTGTGTGTATGTATACATAGACAGAGAATAAGATTCCAAAAGTGCACTCATATCCAGCGCTACATTCAGTCTCTCATTTTGCCTAGCGATGTTTTCGTGGGCGCCTTAAACGCCTAGGGTATCCCAAGCGCGCGAGAGAGAGAGAGAGAGAGAGCGAGAGTGAGCAACCGTACTTTCGCAGTCGTGGAAAACAATCCTATTATTGTACACATTGGAGCCCCGGGAAGCACTTAGCTCGGTGCAACTGCCGGGATTACGCCAGGTCATGGAGCAGATGCACAAGTCGCAGAAGCGGAAGGGTATACCTAGAACTACCCTGCGCGTTCACTATTTCGCATACGTGTATACCAGTGTGTACGTGTACGTATAACGTTGTTCTCCGGAAAATGGACTTTCTTTTAAGAAAATTTCTTGGGGCCAAATTCTCCAGAGCCGCGGAAAAAGAAAAAAATTGTGCACCGCGAGTGGAAATATTCCTACGAAACTTAGCCGAATTAAGGCTGCTTAAGGGGGGGATTAGCGGAGCCCGAGCATTTGGGTTACTCGGACGATTTAATTATCTGCAAACAACCTGAGCAAATGCTATAATATTTTAACGAATTATGTAACCACACCTACTTGCTGTTAGTTAACGTAGATGCTTTATCACAACTGACATTTGTACATTCATAATTCAAAACCGTACGTAAGTGCTTTCAATTTTTACTCGCAACACGTAACAATATTCATATACCATATACTTGTGTACCATACACGCGTAAACAATTTAATATAGATTTCTCTCATCATCAATTCAAGTGTATAACTGTAATGTAGCCTAAACTGATTTATAAAACTGTATAATATAATGTATTAATATAATAATATTATATTTTATAATAAAGTTATGATGATAAATAGATTTAGATGAAATATTATTAATTTTAAACTAACCTCCTAGCCAAGCTCACGGGGGTTACGATGGTTATTAGATCTATCCATAAATTCAAGATAATGCATGTATTTATATATTAATAATTAACGTGTGCATCAAAGTTCATTGTCTAATGTTAATTAGGTCCACACACGTCCACGTTGAATAACCACAGAGAAGAAAATGTTTCGAAAAGTATGTAACCAGTGACATTCGATTCCCAAAGGCACGAGATCATGCCCGTTAATACTTAGTATAGGTATATAATGAATCCATAATTCGAAAAGCTCTTCATTAGCATAGATTAATTGGCAAGCATAACCTCGAAGCTGAAAGCATTAGCGCCCCGCGTTTACCAATCATGGTGCGTGAGAGAGAGGGAGAGAGAGAGAGAGAGAGAGAGAATGTAGGGAAAATCGGCTCTCAACGGCAAGTATAGAACCGACTCTCGAGCAGCACGTGGCGTTACGCGGTAGGTGGATGGAGGGGGCGTCGATTACCCGGGTGCCGAGGGTCTCGAGAGTCCTCGCAAATTCTCGTCGTGCAAAATTCGCGTGTATATATATACATAGAGAGAGAGAGGGTGGGAAAATTCCTCGCGAGTGTCCGTCGCCGGGGCGCCTGCGCTATTTACGAGAGAGCGTGCCAGTGTTATTCCGCGACCATTTGCAATTGTAATCCGTAAATTTTGGTAAACTGTAGTTAAGGGGACAGCTCTGGTCGAGGCGCATGTGCTACGGCTACGTGGTATACATATAGCACTTTCCGCTCCTTTCTCTCGAGCTTTTCCTACCTCCCTCTCGCTTCCTCTCACTCTTGGGTACGTCTCCTAAACTCCTTCTTAGAGTACTATTTCGAGCAACGCGTACCTGCTGCTCCTTCTGCTGCTGTTACTTGTAAGCTCTCGTGTCGTGCGTTCCTTGAGAAAAGGGGTAGAGGCTTCACTATCGCGATACCCTTTCGCTTTCTTGCTTCTTCCCCACGTGTCGTTCGTTTCCACGGATTTTCACACCGTACTCTCACCCCTATCACGTCGTATAAATAGTTTAACATTGCGAAAAGGATTAAATTGTGTATACTCAATGTACTTCCTAGGTGACGCTTTACTTTTCAAAATTGCTACAGCCACTACATAAGAATTTTGTTGAGAATGTAGAAATTATACACGAAAAATGTTCATCAATCAGCGCCCTTTGATTTGTGTTTATGTTTGGATTTATGGTTAAGAGAACTTCGCCGATAAGCGCGCGATCATCCGAATTGCTGTTCATGTAGTTGTTGTTTTTGAGCATTCTTTTCTAGGAACCAACAATTTTATTTAATATGCCCTTTTCTTTTGCACTTATAGCACTCGATGTTTTTATTTTTATACGTTCGATTATTTTTTACGTTTTCTTGGTTACTTCTGCAATTTTTTAATGGAAAATAACTTTTTACCTTTTTTGTTAAGAGTGCAACATCTTGATTATTTTCTTGGGTTTTTCTTCGAGATTCTTCCATTACTAATCGGACTGTTAAATTATCGATCGTACGTTGTGCTGCTTCACTAGATTCCCATGCCGAGATGAAATGGTATTATTGATCCGGAAGGGTCATTATGATTTTTGTCATAAGCATACTGTCGGATATATTCTCTCCAAAAGCCTTTAGTTTGCAACACAATATCTTGCAGTTTTGAGATATGAGTCGACTAGTCGTCTTTAGGATCTTTGATGTATTTAAACCATTCTTGTTGGAGTATATGTACACTAGTTTCCGTTTTATTTTCGTAGACTCCATGCAACTTTTCCCACATTTGATGTGATGTATCGCAATTTATAATGTGTAGCATTGGTGTATTTTCGATTGTTGTAGCGATACATCGTTGAGCAATGCCATCATTTTTTATCCACTCTTTTAGTTCCTTTTCGTAGGTGACCACTTTTTGAACATTTTCTTGGACTTCCACTGCCGTTGGAGCAGTTGGTTTTACGTCGTCTCCCTTTACTATTTCGTAGATTCCTTTTGATATAAAAATTATCCGAAGTTGGAACTTCCATATTGCCCAATTTTCGTTACCTTTCAACTGACTCACTTTAGTTATCTCACGTTCCATTTTACTTTATATCTTCTTTTTTTTTAGTTCGTTACTATACTTTATTTTTATCTTATTTACCATAAGCACGGGCCTATAACCTGTTATTTGTTATTAATTTTATTATTAGTATAGATGCGTGGTAAACAAGTAAAACACAATTCAATATGTATAGATTAGATGTTTAATATATTTGTATATAAGTAATGGAATCTAAGTGGGAGTGTTGAGAATGTAGAAATTGTACACGAAAAATGTTCATCAATCAGGGCCCTCTGATTTGTGCGAGTTGTTGCTACCTTCTTATACCGACGAGTTTAGTCTACGTTGAACACTCTTGGCGTCAATGTATAACGATTCCATTACTTATATACATATATATTAAACATCTAACCTATACATAATTGTGTTTTACTTATTTACCACGCCTCTACTAATAATAAAATTAATAACAAATAACAAATTTATAGTTCATTCTATTTGGCAAAACATTGATAGTTTATGTTTAGTTATATTAGTATTTAGTTTATTTATTTGTAACAGTAACGTATCTGCATGCAACGAAAAATTTTTATTTCTCTGTATCATTGCCCCGAATATGAATCATCGTTTTACTAAACGTAACTCTTTCGTGTAGAAGGAATTTACATTCGCTCACTATTTAAAATTATCCTCGAGAATTCATTCACAAGTGGATGATAACTATTTTAGAAAGCATTTACCAGTCGAATGATTCACACATTTATATGAAATAATAGTCATTTATATTCTACGGGAGGAGTTGACATTCACAATTGAAAAAGTAGTAAAAGTCAATTAAAACTCCTTTTGACAAATGTGGACTGAGTAAATCAATTAAAATGGTGAAACGATTTTTCCTAACGATACTGAAATGACAATTTAGTTTTATCTACGTGTATCCGTAATTTCAGAAAGCGGTGCATTCGAAACGGTCGCGGTTATCCGGTCGCATGCATTACATATTTTTCTTTGGTATATCCCGAAGACTAACAAAAGGTATGTATAAGCGAGAGAGATGAGAGAGAGAGAGAGTGAGAGAGAGGGAGAGGGAGGGAGGAGAAAAATAATAAATCTAATCGCAGGTTCTCGTTGCATATAATAAATTACGTTCGCCTAGAGCCAAACAAACGCGACGTAGATACACAGGGTAGATAAGCAGTTGTATACATACACGCGGGCGTCCTGCGACGTCAAGTTGCGAGCGAAAGTAAACTCGAGCCCGATTTTCATGCAAACTCTGCGTTCAGCGGTATACATTATGTATGTGCAAATGTGTGCGTGTGCGTGTGTGTGTGTGTGTGTGGAAAGAGAAAAAGTGAGCGAGAGCATAGAGAAGAGTTGAGCAGCTTGGAGGACGGAAGTAAAGTGAAAAAAGTGTCGGTGCTGTATATGAAATAGAATTAACAAGAAGTAGAGAAGGAGAGACACGAAAGTATAGGTGACGAGATGAGACAAAGAGAGAACGACCGAGCAAGACGTGCGAGTGGAAATGAACTTAACGAAGTGAATGACACTTGGAGATGGAGGGTGAGGGAGAAAACTACGAAGAGGCGCGAAAGAAACAAAGTACGCAATAAAGCCAAGTGAGGCGAAAGGAGGACAGAAATTTTTCTTTGTTTTTCTACTCTCCTTCTTTCCCTCTCTTCCTTACTGCAAAGGGGGGCACGGAAAAATGAGAAAATTGCCGAAGAGAATATAAGCGGAGACACAGTTGCCATATCATAGTCCTTTTTATTTTGTTTCCACCTTCATTCCCACGTATAGTCTCTTTTTAAAACTTTCACTATAAACCAGGCAGAATACCTTGAGATTGAAGAGATATGAAAACGACAGTAGAAAGAAATAATCGAGAGAAGAACTCAACATTTGAAAACTTACTGTTAGGATATATATTTATAATTGTCAGTCTTTTTATGCCAGATCTTTATTTACGTCTAATTAGTTAGAAAGCCAAAGAAAATAAGTAAACAAATTATTATAATTTAAAACGGATAAAATTAAAAACGAAGTCAAATTCTTAATGGTACTTACTTACTTGAGAAATACTAGCAACTGGTAAAGTAGCAATCAACTTACCTGAAACATAAATATATTTATTTTTATTTTTATTATTAAACGAAAAATAACTAGAAATTAACATTTTTTTAGATTAGATAAAATATACTTTTCTTACAAAATTGTATATTAGAGGTTACATTTATAGATAATAAAATAATAAACAAATTAAAGTTTATCCATTATGATACGTGTAATCAGTTCTGTACAAGTATTGAATCTGATGAAGCGTAATAAGTAAAATTAATAAAGAACCATAAAGTTTCGAAGGGCAAATATTTATAAGTGTAATAAAATGTACACAAGACACGCGTCAAAATTAATTTGCAAAACTAAGTAAGCAAATTTGTCGAGTATACGAAACAAAAGTACATGATAGGTTGCGAGGAAAACGAGCGAACGCAACCCCACCGGGGGAACGGAAGCGCGTGCCGAGAGATGGATATAAAGATAAACGAGGAGAGAGAGAGAGAGAGAGAGAGAGAGAGAAAGAGAGAGAGTCACCCACATTCAAAGTGAAAGGGTTCAGGAGAAACTATTTCAAGGGACCACTTGGTGGGCGCGTGCGTATATTTTGGCAAGTAAAGGTACATACACGCGTCGGGAGGTTTCGCTATACGTATAGGCGAGCTGACGTAGGGGGTTCCCAAATTAAACAACGTCCGGAGGGCCTTGCCTAATTTACAATGGCTGCCGGCGCGTGGTCTGCCAGATTCTGCAACTCAAGTACCGCGGTGAGTGTCGTCCTTCTACTTCCTGCTGTAGCTGCTACTCCTACATTTCGTTCACTTATACGGTACGTCCCTTACACCAAACACTTCCCGGAGCTTCAATTCTCTACGTAGTCAAACTATCAAACGACGAAAGGGGGGGATCCATGACTTTTCAGAGATACGATTCTCTTTGTTACTTGATCTTTCCTTTCATGTCATCTTAAATAAATCTATCTTTTTACTCGCATTGTTGCCACTACGTTTTATTTATAAAAATTAAAATTATTAATCAAAACGCTCATTTTTACAACTATTATTTTTTTATTTTTTGATAGAGCTAGTGCTCTTGATTTTACTGTTATTGCCAATTACTAGTAGATATTTCGAGTACATTAAATTTGTATTATATTGTATATAAAAATTGTATGAAAATATACAAACTTATTTATAATTTAATTAATGAAAAACGATTTGAAGCACCCCACATAAAAAATCTTACAATCCGATGTATGTATTCTGTTGGCAATTGAAGTGTTAACGGAGCAGTTTCCTAGGAACGTTTGCACTTTCATCACCCATGCCTGTTTTCCACACTGCGAAAATCCGTGACACTTTGTCCCAATAGTTAAAACTTGCTGTTAGTGGATTAAATGCTATTTTTCAAGTTTTTTTTAAATAAACGCATAGATGTAGTATTAAATGCAGACTTATATTCAAATTATTTTATTATTTATAAATCAGAAACTACAAAAAGTGAAATGACTTATATGCATTGGCAAATCAAGAATACCTATAATTATTAGAAATGACTTACATAATAGTTTGCTAAGATTTTCTACATAACAGAAAATATAATAACTAAAATTCATGTCTAATTTTTATTTCTATACATGAGAAATTTATTATTTTTGTCAAATGAACTCCAACACTATTTTAACTTGTTTAGTTCTCCATGCACAATATTAAAGTAACTCTTAGCTATAACGTGTGATAACACGAACTATTAAAAATACAGTCATAGATACAATATTTAATTTATATATAAAATAAATGTACAAAATCGCGACATCCTGTTATCGATGTTGGGAAAAAAGTGCAAATTAAATTACAAAAATTTCAATATTATTTTTATTAAAATGTTCTATATTAATCGATAATTTGAATAAAATATATTAATAAAATAACCAATGTTATAATCGAATAAGTAATCAATGGTATTGATTGAATCAAATGAAATTCGTGTTTCGAAGGAAAGTAAAACCAACAATACGTTGTTCTCGGTGGCTTAAGATCTCGAATGCAAGACGAACATCAGGATCCACTAATTGTCGCAGTAAACACTAGTTAGCTCGATTAGTCGATACAACGAACGAGAATTCAGGTGAAGAGGTAGAGGTACAGAGAGAGAGAGAGAGGGGGGGGGGTGGAGGAGGACGAGAGACAGAGTGGGAGAGACGTCGAAACCATCCGTGCGGTTGTGGCTTTCAACGTCTTAGCCCCTTTGTCTCGTACGATTGGACCAATCCGTCTTCTTGTTGTTTTCGAGCCTCCTACCCTTCTCGATGGATCGTTGGGTCCCGTCGGCTGGGGATCATCGATCCGCGACCTGGTCGACCAGTCGTCCTATAGGCTGTTTACCGGATGCTCCGATGTTGCCGAGGATTATACGGCTAATCTGCCTCGCGAGGAATATGCGGTCAAGCGATCTGACCCTTATCTTCGAATGCCCGGGGGTTCGAGTGGATTTACCTGGTATCGTACAGAGTGGTGCAGTTCAATTGTTACCAGAAACTCGTACCACTCGGATTAGATGTCATTAGCCTCCATCAATGATCTTTCCCATGATATACCTGACATATACGGTTAAGTGTTTTCTAAATTAATACATTTCTACTTCATTTTTTTTACGTCTATGCTACATTGAACAAATTGTCATTCAATTTCAGTTCCGTACGGACAATAATCCTTTGGTAGTATATTTACGGAATCGGTAACTATATGTATACATACGCATGAACCATTTTACTAATATTTAACAAAACACATCAATTTTCACTAAAAATTGACCCATTGATGACAAAATTTCTACTGTGGAGCAAACTTGGATAACGTAACGTAATATATATTATATACGTTTATCATATTTGTTCAAACACTAATTAGACAAAGACTAAAACTTATTCTAATTAATCTTAATGGAATAATCACTGAAGTAATTTATTTACGTAATATAATTATACAACTACTAATTCTGCGTTAGTTTTCTTTGTTCGTTTGCAGCAGAACTTCTATTTAGAAAACGTAATTTTACCTTTGTGATAATTTCTTAAAAGTTTCATTCGAAATTACAATCTTGTTATCATTGAATTAAATATTAAAATTTAATTTTTCTAAGTGCTAAAATTACAATTTGTGAAAACTGTGATGCGACATCGTCGTATAGGTGTGTATTGTATTATACTTCAGTGAATTAATAAAATGTGTGATGAATTAAATTCATATTTTAATAATTCTTGCGATCAATAAGTGCTAAAATCTCTGTGGCTGCAAGTAGGATTAATACCTTCGTGGAGTTGTAAGTGTCCATTTTGTATTTACCTTTGATCAATTGTACTTTTGGGATAAAAAGATTAGTCACTATCGTATAAAGTAAAAAAGGCCACTTAATTCTTGAATAGAATAACTCGAAATTGGTACTTAGGCGTACACGCTCAAAATGCGCCTTAGCCAATTTGTCAGCGTAAATAGGAGGCAAGTGGTATTCCTGTTAAAGTTATACGAGGATGGGTTATATCCGAGCCCACATATAGAACCACTATAAACTTTGCGCGTTTCATTCGGTCCGAAGACTGAGGCAACATCGTGACTTTGATCATCCTCATTTAGCTATTGATTAAAGTTCTCCAGGAGGAGCGCGGCGCATATCGATAAAGCGAGGAGGATTAGCAAAATGTTAAAGGGTAAAATGGTAAAGGGAAAGATTTGTACGCAATTGAAAATCGATGTAACCGTCAGGTGAAACGAAGGAATATTTACTATACGAGTGTGGTCTCATCGAAAGTTTCTGGTACACTCGACGAGATGATGTGTAATAATCCGGTAGACTATAATCACGAGTGACCGGTAATGGGTTAGAAGGGCGTCGACTACGTAATTAATCCCCCTTTCTCCCGGTAGCAGTGAGGAAATGTGGGCGTACACGCGCGGCGAGCATATCCATATTGCACTTGAGCGAAATCGGACTACTTAGAGTGGTGCGAGCGCGCGCAAGCTCCCGGGCTGCCGACTGCCGCGTTTACGAGGAGAGTCGCGCCCGCTGATTTATTGGCTCGGTATATATCTATTATGCATATAAACGCATGCAAACTGCGAGCGTATGGATTCCAAACGTGTGTATAGGTGTATACAAGATGATGCCCCTTTCGAATGGATAACCTGCAAATGGTTTTCGTCCTGGCCAACTTTACCCGATTGTTGGTACTTGACGTGTAGTCAATGCCCCTCCAATGAAATCCATTACATCCACCTATTTTCCTGCCTCCACGATTGATGTGTACACGGTTAGTATTATTATTTCATTAATACGTTTTATTATTAGGTTTTCTTCGCTTTTTCAATATTTAATAATACTTTGCATATTAATTTATAACCAAATATCATCTCTTAATTAGATTATTATTGCGCTAACTTTTGTCGAAGTTTACGTTTACTCGTTTAAAATATTTATTAATTTCTGCAATGATCGAACGGATGCAGCGGATTACAGGTAAAAATCAAAAGACAGGCAAATTCTCGAAATTCCAAATTCTCGAATCATGTAGAACTTTCTCATGAATGTGAATCGTTAGGATAAATGAACTGTCCCCGAGGAGATAGTTCGATATGCGTGTAGAAGCGCATCGAAGCTTGGTAAGGTGCGAGAGGTCCTGTGTTTGCTTTTTGGTTGGTTGGACGTTTGCATGGAAGTACACTAGCGCGATTTAGTCTGCACGTGATCATTAATAAAACCCGTACCGTTGCATTATGCAGTATCCGCGCGGTCTTGTTCGTTATAAAGGGGGAACGTTTTCTTTCTCGCTATACGAAACAGGCAGTTAGTCAGGTGTCGCGAAGTGTCCTACACTCGAAATTTGAATTGGAAATGATCATACCCACTGGTGTTTGAGTCCTTTTTAATTAGTAGCTTCCAATCTTGTATATTTGTCTTCCCTCCAGTTAACAACGTGATTTGAGATTTATACTTTCTCATACGTTGATATACTTCATTTTTTTATTTTCTTTCAAGTCAAGTAACCGCAACTAAACGGAAAAACTTACAGATTAAATAAGTAAATAATTTAGACGATAAACTAATTAAATTATATGCATTTGATTTTCTTTTGTAAACGCATCAAAGAAAATTGATTATGATGTTTAACGTTGTTCTATTTCCGCTTCTACGCTATTACTAATCAGCGATAAAGGTCTACAGTGTTTATGTAAACAAAGCACATGTAAATTTCTACAGAGGCGCTTGTATCAATCGGTGGGAACCAGGACTTGAACACGAGTTAACGAATTACAATTCCAATGCTCTATATCGACTGATACACCGTATAGACCGGATAATTATAACGCAATGTCGTTAATCTTTGTAAAAGTGATTGTAAATCTACTTGAGGGTTTTACATTTATATTCTATTATTTATATAATTAATTTATAGGTGTTTCAAATGTGAAATTAACCAAATAATTGAATATTCATGCAATATATGTATATGATAAAAGCTTTCAATCAAAACTATCATTCATATTTCGGTACTTTCGGAAGTTCAGCATATTATATCTCAAGAAAGTTTACTTATAAATCAATAAATATTGTTTTTTATTAATTAATTTTAAATCGTATGTGTAATATTAAGACATTGTTTTAATATCTAAGTAAAGAAAATAGTATTTTTTTAAATTAAATACCTTTACTAAATGTCCACATAAAACCACTAAAAATCGATAAAACGAAAAAACGCGCAAAAAGTTTTTATATGTATTATATATACATTCATATATAGAAAAGGAAACTTTTCTCCACTCGAAAATTAGTTACATTTTTCTCTCGTTAATCTCTCGCTATGAATGAGAGGCAATTACTACCTTTTTTTAAATTCCTCTCTTTTTCATAAACTCCCAGACTGCACAAAATAAGTTTAATTAACTGGAATTAGTATAAGAAAATTAATATGAGGATCCTAAACCCTCCCCATAGGAAAACTAAAAAATCAAGTAAATACCTAGAGAGCGTCTACATTCCACTCTAGTCGACTTAATTCTTATTTCACAAAAAAAAAAGAAAAGAAGATATGCAGCATCTTTATCACGAAAATAATTTCAAAATAATACACGTTCGATTCAGTTATGTTTTGTTCCATCACGCAGCGGCGGCTTCACTATATTTCGGGTGTGGCAAATTCGCGGAAGTTTGGCGTAGACCGTTATCGGGCACTTCACGCCTAGTTTCGTGGTTCGATAACTTTCAGCGCATCCAAATCGGCAAAGACGCGGCTCGAGAGTTTCTCTACCTATCCTCGTACTCTTCCTTAATGCATTATGCATCCCCTCTTTCGGTCGCTTGGTTTCCTCGTGTCTTTTCCCAACCCCAGCGTTCACTTCCTGTGTCCATTGATTACATTGCAGGTGCATCGTTTCTCTTGGCTCTTCTTGTTTATTATTCGATTTACGGTTCAATTTATTTTTTGTAATAAGGTAGCAATCTCATGTAAGAAAATTATATAAGGTGTGATTTTTCGTTTGATAACCTTTTTATTTTTACTTTGTACTTTGACGGATATTATTACTCGTGTGAAGAAGCAATTCTTCGGACATAAATTAAACATCTGTTTCTTAAAGAACATATTCAATACGATATATATTTTTAAGATAAAGATGAATACATTATTAATAAATAATATCATTTATTATTATTATTTTATTAAAATATTTAAAGGTTTAATAGATTGATTAATTATAAATTTAAACTAATTAAAGTATTCAATTTTTCAGTTTAAACATGATAATGATGCATTACAATAAAATATCTGGCATATAAATAACGGTAGCCAGATCCTCCTGTAAAAAGGATGAAAATTAGCTGTATTGTGAATTAGTCAAATTTTCATTGGAATAATTCACTCCGCAACCTCGCGGCTAATCTGTGAGTGGGCGTATTAAAAAGATGCCGAGAGATGAAAAAAGGGGAGTCGGGTTAGTGTGCGTTGAATAGAAGGAAGCTTCGCAGCTGGCTCGCCTCAAAGCAGACGAATGGAATTCGCGCGGTCACGGGCACTTTGCGAATTTCATTAATGAAAATAAAAGGGAAAAAAAGAAAAGGGACATTTGCAATTCTGTCTGGCGATTAAAAATATCTGCACGCAACGCCGGACGACTCGTATATACATGGTGCACGCGTCGAAAGGCTTTGACCGCTCTTTTTTTACCCGTTGCCGTTTCGTGGCATTTTCTGTCTTTTGTTCTTTCCTCTCGGTCTCAGCGTTGTGCGCAAATTTCTTTCCTTTCTAACACACTTCTCTTGTTATTCATTCCTTTATCCCTTTCACCTTCTTTGTATTCTTTAGCGCGTGTGTATTATCTGCAGAGGTTAACAATATTAACACAATTGTGATTGTGATATCGATAAAGCAAGAATAAATTGAGCCAGTTTTGTGAAATTTATGACTTCTTGCATGAATAAGTTAAAAACATAATTAAATTACTAAATAAAACATATGTCCTTTAGTTATACCGCACACACACACACATACATCATATTGCAACATATAATATTCCATTAAACTTTGGTGATACGTGCAGATAAAAATCAGTCTGATTCAAGAGGAGTTGCCCTTTAAATATCAACTCTCGCATTATTCATCCATCCGGTCGTTTGTTTTGCCATCATCGCGCGCTTGCACACACACACACACATACACACACATACACATAGACGAGTTCGTGCGCGTATGCACAGATGTATACGCTGGTGGTGTATACATTGGCAAACTCATCATCGGTTGCATCTCGGCTCTCGTTCGCTTTTCTCTGTCTCTTTCTCTCTTGATCTCTCCTTCTCGTTTTAACTTTCTCGTTTTCAATTTGTCTTTGCGTACACACAGTAGTGCCGCGGCAAAACTCTTATACCTATATACGGGGTATCATTCATCTTTCTTAGTCTTCTAAATTAGCGAGTTTTCCACGCTACCCGTAATTTTCCCCAAGTTCTCCTCCGATCGATTTTCATTTTCATCGCAGTCCGACACTTGTTATGATGGCTTGCCTTCAGAATTACAAGCAGACCAAGATTAGGTGTTGAAAACTAGACTGTACAAAATTAATGGCTCGCTTCGTTTCATTTTCGACGTAACTAATTGTGTTAATTAATTTAATCTTGAACGTATAATCGATCTATCTATAATCCCTAATAATGGGTTTATTAATAAATTCTAATTGTACTAACAATTTATCTTTGACGTTAAAGTTAATGTGAAAATGCGGAAGGGAAATTCGATATACCCTAGTAGAAATGAAACTGTAAATGAAATGTAAGTGTAACGCTTTTTATATAGAATATAGCGAGTTGACATAAAAAACCATAGAATACCAAAAAATACCTATTTTATATAATTATTGTGAACTTGTTTAACCTCAAAATTTAAAATTTCTACCAGGGCATTTTTTACACATTTCTATTGATTTAAAAAAAAATTAAATTTTCAACCGCATTTTTCGAATGAATGATCCAGTAATTAATAAAATGAATATTCAATGTAGTAGGAGCAATTTTGACACATAGCTTATTACGCGATAATCTAACTGTGCCGTAAGCAGGCGTTTGAAAAGTCGGTGAAAATTTATTAAATATATAGAGGAGACCTCGAATGCAAATACTTGTTAATTAACAATAAATGTTCGAAAACCGACGTGCACGCGCTCGAATGCACAACACCCCCGAACTATAAAACGGAAAAGAGAAGGACGGAAAGAAAGATCGAAAAGGGAAGGAGTAGGAGGAGAGATAATTCGAGTGCGTCATACACAACGGCGAGTCGACGCGGGGGTGCATCATGTAAATTTTAATTTTCTGCTTGATCTGCCGGATTTCTGCCGCGCCACGGATTTTAACGAGTGTCAGAAACACAGGAGGGGGTATACCTATTGTTTTGTTTTACAAAACGGCATGATTGTCACGTGTGAAATTTCTCTAATTGAAGATGAAATTATACGATAGCGTTCATGCGCATGCATATCTCGAACAAGAATGGTAAGTGTAATTTTATTAATAGATTTTCATCTTCGCCATATATTTTTATAATCAATTGTTCCAATTATAGAGTCTAAAGCATTATAAAAATTATGTAATTAGGTATAACTTCCTGGGATAACATCTTTATTAACGCTCGAGATTTTTATATTGAAAAGTTTATATTGAAATAAAATAAATTTCTCAAAGATTAGAAACACATGGTACATAAGAACCAATAGATTCGAGAATAATACATAGACGACGAGGACTGTTTAGGTAGTCAATTGAAGAGAACCTCTCGATCAAACAAAGGCACTAAATCAATATTCCCTGTCACTTTTCCGTCTATTTCCGGATTGACGCGCGAGCTGCTTCATCCGATATATCCCTGGCACTCAGTGAAGACACCGAGTAGTACGTATGACTGTGTCGGAGGAGAGAGACCGAGACCGAAGGAGGGGAGTCGTGCATTGTTAGGAGCGCCTAGGGAATACACCGCAATGGATCCACGTACATGATAATGAGAATAACGAGGGGCCGCTCGCTGACAGTATTACTCGGTTCTCGGCTCTCCTCTCTCCAAGCGCGTGCCGACGCCTCCTACTCGGACGCGGACGCCTTCGTCTTGATGTATACACAAGCACCCACACCCGTTCCATTCTCTCTCTCTCTCTCTCTCTCTCTCTCTCTCTCTCTCTCTGATGCAGTTTTACTGCAGGAGCTAAGACTGAGACTTCTTTTGCATGATCAAACTCACTTTGTTGGGTGATTCATAGTGCTTACAACGCAAACATTTAGAATTTAGTTTTAGTTATTGAAGCTATGGAAAGGAGTAAAACATCGTACGTTTAAATAGGAAAACAATGGAATTAAAAATTAGCTAAAAATTTTAATTGAATATGTTGCAACATTATTTGTCGGGTGTAAGGTTTGGGTATATTTGCAAAATCCTCGATTAATTATTTAATATTGCTTTTTCTAAGTTTTGCACAGGTTCTCGCCTCTAAATTTTATTTTCAAAACACGTTTTGCAATTTTTCTCTTTGTTTATAACGTATCTGTCACTCCATAAAATTTCCTTACATATTAAACTTTCTATCCAAGTATAAAATGTCTCACTCTTGTCAGTCACTTTTTGAGCATTTGTACAGCTGAATACAATTTAAAAAATTCATGTATTGTACTTTATTCGCAAGACACTAAATACACTTCACTTTAGTCACATTTTGTTTAAATCATCAAAGGTGATTTCTCGCGGAAAAATAATAAAATGAAAAATGATTATAAAAAAGCTTATTTGTAATAGGAGTAATTATCATAGACAAAAGTTTGTTATAAAAAATATGTAAATGAAAAAATAGAGTTACAGATCGACGTAATTACTTTTCGAATATCAAGATAAAATAATTAACAAGTTTATGGTATGCATAAATCTCGTTTGTAATTTAATCAAAGGGAGAAATCTAATAAAAATTGTAAAAGACTAGCGGTATCGTGGAAAGTTCCATATCTAAGAGAGCGAGGCGTCTAATAGCGCGACCTCTTTCACCGTAGAAAGTTTGCGCTCGCTGCATACTCGAAAATCTTAAAATGTGCGAGTTAATAGACGTCGCCCTAAGGTATATAAGGAAAAGGAGGAAAAAGGAAATCGAGAAAAGTTGTTGGAGCTTGTTTCGAGGTATTAGCCTTGAAAATTCATTGATTGCGCGTTCTCAAGTCTCAGGACGATCTACGTAAGGCTTGATAATTTAACCGTGTGGCAAAGTTTCGAGTATACGAAATCAACTTATCTCGCGCAAGCGCTTCGCCCTGCAGTTAGACACTTTAATCTTGAGGCGGGTTATAACCTCGGGCCCGTTGAGACTTAGTCGTGTTATGTATGTATAAGCGCAAAGCCGCGACTTTATTCGCACGTCGGCGCTTGAATTTTCGAACGGTGCTTTATACCTTACCCGTTTATCGCGATAAAGAGCTTTTCCAACGTTGCAACTTTTCTACTATAGTAATGAACTCCATGAAAAGAGATTTCACCTATTTGCCGTAAACAAAAATGCATTCGTTGGAAATGCAATTTTTTTTTGTTGAGAAATACCGAGATTAACTTATTGACTCTCTAATACCTAATATGGAGTTGAACATCCATTACGTAAAATTCAATAACATATTACCAATTTATCACTTGAAAGTTTGCATTTAAAATATTATTGACAAAAATTTTATAACTTTAATAATTTTTAATGCTTGAACAAGGTATACGCAAATAATAAACCAGATAACATTGGAAATGTGTAGTACTGTAAAACGGAAATGTCAAAATGATTTTATATATAATATTGACAATTCCGTTCTATGTAAATGGACTACAATTTCACCGTTATATTAGTGATATTAATACTTTGTATGAAATATGTAATTCATATAAATAATAATTATAAGCTTTTATAAAACTAGATATTTGTTTTAAATCTTGGTAAATAATAAATTAATTAATAAAGTAATAATAATGAATTTGTATATACAACGCTATTTTCATAGTTATATGAATATACTGAATAGTTATATGCAGGTACTCGAAATTGAAAGTAAAATGCGGCTAATTATAGATAGTGTATTTGTTAAATTTAGCAGTAATAATGGACTAAGGGAAAACAGTTAATTAGATAATGTTACACAGCGTATGAAGCACGTCTAATTTTCGAAAATCTGTTGTGCAACCTACATTATGCATGCATAACTTGGTGCTGATGATCCTTTAACAAATATCCGTCTATATTTTGAACAATATACATTTCCAATAAGCAAACTAGTAAAAATTAAAATTTGTAATTTAAAATGATTAACAAACCATCTTAAATTAATTAATACATTGAAATAAAAAATAGTTTAAAGCAGTCAAACTAGGTGAAATGCATATCAACTTTAAAACTTAGTTCGCTAGCTTGTCAGCAGATAAATTACAATAGCGTAGTCACGAAAGTGCATCTTTAATCTTTATAATTGTAGTAGGTACGTAAACGCCTCTAAGAGATATAAGTGTATCTAGGTGTTGGGTTATTTGGTCACGGAAGAAAAAGAATGTCGCTAAATTTGTCACTTCTAATCGTTATAATTTGTACTTTGGGAAAGTGTACCGTCAAGACATGTATATATTCAGTGACCTCAATCAAGACACAAATGACATTAACAGCCGTCGTCCAGTTCAACCCCCGTTTCCTTCCTCCTACTGGGACTCTTAAGCACGAAGACGTTGGGTGTCGTACAATTTGCATCAAAGTAAAACGCGACCCACGGAGTATAGGGCGTTCAGAACTTCTCGTCATCGAATTTCGAACTGTTATATATATAGTCCTCTTCCTGCATTGTGTTCCGCTAGACATACACTCATATATATATATATATATACACGTATACGAATGTGCAGAATGTCCTGTGAACTGTTGTAATGCCAGTTAGACATCGGCTCGATCGTCTCTCTATTTGTTTCTTATTGGCACTTCGTTTTGAAATTATGCAAAATAAATTTAATAACTTTATACGTATATATAATAATTTGAGAGTATACGATTTATTTTTAAAAATAACAATGCATATCTGTTATAATTTATTAATATTACTAATATGCGTGAATAATTAATAAAAAAATAATTTCATAAAGTTTACGTTGCTTTGATATGGAAATTTAGTGTTTGAAGTAAGTAATACTAATTACTCAAAAAATACGCACTGGCGCAAACAGTATATGAAATAAAAAAAATCTTATGACAATTAAATTTTGTGGCGAATGCTGCTATTAAACTGATTACAAAAAATATTCATAATTATCTCGAAATTTATATAGATTGTAAAAATAATCATACATATAACTTTATCTTTCATTTTTAAGTATTAATTTTCTTAAATTAGATTTAAATTAAATGATTTAATAGATAAATGGGAAGAAGTAATGACATATATACACTACTAACTATATTATAAATAGAAATAATTTTATAAAAAATGTTTCCCACTAAATAATCTATTATATTTAAAAAAATAATACAATGTAATTGTGACTGAAGAAAAAAAATGAGAGCGTAATTGTTTAATATATGCAGTAAAATCTATCATCTATGTGTTTACATTAAGCTCGGCCTATATTCAACTTTCAACGGCACTCCGTATCGAATGGTTCTCCAAGCTTCTCCGAGCATCTCTGAGCTTCTCTCCTGTGGCATATAGGTGGATTCCTTGGAGAACTTCGGTTTCCCTCTTGTCCGACGTGCGCGCGGCCGTCTGGCTAATTCATTTCACGAATTATTTGCCTCTCGCAAGTAATTACTCTCGCCCCCATCCACCCATCCCTCTTCCCTGATATGCGTCGGCTTACATATTACCACTAGCTTTGGATCTTCAATATTTCGCAAATATATTCAAAGTAACTGACTTGACCTAACTCAAACATACTGCGGCTGTAATTTATACGAATTTCAAAAAATCGCATGAGAAACTAATTCCAATTTCGTTAATCGCGTTAAAATATTTATAATTTAAGTTATTTCATTTGCCCGTATTTACAATAACTATATACGCTTATACAATCTGAGTTAAATGAGTATTATATATACAATTGATGAGCGAATAAACTGTGTTACAAAAACCCCTAATTTTATTTAAAATTGGTGAAATAAATGAAAACCAAATTGTACAACAAATAATAAATGAGCTCTTGCTAAACAAATGTCACTCAACTATACTTTATAATAATGATAAAATATACGTATTTGTAAATACTAATAATTGAATTGACTGCTCGTATATTTTCATGTCGGTTATAATCAATTTATAAGTTATTCATACATATTCGATAGCAAATTTCTCTTTTATAATTATATTGTTTGCGTATTGCGAGAATTTGAGTACATTAACCACTTCTAAATAAATATATATATGAGACAGATGTCACAAATTCTGACTAAAATTAAATCGTACTATTTAAAATTAATTTTCTTGTTATCTTCAATTTAATGAACGGCGCGCTAATCATTATCGCTGCGTACGTGATAGTGGTACGTATTCGTACATGTACACACACACACACACATATATATATTTATATATGCACACAAATTATAAAGTTAGCTTTGAAATGAGAATTAAATAATTGAGAACGTACCCTAGATCAGATGAGTGTATCGGTCGGTGATTGAATTTACCCGGCAAGTCAGCGCTACCAACGCTTTGATCTTCTACAGTCTGTTAATTAATTACTCATCTCCGCGAGTAATTTGGATTTCAAACATCCTATATCTAAATTATCGACGTCGGTTATTATTCTTATCATACATTTCTATATCATATGTATCTGTAATAGACTATCAAGTTACACTATTTAAATCCTTAATTTAATATTTATGATGACACATTTATGTACGTTATATATAATTTTTGTATTTATTATTTTTATTCAAAAGGCTAGAGTATGATCGAAAACGATAAATGTAATCAGTTGGAATTTATGTATTATAAAAGCATCTTTAAAGTTCTCCTAATTAACAATTTCATGTGTCTTTGTTCTATTATAAGTATATATTGTACTTACATCTGAATTTCAGAAATACATCTGCATCTTCATAAATTTGAAATTAATATTTTTTTTGTCTTATTATTATGATGGGTTTTTCATTCGATAAATTGTGTATAATGTTTCGATACGGAATCCTATATATACAAGAAATATTGTAGTTAATTAATACAAAAATAATTATACATTGTACACATGAAATTTAAATAAATATATTAAAAGTAAAATATTCTTCATTACGTGGAATTTACGAAACTGATAATACACCTATTTATTAAATATAAATACACTAAATATTTTAAAAATCAATATAAAATTAATGCGTTAAAATATATGCGATATGCATTAATATTTTCTAGTTATTGAGTAGAATCATAGTCAATCTAGTATGAATTTAATATAATATTGACGTTAATATTTAATAAAATTTTATTTAAAAATATCTATTCTAATGAAAATAAAAAGATATCTAATTAGTGCCTGTACTTTTTTTGAGATAAAATATTAATGGAAAATTTATAAAATTGTGTTAATAATATTGATATAATGTAAAATAACTTGATTAAATAAAAGAATATAAAAATTTATGCACTTAAGGAGTAAAATAGACATTTATATACCCGGGAAAATTTTTCACTCTGATCATTTAAAAAGTTATTTAAAAGATATATTTATATTAATATAAATAAATTTAATTTTATATTTGCAGAAGAAGGCTAAACAAAATGATCAAAACAAAAAAGTATGTCTATGATGAATAAAATGGGTCTACGGGGAATAAAGTGAGTCTATAAGGAGGAATAAAAAGCAATTCCTCTGCATTCGTAGAGGTTAATAAAGTAAATTAAAATTGTAGTCATGTAACTTATTCAAGTGTAACAAGTAAAAATGCCAAAAAGAATAGATAAGGGTGGGGGTTGTGCAATGGGAGGGGGGGAGGGGGGTTGGGTAATACCTTTGTTAATCGATCGGGAATTGGGTCTCTTGACGCAGTGGTCGGAGGTAACGAGGCGCGGGCAGTTATAGCGATCCGAAGCATCAGCCGCGTTGCCGGTACCGCGGGTAAATTGCGCTAAATGGCGAGTGTGTTATCGCGCTCCTAATATAACGTCGAGAGCTGCGGCTCGCGCGCGGCCAATGAGGCCCACCATATACTGTAGGCCGAGTCCTGTGGTTTACCCCTCTCCCAGCCCCTCTCGTCCCCTCCCCCCTCCCCCCTTCCCACCTCCACCGCCCTCCGCCCAACTACCCTCTTTACCTAGTTGGATCTCTCGCTCTACCTCGGTATGCGTAATAATCGTATACCGGTCTCTGACTGCGTATAACGACGCCATAAACCTATAGAAGGAAGGGGTGAGTGCTAACTCGAGAGTGTTGACACGACGGCTATCCTCGGCAATTCTACTTATGCATTCTTTATATACATTTTTATTACAGGTTTTTGCATATTTGTGAAATTTTACTCTTTACAATGTTATATGAGTGTTCGATGAGAAATCATATTATACACGATTTTTCAAATTAAACTGCTGGAAATGAATATCACGATGCAGGGGCCACGTAACGTATGTAAAATTATAGGACATTTATTATCGATAATTTAGTTGATATACAGATTGCAATCAGATAATTATGATTTTGAGGTAAGAAATATAATATTCATTGCACTTCTATTTTACTAATGTAACATAAAAATGTGCATATGCCGTGACTGTAGTTGAGTATATGTATTATACACATTAAGAGACTTTCTCTTTCTCTTTTAGCGAGTACTTTCTTTGCATGGGTTGCAAGGTAGACCATACTAATATGTATATATTTACCTTACTTGACTAAGTATGATTAGTGCTATTAACTACAGAGTAGAGTTTATATGCGATACTTGGGGCAATAATAATCTTCATTATTAATGTGGAACTTGATGTAAGTTCGTATAACTGAATTTCCTAAGACAAATAAAACAAAGTAATACAGATTCTAATAGTTTGCTGTTTTGCTTAGGTTATTCAAAAAAGTACGATATAATATTGTCTATTTTTTTTAGAAAATTAATAATTTTGGAGATAATTTATTTAAATGACCTAATCAACTACTTTATACAAGTATGGTTTTCGTTTGGTCAAATTAATACTCGAATCTCCAGCGTTTCGCATATCTAGTCCATTAGACTGTATTTGCGTCTATTAAGTGACTTTTGCAAGCATCGAGAGAGGGATAAAGCAGCTCGAGTTCAAATATCGCGAGAAAACGAGCATTCGATCTTATTATTCCGACACTGATTGGGATACGTGCTACGAAACTCAAAATCGGAATTAGATAAACTTCCTGGCCTTGACCACAGACTGGCCAGATTGGAACATCTTTCTTTCAAACGAAAGGAATCCTTGAATATACACGGACGAGGAAATGTCAATCACACCCATAGTCTGGTGGAACACTGTATTTCCGTACATGGACAATACGCGAGACCTAGAGGCTCGCGATGTCAACATCGAAAAAGAGGATCAGAACTAAGACATCAATAGAAAGATCATATTATTTCTTGTTAATCATTGTTACATTGCAATGAATTTAATTTAATTGCATATTAATATTTAAAACGCAAAAAAAATCGGTAATTATAAATGTCAGTTTAATCAAACTTGTTGGAAAAAATGTACAATCTCGTTTCCTCCGTTGTCGAACCTTTTGAGAAATAAATCCGATCCACTGCGTAAGAGTTATTAACCGAGCTCGGTCACACACGTATACCCATCGTGATAATAATGCGATTATGTAATGGAATAAAATAGCCTGAAAAGTAATATTTTACGAGTTAAAATTAGCAAATTAATTTCTGCGAAGCGGTAACATTAATAGGGTAGTAAAAACCTACGTATATATACATAAGCTTATTAAAAAGAATCCCCGTCAGCTTTATAATCCAAGGCCATTAACGTCCGGATATAAAGCTAATTCGGAAACTCAACACCTCCATTACAAACTTATCTAATTGCCATCAAAAAGTCAAGACCGCCGCCGCGAAGAGTCGAGCTGCTTCCACTCTTCCCTCTCCCTCTCTCTCTCTCTCGCTTATTTGTTCAAAAGACGAACAACGAAGTATATACTCGCAACGTATAGATATATACCGAACTCATCATAGAAACTGATAATGATAGGAAAGGGGGAATTGACTGTCTTTGTGAATGAACGATCAAAGAACTTTAACCTAGAAGCGTTCCGGATTTTCTCGGTCTTTCGCCGAGGCTTTGTCACACGCGAACATGTGGGCGAGAGTGTAGGCGAGACCGTGCACCGGAGTGCACGGAGTAATCCACATCCTTTTACTACTATATATGCGCGGCACTCTTATACGTACGTATACAGCGTATACCAACTCCCTTTTCGATCTTCTCTTTTCAAGTACCTTTATCGTTCTTCCTTTTGAGCCAGCGTTTTCGTACGTGTAAACTCTATCGACATCCACCGAGGCAAACCGCAAAACCACTGGGCTCCGAAGGCTCCAGAAAGCAAGAAACCAAGGAAGAAAGATAGGGGAAGAGGACGAACGGACATATAGAGTGATCCCTCGCGTGTCATCGGGCTTTTTAGTTTGTGGTTTCTCCTCTCTTTCGATCACCGATCACGATTCGATCTTCTGATCTCTAAGTTAGCCTTCAAACGCGGTTCGCCATTCGCTTATACATTCCATTATATCATCTTCCTTCCCCTCCTCTCGTTTTTTTTACATCTGTACCTTTACTTTTCTTTAATATACGCGCACGAAAAGAAGGTGAGAGACATTTATTTTCGCGTCCCGGCAAATTGGACCATGCAGTTACGCTAAGAGAAGTTTTTCGAAATGCACACAGAAAGACCTTATAACGATGTCGGAAGAAGGTACTCTACTCACTTTGTCTGCTGACGATCGCCTCAAGGAAGATGAATCGATGCCTTCCACTCCTTTCTGCAACAGGAAATAAGCATTTTTAGTTTCAGAAATATATTGAGCAAGGAAATATGGTAAATTAATCTAAGTTCCTAATAATAAGAAAAATAATAGATCACTAATTAGAACGGTCACACATTGTCATTTTTATTTTATTATAATTTATAAGTTACTTAACTATATTGAGATTACGTATTTTATTTAATTGAAAAGTGGTATAAATAAAAGTTAAAGCAAGTCGAAGATAAGTATTTAAATACGTAGATTTTATTTTTAATAAGGAAGGAAACTATAAAGACCATATAATAGAGTTAAGGAAAAAAGGAATATAGTATAGCTGAAACAAAAATGGTTTTAGGAGAGAATAAACGTAAGACAGACTTTAAAAGAAGAAAAATACGTTTTAATTATTTAGTAAAAATTACGATAGTACGTGGCATTTAATTACAGAAAAAAATTATATCTATTTTATAGCTTGGTATTTATACACTAAAGTATAGATATTTTTTAAAAAAATATATGTATGGCTCAAATAAGAGTAGAATGGAAATTAGAGCAATACATTTTTAAATAAGCTTATTAAAATCTACTAAAAAACGAAATAAAATAATGTTAATTCATCCTAATAATAATTCAACTAGAATAAACTTTTAAAAAATGTAGATTTTGCTACATAATTGAAAATTTGACGTATCTTTAGTTAGTAAACCAATCGAAAAATTATGCGTAACAGAGATTCGAATTCGTGAAACCAATATTTGAAGAGATGCGACAACAAAATCATTAGATTTACATACGGTTCATTACATTATGCAGCGGAAAAGTATAATAAAGGCTGTTAAGATGTTTTAGTCGTTTGACATAGAAATTATGACGAACGATGATATTTCGTATATATCTATACAAAATAATAGTATAAATGTGCGTAGAAAATAAAAAATTGTCACTTGTTTTTTGTTCTGAATAATATCTTACATAATTATTATATATGAAATAGTATATAAAACATTGCGAAATGAAAAAAATTACGCGTACCTAAATGAACAGCATAAAATTTCCACAAGTCTCAGTTAATGTTTGAATTGAAATTGCGCTTCAAAAATTGTAAGAAACATAAAATAGCAGTTTCAACGGCAATAACAATCTGTCATATTCGTCGAGTTGCATGTGTGCACGTGCTTCACCAAACTCACGCAAAATAAAAAAAAACATAGAAAGAGAAATAAAATAAAACGCTTGAATACGAGAAAAAAGTGAAACAGTTCACAATAATCACTACATTGGTTCGCAAATTACTGGTCTTTAGACTGGGAGGCAATATTCCCCTTCTTTAGTACCCTCACTTTGAACGCGACATATTTTCGGTTGTAGCCATTGCTGTTCGAGCACAATTACCCATATTATTATATTTATTAAACTTCAGTATTTAAGCTTCGTTATTTATTAATTATACCGTATAATACTGGTAATTTTGGATTATCGAATTTGTAAATTAATAATATCTGAAAAGTATTCATACATTCTTGCAATTTCTCTTACAGTAATAAAAATGCATTACGTATTTAAGTTTTGGTATGTATCTGAGCTCAAATATACGTGCCATGTGGACGAAATTTCGCGGAAAATCATTAAAAATATTTAGTTTCAAAATTTTGGTAAAATCGTAGCTAATGAGCAGTATACACATACAATCACATACCCAATTGTTGATTAGTTAAAGCAAATCCGTGTTCATAGAATAATTTTATGTTAATAAAAGCTAATAATTGTATATATTTTGATTGATATATACAGAAAGTACAAGTATTAAACTTCCGTTTAGCGATTTAAAAAAAAAAAAAATAACTGCTACTTTTAAAGTAAGCAACAATCTAAGAAAAAAACGCGAAGTACCAATTTCTGATCAGTAAATTTTCGATATGTATGCCAATTCCTAGTTAAGCGTACTAACCAATTAACAATTATTTAACTTTTAAATTGCATGTAGCAACGATTATATTTATGCAAATCTTATTATTTTATTAAAATATTATAATAATGATCAGAAATTTGTTCATTATCGACAATAGTATGTTTTCTAAATTTACCAAAAGTTTAACAGAAAATATTTAAAACTCATTGCAAACATATGGCAATTAATTTACATGAAATAATTAAAAAACTGTATCGTTCGGAGACTGAAACCTCTAATCTTTTATTTTACCGCAAGTCAGCTATTTTTACGTTTTTGAGCATACGTTGATTTTAGTTTAAGTATAAAAATAATTGACCCAAACTTCAATATTCATGATCTTAAGCTAATGTAAAGTTAAGAATAATACACACTGTTTTACTCTAAATTTAAATTTAGATGATTTTCATGATGAAACTATTCAAAATCGTGAATTCTTTTTATCATTTATGATTTTGTGATTTGACCTATGCTAAAATTGTAAAATTGAATTTATGTAATTATGTACATTAAAATCGATTGTGTCTTGTTTAAAATACATATCTAAACATATTATTATGTTAGCGACCTTTTCTATCATTATAAATAAATAGATTTGCATAAATATAAACTTGAACTGTTACGAAAAATTGTTAAGTTCAATTAGTAGATAAATCAGTTAAATTTCATTTTTATCGAGAATCTTCGAAAAGCTCATGTTTATATCGGACGAAATATAAGTTATAAAAATGTATATAAGTGAAACCCAAGTCAACAAATGTCTTATTTGTGAAATTTATGAGCGAACCGCTCGTTACCAGATCCTCTAGGGCAAGGAAGGACGTATTAATATATTAAGTATTTTTTTGCTGGCTTTTTCCCGGGATAACTTTCCGGGGCAAATAATAAATTGCAGCTCATTGAACGCGATAAGCGCGATATCGACAAGTCGTCGAGGTCTGCCCGTAGAACCTGGTGTTTGTGCGCGTTCCCTCCTTTATTACTCCCTATAGTGAAAAAGCCTCGCGGACAAAAGGGACGCGGATCGCGTTCGTGACCGGCGCATAATGTGCCTAATCGATGTTTATGCCCAGAGGCGACTTACATATATATACGTAAAAAGAAGGCGCGGAATCACCAGCCCGATGCTTCGTCTAAAAACGAATTTATGGTTCGGACGACTGATAAAATGCTATCGATTGTTAATTTTCTAGGTATTCACCTTTATTACATTTTTAGTTAATCAATTGAGTGACCAAATACATATCTACTATTTTCAAATATTTAGATTTTTATTATTTTACATTAATTGCAAATAATAATTATTTATTGTTAGTTAACAATTACATTAGTTATTATAACGTTTTAAATGTAAACATTTATTTAGTAAATTTATATCTGTATAAGTTTGACGTTTTATTATTACATAAATATTATTTTCATTCGTGCGAAAACGCAGGATATTCTTATTATATATACAAATAAAATAAATGTCACAATAATATGAACTACCATTACATCATGTCTAGAAATAACAAACATAGTTCAATTTCATTTGTTAATTAGTTATTTTTATATTTAATGACTAAACATAATTTATTTTTAAATTCCAATTGCAATATAGGTATACGCGATCTTTCAAAAAGTACTAAAATACATTTTAAAGCATGTGGTCGGATGAGACTTGGACTGATGCACTTCTCCGTACAAAAGCGCGAAGTGTTATTTTCAACTGACAGATGCTATGAAAATTATAAAATATTGATAATAAGAGATTATTTCTTGTGAAAGGAAACTAGATGACATTTGTATTAATAACTCAAGGATAATTGTTATAAACGTTATAATTTTGTAATGGTTTTTAATGGAAATTATAATCTACACTGCTTTTTTCTAGTATGTGTGTATTGACTGAACGATACAAATTGTATTTTACATAAGAAACAATTCATAGTTATTTAAACAAAATAAATGTAGGATTAATTAAATATTAAAAATTATAAAATTACTTGATCTGTAAATTAATTTATGAATTATATTACAATACCAAATAACTATATACATAATTCTCCAATTTTACTGTACTTATCATATTCGTATATCATCTATATGCAATGTTTCAATGTAGTTAGTTCCAAATATATTATATACGTTTAGGAAATGTAATAATAACGTTTTAATACACTTATCGAATCGACTTTCATGGGAGCCGAGAATTCTGATATGATTATAAGTCGAAATACGAAATGTATTTAGGACCCCGTAAACTCATCGGAAAAGCGATTCAATTTCTATATGCATAGTCGAGTCAATCCCTCCGATATATTATAATTATTAATTTTACTCAAAGAATATAAAACTATTACGTAACTATAATTATTTTACACTTTTATTTTTCGCCAAATTAATATTTAATTTTTAATTTATATCTTCAAATACAATAAATCTATAAACTTGTATGTATTATAAGTTTCATATGTTAGTTGTTGTATATATTAAAAATATTAGTAAATAAAGTTAGGATTATCAGTCAACTTAATAGTTTAAATCTGTTTAAAAATAGTAGAAACATTATAATGCGAGAACGTTATTAGTAAGTAACTCTTACATAATTTATCAAAAACTTCCTCAAAAAATACAATTTTTCGAAGTCGAATTCATTGTATTTTGACACAACGACTCTATAATAGAATTTAAAATAATTTTTAGGGAAACATTAACCACTTTTTTAAACCCGTTAATCATTTAATTATATGTAAGAATGAACTATCTCAGACTTAAAGTGTAAAAATAATCAAGATGTTTTCTGGAGATGTAAAGAATAATATCAGAAAGCAATAACAAATAACTTGCAATTTTAAATTTATTAAAAGTAGAAAAATTGAGAAAATAAATTGTAATAAATAATACTAATAATAATGTATTCAAATTTTTCAGCCAATAAATATTTGTTTTTTTTATTACAATTTAATATTAAGTATATCTAACTTTTTTGTTTTTGAAATTACGGTGTCAGACTATTATATTAAATACTATAACTTATCTTTTATTTCTTTTTATATATACATTTACGTTTCAAGTATTGACAAATATGTATTTTTATTTTTAATTTAATTAGAACAACATTGAAACAATTTTCATAATTATATAATACGACGAAAAGTCTGTTATTACCAAATGATACATCCTGAAAGTTTTGTTGTCGCATAAATATATAAATCCATATTTTGTAACAGAAATATGTCTTTGATGTTTAATTTGGTGATGTATAAGAATTTTATAAAACATTTATTAAGTATATACATTTATTGTATAAAATGTATTGTACAATATTGTAAATTTTAAAATAATTTTTCAACGTAATAATCTTTAAAAATAAAGCGCTTAATAATCTTAAAGATATTTAATTAATAATTAATTATAAAATATTTATGAGTAATTTATTTTATCGATACTTCACAAATAACTTATATAATTTTATATTAACAAGGGAGTTAATAAAATAAAAATTCTTCATTTTTAATGTTGTTTTATTATATTAACACAGAAAATCCAAGTTTTTAATATCTCGAGGTATGTTTAAGTGATTTAAACGTATAAAATCATTAGTAATTAACGATCCATAGATTTGACGTTAAAGGCAATTTTTCCGATAAAGTAGAATAGTCACGCGTATTAGTAGATAAATTAAATAAGTTTAAAATTGGAACGCATTTGAGAAGACCTCTTTAGATTAACATTTTATTAAAAAGATTACGCTACACTTTGCGAATTTATTAAATCATTTTTCGAGTAGGTTATTTAATGAAACTGCAAGAGCACACGCAGCCGGTCGACGCACTTAATAAAATACATTTCATTGAAACGTATTTCAGTGTGTATTATTAAATTTTGAAATATCACGAGGTAAAAGAAAATGTTCACGGCAACTATTCACATAAAATTCACATTTAATCAGTAAAAGTGTATCCCAAAATAATCGTGGCTAACTTTACGAAATAATAATTTACAAAAAAGTATTACAACAATTTGCTAAATAGATAAATGTTAAGTACCAATGGAGATAACTTGACGTTCGAATGCGTCGGGTATATGGGCTGGGGCAGAAACGATCACTTTGTGCACTTGCAGTTATTTTGAATCGATATAGTGTCGATAATCGTTGTAAGATATCACTGTACCTATAACGATGTACGTATTCTCCACTAAATAATCCGGAAACTCAACAGCTCGGTTAGCTAGGCAGTATAAAGAGAACACAGGACACAACAGCGAAATCCACGGTCCAAAAAGGTGGAAAGGTACGGTTAACAAATAGTGTCAGCACTTGGTTCGCAGGATCACAATTGCATTATCCGAGCGCGTATCAACTATCAAAGTGGTGCAGTTAAACCCTTTTCACCTTTGGGAGTAAGACCGAGCGAGTAGACGAATAGCCTGTTTCTTCGCACGCGTCGACCAGGACACGTATACCATTTAATGTAGGCACGTTCACGCACAGAGGCACACAGACAGATCCACACACACTGAGAGGCACAAAGGAAAACCGCAACGCGCACACAATCGCCGTTAATTTCGCGTTGCCGCCGGCCGATTCTTTCCCACAGCCTCGAGAAGTGCGAGAGCCCGCAAGAATCGAACACGAGTGAAAGAGAGAGAGAGACCGCGCGGATGGGTATATACCTATTAAAGCTCACCGCACCGCCGCTCGGACACGAGTGTACTCGAGGAGACACCGAATGCCATACGGCACTCGCAAGTCCCCTTCCCCCTCTCTTTTCCATCGTTTGCTCTCTCCCTCTCTCTCTCTCTCTCTCTACACTTCTCCCCCCCCCCTTCTCACCACTACTGCTGCCCTTACTATTTTTGACGCGCGGGGGTTGGAGAGAGAGAGGCTGGAGCAGCCGCAGTCACCGAGTTCAGTCGCTCCGGCGGCTCCTCCGACGACTCACTGTCGGCGCGAGCTTGCGGATTGCTGTGTTCCTCGATTTTTTAGTTCCCATTAACTAAGTGTTAATCAAATTTGCATTGCTCTAGTTTAAAGAACCATCATATTTTGTTCACAATGTTGTCAAGTCCAAGTTATACAAAAACAGTTTCAAGTGACTGAAAAATATATTTATTTGTATACTGGCTGTGAAATTTTGTTTTACTTCCATATAAATAATCAATTTGTATATTATTTTTTCTAACTATTTCATTTATACTTTGAATAATATGATCTTATTACTTGAAACTTTTCTTTTTGGATTCATCCGTGTATCAATTATTCACCAATTTAAAATTAATTTTAACTTTCTCAATATCAGTTTGAGCAGCATAAAGTTTTTATTGAAAAACTTTATTTTCGATCGTTTGCTCAGAAAAATATTTTTATGGTAAAAAAATCTGTTTTTTTAATGAATTTTCTGTTAAGTTTACCTATTGATGTAATGAACATAATGGTAAATATATACACACGTATCATTTAATCATCAACAATATGCACATTATTCTACTATTACGAGTAATTAATATTTTTATAAAGGTTTTAAATAAGTAGGCTCTATAAGTAACCGGTTGCCGAGAATAATTGCAGTGTTACTTTAAAGGGTTCATTCGCAGAGTAACCTTAGAGTAGAAGTCGCAACCAGTTATGAAGGGGTTCATATATAGCAGTTTCATTTATATCACTCTCGTCTAGTAACCAATATGACCGGTAAAACCACTAAGCAATCTGATATAAAATTTAACACCATAATCTTAACTATGAAATATTGTTCGCTTCATTTTTTCAATTCGTTAAGAATATACGTACTGTCAACCTATAATACTATTAATAAAAAAAGATTGAACTTGTTCTTTTGTGTAAAATAAATTTTTAATTTTTAAAATAAAAAATAGCCACTCGATAAATTATGAAAACATTTTATTGTGACTAAAAATGACTTAATTTTTTAATATTATATAATTTCACTTTAATTATAAATGGTATACGGGAATGTATTTTTAAAGTTTTATTCCTTGTGAACGATTAAAAGAGCAGACTATTAAAAATTAATTCCCTGTTAGTTAAATGTAGATAAATCTTCGTTAATATAAAGGGGTACTATTCATGTGTATCCCTGTAGATGTGGGTACGCATACACAAAATTGTAAATACTATACATACATCGAATAGTCTTTAAAGTGTGATAAAATGATAGGTGTATCTACGACATTTTTATGTAGAACGTAAACGCGTGCTTACGTAGGTTTAATAGACCTTAATCCTTGTCGTAAAAGTAAGTAATACATATATACATGCTATAGGATACTTATACCGCGAAAATAATATTTTTACTTCAACTTCTTATTCGTCCGATTTCAGAATGGATAACTCGTGTGGAATTTATAAATATGTGAAAGTAACGAGTAAAAGGTCGATGATATATATTTCAGTCAAATTTTCGTTACAATTTTTTTTGTGACTTGCTTGATAAAAGAGAGTAAACTGGAACAAGTATGAAATATCTGGTTTTTTGAGTGATGCATACTGCGAAGCGAGTGGTCTGCAATTATAAAGTATATTTTTATGCAACCCGCTTATACTCAAAATTTAATGATCGAAATGGTTGTAGCTGAATCGCGAATAAACTGAAAGGTATAAAAGATGTATAACTATAGATATGATGAAAAAGGAGGTTGTAATATATAAATACCATGGTATTCGATAAAAATTAGTAGTCGGTAATAATCGTAGCTTGGATTCAAATTCTCTTTTAACTATCGTGCGCGGAGAGGATTTTTCAGTAGGAGGGCAGCGTACTTTACGCTCCGACGACAATTGCATTAATTATGCAGTCGATTAGGGCCGGGCATATTCGGCCGCCCCCGCCGGATATCATTTTACCCGGGGCTCTGCTCCCCCGACTGCCATCAATCCCGAAGTGTCAGCCACGACTCGACAGAGCGCGCGCGCGAGAGAGAGAGAGAGAGAGAAGACGGAGATGTTGAACGAGATAAGCGATACGCGTAACTAGCCGCACCGCGATCGTTCCCTCTTATTAGCGCACATATATATACACACCTTATGCGTGGCTCTCATTCTCTCTATCCTTCGACTCCTATACTCGTTCATTTTGCGCTAACTCGTGTACTCGCTTTTTTTTCTCAGCTTTTGAAGCTTTTCACCGTGGTTTTCTTTCTTTTTTTCTTTCAACAATCTGGTGACTGTGGCCCCCCTTCGTTGTGATAACTTGAAGATTCATTAGCGCCAAGCTATATAGGCGCACAACCGGGTGTAACCTCGACGAACTAAATTTATCTCGAAATCTCGGCTGGCGCGTTTTTAAAATATTTTAATTACACGATTTAATCACCAAAACACATGCGACGACGTGAATACGCGTCCAAGTGCATACACAATATTATACGTAAGTTCATTACTTTTTTTTTCTTTTTCGGAGGTAACATTACCAATTTTTGTTTCGCATAATTATATAAATATACGCTTTGCGCGAAGAGGAAAAAAAGTGAAATTTTACGTCTCACCGACGACGAGCTAAAAGATTTTTCACATTTATTATCGAATATACCATACGACTAATTTTTGAGAATGGCATTTACAAAAATAGTTTAAACATCACTCGAAAAAAATGTTATCGAATTACTAATATATATTCGAGCTTGAATTCGAGGTTTTAATATAATTAAGATTAATCTAATTTATCTGGACTTATTTTAAAATATAAAATTAGTATAATGTTTCTCACCAATTGCTTTATTTTATAATTATATCTTTGCAGTGACGAGTTTAATGTAGTAAATAATGAAAAATTATATGGTAGAAATTTTACCATATCTTCGCCAAAATTTTACAAAATGTGGCATTTTGAACCATGAATCGTATATATATATATTGTGCAAGTCTAACGATAAACGTATGTGCAGTAATGTGTATAGATATGCCTATCTATAATGTTTCATTACTAATTAGAAACATACTATATTTTCCTTGACCATTTTCTAATTTCTATGACATTGTTTACTGATCAATATACTGTTGAGGAAGTATAAAATTGTATGTTCTTTGGCGTTAATGATACTTGATTCGATTAATTTGTCCTAGTATTTACACCAATCTGTGACGATTACGTTTATCGAATAAAAATTATAATGTATTCTAGCTTTACAATCCACGTAAAAGGGTTCGAATTACTCAGTAATTGTTTTATACGGTAAAATTTTTTTGAAATGTCCAAGTTTATAAATTTATATTCTTCGAACTCTGGTTTAAATTGGTTATACTTATTACAAACGCAACATGTTTATGTGACTTACTTAGAAACCAAAGTAGAAGTAAAAGTCTGGAATTACCCTATAAAATAGTCCAAAAGAAATGTGAATATAAACCAGGTGAAAAAAAGCAAGAGCCACGCACATAGCCGAATATCTCGTCGTCGACGCGGATAAACTATGAAATAAACCGTGGTACTCCTCCTTTTCCCTCCTCTACCCCCCCCCTCCCTTCCCACGATTTTCTAGCGAACAAGGGTAATTCTACAGTCGGTTTTCTTAATTTATATATATAGGAGATAGACGAGCGCGCCCGCGCGTGTTTCGAAAAGTAGTGGATGGGGTCGTCGCGTGTCCCGTGTCGCTGTCACGGTCGCCCGTGCACCCCCTATCCTAATTTCCATGCACGGAAGAGCACCTATATATACATACGTACGTACGTACATATATACGCCAGGCATTCACACAGTCTATACGTCGGACTCGGAAATCCGAGTCGAAAGAGCCCTTCGGGATTTTCCGTACCTCGAAATATGTATATAGTAGGGAGATTCGTCATGGTTTTTATTCTCCCTGTCAGAGGCTTGTTAATTTCTTGCATTTTCGCCTCGCCCCTCGACCTTCTGCCCTCTTTATTTATTTCCTTCCTTTTTTATTCACAGGGCTACGGCTCGGCGTTAAATTGAAGCCGGTTAGCAAGTTAATGGCCTATGATTGATACGAGTTAGCTTGCGCGAGGGCATACACCTTGGATACGAAAATCGCACTAATCAGATTGACCGGTGTCAATGGGAAATTGGATTTACGAGATCGTTGCGTGGAGGCAAACTATTTGTCAAACTTTGTTCATTTATTTTTTAGTACTTCTTCAACTGTAATTTCAAATCGGAACATTTTATACTAACACGTTCATCCAAATTTGCCGGGAGGAAGAGAGGGGAGTCGAAATCTGTTCTAAATGAATTTCTGTGAAAAATTTCAAACTTTTTCAAGGAGATTTACACTCTAAGTCAGTTTTCGAAATTCTGAGTTTCCCAGAATTTATACAGTGATGTGATCCCCAATTAAAAAACATTTTCTTTAACGGTGACAATCATACTCGTTCACTGTGTGCCTATGATACGACGATTGCCAACCTCTTAAAATAAATCTATTTTCGAATAGAAATGAATTTATCGTTTGTGAGACGTATATATGTATATAATATATGACTATCGGTCTTCCCGAACCAAAATCTTTATTTTTGCAATAAAGTAAAGGTAGAATTCCCCAAAGTGCGGTCCTTTTTAAAAAATTAAAGGCGTTACCGTCCTCTAACAGTTTGGACTCCTCAGTTAGGAACTGGATATCTTACCTTAGACGCCTGTCGCAATTATTTCTCGAAACGTAGTGAACAAAGACTTAAATGAGCCTTCTTAATTGCAAAAATAAAGATTTTGGTTCGGGAACACCGATATATATGATACTTAGTTAAAAAATTTTAACTTTGTAAAACTTCAACAAAATCTTGAATTCCAGAATTGTTGACTGCATAATTTTACAGTCATAAAAAAATTAAAACAATTTTTAAAAAGGAAACAAGTTCTTTTTGGCTATTTTATATACAACGTGCTATTTTAGATTTAGTTTCAATTGTATATTAAATTTCAATCATGTTTATATCTTTCATAAGTTTGATGTATACGCCAATCAATTTAGAGCCCTATTTCGTTACTTATTCAATTCTCCCCCCTCCTTCTGATTCACTTCGCCCTTTTTCTCAAATTTGGGAAATTGGTTTATAAGATTTTTTTCATCGCAAGGTATAGCCAAACGAGAGTTAGAAAAGAAATAAACGAAGTCTCACTAACAGTATATTTTACTACATTGTTACGTAACGATTTCGTAAATTCAATTTTCCGTTGTTACTGTTCAATTTGATTACCACTTTTTTGTACGATATTCTTTGTTACTTCTAGATTCACGCACGTAAATATATAGCATCTGTCAGCATGTTTCATTTATTTTAACAATTTATTCAATTGTAATTGATGAATTATTAAATTGATATATATTTTAAATATTCCGAACTTGTATAAAATAAAATTTACTTATTTATAAATTGTTAATTACGCTACCGTCAATTTAATATAATACGTATGATATATGTTTCAATATAAATGATTTTATTATGCATGTCAAGTTATTTAATGATTACAATGATACTTAACATTATTAATAAAATAATATTATTATTTAACTCTAAAAAGAGAAATTACATCCACATGATCATCGGAAATATATTTGGGTCCTGTGCACTATACGCTAGTAGGCTTGATTGACATTTCCGTAAGTTATAGGGGGTTGTCCGGGCAAATGTAGCACTATCCATGTACATGCCATAGACGTGAATACTCCCATGCTTTCCTAGAGTCGTATACTATTAATTATTTGGACAGAATTACGCATATTGTGATCAAACTACTATGTTGATTCGTATGCCTAAATGGTAATCATAAGATTTTAATTTATAAAATAATCAAAACAACAATTTAATGGATATCTTAAAGGAGAGTAGATCTGTTTAGATTGTTAACTATAATCCGAATCAATAATTTATTGATACTATTTCTTTGTAATTGATTTATTTAAAAGTATTTTCAAAATATATAAAATTATAATAATGAGCTGTGTTCACGATGGGCCAATTTTAAGCTTACCACACAATTTTTTTAGTTTTTACAAACGGCATAAAAAAGTGGTTTAAATAAAAGATATGCACGACGAAGTAGGATATCTTTCTATCAAATTAGTTTTGAACTTGAACTCTATTTTCAAGGTAAATTAAAGGGTTAGAGTGTTTTTATGTGGGAACCCCAATGTTTAACCTCGGAATCAAATAGAACGATAAAAGTAATGTCTAAAATGACTTTTTAAGTTTCTTTCGTAACAATTGCAAAGTCAATTCGAGGTCAATTGCTCAAAAAACTGCGTAAATATTATTTTTTCGCAAAATATTGGTGATATCATAAATATTGGTGATCATAAGAATGTTCAACTTCAATTGTAAAAACGGCTTTGCTGACGAATAGATTTGCAAGAAATAATATCACATATTTTTAAATTAGTATATATATTAAAAAAATAGTAATCTGAAACATTTGTGTCAAAACTAATTTTATCCTATCTAAACAATTTTTTATTCCATGCCATAAATAGGAAGTGAGAAATTTGAATGATAATACCTGTATCGTTTTCAATAGGTTTTATATGGTCATAATTAAAAAAGATCAAAATTACGAATATAACATTCAACTAAAAGTATAGTTGCATATAACTATGGGTAATTTGTAAGTCAATTGTCAAATATGAAGTTAATCAAATCAGAAATATGGTGTAAATGTAGCGTGTGCATGGACTTTGCTCCTATTTAAGGATGGATAGATATAACGAGGCGAGAACGACGCCGAGAAGTAGACGTGGCAGGGAGGATTCACGCGGCGCCATAGGTAGCGAGAGGTAGTAAGAGAGAGATAGAGTGAGAGAGTGAGAGAGAGACGAGGGAAAGAGGTACGGGTAGTGGGTATAGTGGACGTCAATCCTGGGCTGCGGCTACCGCGCAACGACTTGCGGCGCTTTATTGTTCAGAGAGCCCGGGATCATGCATATTCAGCCAGGCTCGGCAAACGTCGCTCCCCGAGCCTCGTGTCCGACACGGCGACCAGGAGGACTACGAGCGCGTTTGCGCGGGCCATTGAAGGCGCCCGCTGACGGTCAATTAACGGCCTCCCTCGGTTATGTAAGGGGGTGGGCTATGCTGGTACGAGGTATAGGAAACTTCTCGCGCCCACCGCCCGTCATTCGTTCGTTATTGCGCTAGCCTGGGATGTGCCCTAGTATTCTCGCTTGTTTATTCCCTCCGTGATAAATACAACCCGTTAGAGAGGGGGCGGGGGGGGGGGGAGGTAAGGGTAATTGTGCCCTCGCGACAGACCGAGAGAATCCACCCGGTCTTTCCAGCCTCGGATTTTGATGGCCCTCTCTATGGCTTATCGCCCATCTCCTTCCGAAATCTTCTATTTCATCATTTACGCTATATACCTATATAACTATACCCAATATACCCAACAAGAAGCGTCGCTTATATATTTACAATCTATCCATTACTATATCTTCTTGTTCGTATTCAACATCACTTTCAATATTTTTTAAATAAGTTTATATGAGCTGTTGATTTTATGTATTACAATAAAGAACAATAGAGTGACGGGACACGAATATATCAAAAGCAACGTTGAAGTACCTGTACTACGTAAAAGATCAAATTTAAATTCTTCGTGTTAAATTTCATAATAAAACTCTATCCATACATATAATGTGCAATAAAGACAATTAAAATTTTCACTAGATCCCATTGTTTTCGGGCAAATAAAATCCGCATTGAGCTTTATATTTAAACTGTTATGCTTTGAAATCGTAAATAATTTAAATTTGTTGTATCATGTCTGCATTCCGGTCAAAACAAAACGTCTATTGTCCTACAAGATCATTATACAATACTTCCTAACAAATTTAATGTGTTTTATTTTAAAAATGATGATTTTCAAGAATTTGATCAAAATGCGTTTCACTCTTTATATTCTTTGGGCAATTTTTTTATTCCAACTTAGAACCAAACTCTGCGTTGTCGATACTATTATATACATCCATTGAAAATACTTAGATACATGCCACCGTATTAAAAAACATTATCTCGTTGAGATGATTAACGTATTTTTAAACAATCACCAATGTTCTCGAATAATTTTAATTGTGCACTTTTAGAGAAAACATGGTATCCGGAAGATAAAAAAACACGAGGTACGAAACATTAAGCGTTATCGAATCGAGTTTAAAATGTTAGCCAGAGAGAACTTGATTTTTCTCACTTCTTTAGTTGGAAGGTATTTGAAACAAGACTTTAAAAGCATCGTCCTTACTGCGCCACAGCGGTGCGTCAGCTCTTTAAGAGGAGTCGTATAAGGAAGGAAATTAGCAATAAAGGGACTCACGCAAAGATCAAATCACCCTGCGATAGGACGTCGCGCGTATTAACGTCGCGTCACGCTTCTTATCTTATAAATGTATGTGTGTGTGTGTGTGTGTGTGTGCGTGTTTGTCCGCGCGCGCGCGTGTGTTTGTGTACGAATGTATATACATATTGCAAAAGAATTTATTATATATTTATAAACGAATTGCTCTCGTAAGCGCCACAAAAGCTCGTTAATCGGTAAGTGGGGCGCGCTTTCTCTTACTTGAGCAACCCTTTGAAAGCTTATGTATAAAGAGGATAAGTGAGGTACGGAGAAACCACGAGTAAACGCTGGATAAGAAGAATTAGGATTACTTCAACCAAGTTAAACAGATGTCAATATTTAAATGAGTTTTCCCTTTAAGTCTTCAAAATTCTATTACAAGTTTATATTATTTGATTAAAAATTGTTAAATGTGCTAAAATTATTATAATATATTAATTTACCATTACTTAACTTGAGAGTCATTTACTTTTAAAGTTATATATTTACATAATAAATATATTTCAAAAATAATAAAAGTCTAAACCTGTTAAAAATGTAAAGTATTGCGAATTAATTTAAATAGACCTAATTAAATACGTATCGAATATCTATAGCAATTGTATTAAATAGTAGTAGTACAAATTATAGTCGTTGAATAAACGGTTAATTCAATATAACATTTTTTCATACCCTTTTGAAACATAAATTCATATAAAGCTAAAGCAAGTGTTGCTAAAGTAAATAAAGAACATAATTCGATTAAATACAGTAATTATTTGCTCCTTGCGACGTCTACACGAAACTTCCTGAATTTAACAAAAGAGAATCAGGATAGAAAGAGAAAGAGAGAGAGAGAGGGAGAGAGAGTGAGAGAGAGAGGGGGGGATAGATGAAAGGGGAGGAGAGAAGAAGACGAAGTGTATGCGCCTCAAGATTTAAAGCTCGTAAGTCGTAACTGCGCTGCGGAGCGTTTATTTGTTTGTACGAGAAAATTACGTTCATTCGCGCTTTCGAAACCATTGACGCGTTACTTCGTCGCTTAGGCAAGTGTGAATAGAGGCATTGTTCCAAATGCGAGACATTAATTTTATGCTTCATCGAATTTTTTCAAACAAATTTTTGAGGAACGGCTACGTGTACGAAGCATATATGCGTTATATATACATCTATAAATATTTTTTTTTACTTTATATAAGTTACCGATTGATATGTATCTAATATTACTGGATTAATGTTAACTAATGCACTATTTTAGAATAAACTATTTTCTATTTTAACTTCTAACACTAGCAAATAATAAAATGTTATAAGGTAATTCATTATCAAATAACTTTGCGTTTGATTTTTAATGCATTATTCAACGACAGATGTCTACCTCGGTTTCGTAGTAGAAAATTTTCTATTATTTTTATAAATAGATATAATGCATTGTCTATTATAAAAAAGAAATTTGTGTTCATAAATATTTATAATTATAAATACCCATCGTTACATTAGTCCACACTTAAGCAATAAGTTAATAATTTATATATTACTATAGTATATAAAAAAAATTTGTCCGCTTTACACAATATAACTTCTATAGAGCAAATTTTTGTTCCAATTATTGTATAGTTTGTAAACTCTTCGTTTCCGCATGTCAGAATTACTGACAATAATTGATGGTAATTTAATTAGTTTTAATTTAGGAGTACATACATTAGGTTTTATGCAAACTTACTTATTCATAGGTTTTCTATCTATATACATTTCTCTAAATAATAAATTTCGAGTGATCAATAACGATTGTCTATTCCGATAAGCTATACATACTAAAATTAATATATACAGCTATATCAAGTTGAGTTCAATCTAGCGTTTTTGCTCGTCTTTGTTTATCTTCAGCTGAAACCCGTTGACTGTTAGTTCAATGCATATGAATATGTTTATAGTAGGTCGAAATGAATATAAAATAAATTCGTCAATAAATATTGTAAAATCTGGTTGTATAATTGAATTTATTTTTGTGTTATTAATATTTGTTTATGTACGCATTCAGTCTTGTAGATATACTAATCTTATATCAAAAGCGATTATAATGTTAAGTTAGAATTTATACATAAAATAACACAACTATTTACACAAATAATAATACGAGGTTCCGCGAAAAAATTGACATTTTGATATTTATATAATTACATTAATATTACTGTATACAACCGACTCTCTTTCTCTCACCGCACACATACCATGCCGTATCCAATCTTCTTTCTTTGATGGTGTGGATAGTTGGACCGATCTTTCAGCGTAGATTTCGGCGATGTTCAACCTCGAAGAACGAGGGCTGCAAAACCGGAGGTTTGGTTGCCTGTAGGCTTGAATCAGTAGAGTGTTGAATTGCAACGATGATAGCTGATGATGTCGTGGATCAGTTATCGTGTAGGTTAGATTAACTTTTACGAACGAGAAGTAGCTTATAGTTTATAAAATAACGTTATCAATCATGCGGTCATATTGTGAGTGTCTCCTCGAGTACCATTTAGTGAAGTCCGAGATGAGCCACTTTATTTAGATTACCCACACTTTCTTTCTCACTCGTCCAAACGAACGACAAATTAGACATGATTATAAATATAGAGGCTTCGCCTTTTATTATCTCTTACCTCTCGTTACCTTTATACCTTTCGCTCGATTTATAAAACTACCGAATTCGTACACTATATCTTCAATATCGTCTTACATTAAATTTCAAAAGAGGCATTAATGACTATTCTACGATAACTGACGGTGCACTTATTAAAATAGCTAGGAACAATTCAGTTGCGTGATCAATCCACGACTCTGTGCTGCAATCTTAGATAGAATAAAAGGAGCCACATACACGCGTCACGATGCACATAGGTATAGTGAGATACACGCAACTTTGGCACGCCACGATAGAAATCATTTTTCATTATCAAAAACTGAATTGTTCACGTCTCGTTCGAGTAGACGCGCGTCGTTGAAGTCAAATTTTATACATCGAATTCTTGCAAGTTTTGTAATATAAATCTTCGGGTCGTATAAAAATGAACGACTTTACTCCGAAACTCGTCCTCGCGCGTCGAATGTTTACGTTTTCATTCCAATGCAGTTCCATCAACGTCGAAGGCCGCCCTCGCGCATTTCTCTCGATCGTAAGTATAGCCGACGAGAGGGGATGAAGAGTGAGAGAGAGAGAGAGGAAAGAAGAACCAAGGAAAAATTGAAACACGTTTTCCCGGGGACGACGCCGAGACACTCGCGTGACTAACAATTGATTGATCGACCGTCGTAAAGTTCGCCGGTGCGCAAGTTTGCAAGCATCGCCGCGAGGTCCGCGGTGTAAGCGGCAGCGGGTTGTGAACACTTGCTACACGCCGTACATTATTTATGGCCGTAGACGCGCGGTTTCGCGGAAAAATTAGGAGACGCCTACCAAAGAGTATTCCTGTGGATTATCGAGTTTGCAGCGGTGCGCGGTTACGCGTTCGTGTCGTCATACTCGCATACCCACACCCACACACACACACACACAAACCTATACATACAAAGTCATACAAACTGCTTTTACTCCTGCGGTTAAACGGTTTCCTTTCCTTTTTCTCTTTCGTCTGTAGTATTATTTTACCATGACCTTCTGGTATTGAATTCTTTTTTTACCCAGACTACAACGATCTGACAATTACGTAATCATTACGATTACCACATTTTTAACATTTTTCAATTTTATAAATATATTCATCTGACTCGTTGATTAATTCATTATTAATCATATCTTTACGGACCGAAGTATAAGAATGTGGTATCTTTGAATGGTATGATTGAATCATCTCTATTATACTATGTTTGAAACTGAAGTAGAAACACAGAAATTACTCAATTACATTTTATTGTAATACGTAAATAATGTTTTCAGAAAATACTTTAAGATCACTGTATTAATTTATATATGCATTTATGTTTTCTCCAGTTCAAATGCCAAATAATTATATAACATCGGAAATATATTTAGAAACCTTTATCTTTAGTGTGATTTTTGTATTTATAGAATGTATTATTACAGCCATTAGCAAGTAAACAATACATTTTTATTTTAGAACTACAGTAACTGCACAACAGAGGAGTCTTATCACGGCATATCAGAAGCCATATACTTTTTATCAACTAATAGTCCGCACACTTAAAGTCACTATACACTGGTAGCGCGCTCCTCAAACTCTTATACGACAAGTAATTCGCGGGAAATTGAAACGTTTGTCAACGGCCGTATAACGTCGTGTATGTACACGATAAGAACCGACGCACACACACACACACACATATATGTTTATAAAAAAGTAAGAGAGATAGAGGTGGAAAAAACCGGTATAAAGTCGAAACGATCTTATCGATCGTTTTCGCATCTCCCCCGAGCCATACATAAGCGATGCGTGGGCATCATACACACGCGGCACTTGCCTCGTAAAAACCAGTGACGGCGTCGTCGCGGCGCCCTGACGTCGAGCGATTGATCGCCTTCGTCGCCCACCGTCTTCGGTGTGATGTAGCCTCGCTCCTAGGGGAACACCACCGGAGTATCGACTTTATAGATCCCACGCTTCCTGACTTGTCGCTTTGTGTCCGGTTGTCTTTGTGTGGGGAGCACCCTTTACGACTCCTGTTTATGCCTTCTTTGCATAATTGACCTATTTTCATATTAATTGCTCTCAAGTGCCTCTAAGGAACACGCTCCTTTTTTCTTATTTTCTGAATATGCAGATTCTTTTCGTGTTGAGAAACAAGATTCACTTTATTTTATTATCAACTTATTTTTAGTTCTCATTTAAATATTTAAACCATGCACATTTCAACTTTGGCTATATTTTAAGTACAGTATAAACACGCGTAATTGAATTTCGTAATAAATTGAAATTTGTATATATTCGTGTAACGTCAACAGACGAAATGCCTTTAGCGTTACGCATAGATGTACAAACATCAGTATTGAAAGTTACCTTCCTAACTTATGAGTCACCCATTGATTTAAAATTATACATACAATTATGTATATAATAAAGTTGTATTTATACGTCTCGATCGAAATAATCTAAATGAGAAGTATAGTGAAAGTGTTGCATAAATTGAATAAGTAATGGTATTTATAAATCCTTGTCTTGTACTTATAGGTCGCAACTGTTTTCTACGTAAAAGCAAAGAGATAGCGAAGCGGATTATGTATGGAGGAGCTACCTCAGAGAACTTTGTCCTGAATATTTAACGAAACAGCAGAGAGAAGGTTGACCGGTCCGAAATCTCTTCCTGTATTATGCGCCTGTATTAATATTGCATAAACGCGCTAGACTTTCCACTGATGGTATAGGACAACTACGACCTTACGGTATATTACTGGATTTTCAATAAAACCCTCGAAATCGCTACTCGTAGGCAAGTTTCGCTGACTGCAATGAACGATGATGTATTGTTTAATTCTTCCTCTTGAAATAGTTCTAACCTTTGAATGTACATTGTATTCTTTTTTCCAACGATGGTTATTTTTAGACTTTGGATAGAGCTCCAACCAGCTAATACAAATTTATCAGGAACAGTAGGAATCGCGCATCCTAATGTTTATTTAAAGAATGCGCTTCACACTACATGTTCTTTATCAGTCCAAGTTATTTAATACGTTTTATAGTATTTTTTTAAGCGAATCAAAGAAAGCTAAGTTGAGGTTTATAATACGGCGCAAGACCTACTTTAAAGTTAAATGTTTCCATACGAAACCAATAGATTTAATAGATAATATAAAAGTAAAGTTTGTCATTATCTTTTTTATTAATCGAGCGGCAAAACATATGTACAGACAAGAATGAATATGTAGATTTTGCGCTGTTATCTTTGTTTATATGCTGGTCGTGCCAAAAGAAAACGCTTCTTTAAATTCCTTTAAAAATGTATCGATATTTTGCTGGTCTTACGTGCACCACATTTTTTGACGTTTATCCCCTTATTTAAACATGAGGTTTGAAAGACCACAAACTTCAGATTCCTTTATATACGCAGTTGATCCGAGATTTCATATTTTCTCTCCTTTTCTCCATGTGACACGCGTGATTCATTTTTTAATATTAATCTTCGTAAAGATTAATTGATATAATGTAGATAAATATTATATTCCGTAATAGTTAATAAATCTCATAGCTGACATTACATGAATATAAATTAAGCTACGAAATTTGACAGCATTGTTTAGCATAGTAATTGTATGCTCAAAATGTGGGGAAACAATGCGGTCGCATTAAACCATGCAGCTCCTGCTTAAAAGGTATTGCGATTTTTACAAGTCTAAGTTTCAGCTACTTGAACAAGAAGTCTGTTATACTTATCACTTGACACGAGTTTTATGTAATTATGGAACATAACTTGCACAAGAATGTTTTAACAGGTATACAGTTGTTAAAAAAAACAAAATTCTTTCTTGATATTATAATCACCTTAGAAATAACCATTAGCTGTAAAACCTCCAGTAATTAAATTAATAAATATTTTATAGTTGAAAATGATTGAGTAATGCATTACATTGAATTTATGACCACATTCTTTAACTGTGAATTTTATATTGTCCGTTATAAAACTATATTAATTTTTAATACAGTATAAAATTAGGAAATCTATAATTTAATGTCGTCAATTTGATAAATGAAACTGGAAAATGGTAGAGGAATATTACAATTATAATTCATTAACCGATTTTACATACATCAAAATTATTTTAGAATTAAATTACCATTTAGTTATTATTACTGTTATTTATGATTATAATAATTGTGTCACTATTATTGTTACTGTTATAGTTATATATTGTGTATTAAACGATAAATAGAGCAGTGTATTTGTTAGTGTCTTCATTGAAAGTTAAACTCTTGATTTTACAATTGTGTTAAATTGTATTAAACGTGAATTAGAAATGTAATGGTACGTTGGTAAGACTAAAAAATAGTTGTATATTTAAAACGGAAATGAATCTGGCTTAGATATTCATTTGAGAATATTACTAAATAAAAAGCGTTTCAAGCCAAATATTTAATAATGTACAAAACGTACTTAAGCAGTCTGCACGTAAGACTTAATTTTCTTTATTCGTCAGTATCCTCTTTCAAACGAAGTTGCGTTCATAATTTGAAAAGTAAGCTCTAAACCCATTACATTATCCATAAAAAGACAATCTTCGAATACTAAAAAATAACGTGTAGCCCTATATCTTATAAAGATTAAATTCACGTAATATAATTATCCAGGGCAAAATATGTACAAAGCACCCTTTATACTCCATCACAAAAAGGTACACCCAATAAATTTCCATTCCCCCGATTCCTCGCGAGAGGCACTCCCTGGAATCTGAAATAGCATTACGCGAACCCAGTGAGTTCTAGGCTCTCTCTCTCTCTCTTTTACTTCGCACTAAAAAAAAGGTTCGTAGCGCACTCACTCTCGCTTCCTCTCCTTCCCGCGCAAACGAAAGCGCAAGTTTGTTATATATACGTGCGAACCGTCTCTTATTTGGCCATGAAAGGCGAGGGGAGGTGAATGAGTCACGACCTCGAAAGTCCTCTCGAATATTAATGGGCTCGCAAATAGACCGGCGAGAATCGCCGCGGCTTTAACTGACTTTTTCGACTAATGCACGCGCCGCTTATGTACAGGCGGACCAACTAATATTCGCTTATACATAAAAATCCCTCTTTCTTTCACATGGGTGATTTTAAACTTTTTGTCGAGTTGTTTCTCGTGTTTAGGCTCTTCAAATTTTGTAGCTATATCTTATACACCGACTTGCTCACAGAATTTTTCAGACGATTCAACGAGGCAATTTTTATTTTGATTCTTACTGTTTTTCTTGATGTCGTTTTATTTTTAATTAAATAATGTTATTAATTATGATATTCTTATACATTGCAGATTTTATTTAAGTTGTAAATATTTAAATACAATCCCATCTTAATAAAATTCTAGTGAATTATATTACTATTTCGGTTACAATTAAGAGAATATTTTTTAACAATTATTCTAAAAAGATTTAATTGAAAACCATAAACACATTAGTAAGACTTTCTTGTAGTTATTTGACTGTCTATCTAAATATTTTTCGCAATATTTTTTCCTAACTTTGCTTGATCAAGTTCAATCAATAATTAATATGTGTGAAACATAAAAATCAAAACTTTTGCAATTAAAATTTTACTCATTTAAATACTAGATTACTTCATATATAAAAACTAAGATAAATTAATTAAGTTTTAAATCCATGCATTCGTAATTATTATATATCGAATTAATAAAACGAAAAACTTTTTCTTGATACTAATAAATATTTAAAGATTTCAAGAAAAGTAAATACGCTTTACATGGTATTTACTAATGGAGTGCATATATATTAATATTACAATGTAAGCTTTATGTAATATTGACATTATTATCAATATGTTAAGGTACACAGGCTAAACATTATTGCTTACTAACAATAATTAAATTTCCCGGAAAATAATAATACTACAAAAGCTTATGATTTGGAATTGCTAAAACAAGAAAATTATTCAAATAGTATATGTATAATACAATTAATTATAATTGAGTAATTTAATAAATGAAATTTTAATTATAAAATAATGGCTATTAATTCTTAAATATCAAGTTTATAACAATCATGAATAAATAAGTTTTTATATCCCACAAAGCTTATACACTCTTATATTTGGTAAAGAATGTTCAAACTTAGTCTGTATATGTATTCAGATCCTTTGAGCATACTTTATGCTTTTACCTTTAAAATCAGCTCTTGGGAACCTAAGAATCTTTCTTGTAAAAGTTATGAATATTTCAAGTTACTCCTAACTATATAGTTATTGCTACTCTCAAGACCGTTAAAAGAATTTGAAACAGCTTTTTTTTAGGTAAGTGACGCATCTATATTATAGTTTAAATTATTTACTTATTAATAATATATAATTAATAAATTACTTGATTTATAAATATTGATTATTGGTTAATACAATATCGGTGTATCAGTTGTGGTCTAGTGAACAAATGTAGAATCCAAACAATAAGCGATATATTCATAGCGTAAGATTCACGAATGATGAATACCTCTAATATATCAATATTCATGTATAATATTCAAAGTATGAATATCAATTAGTTAATAGGTGCAGTGTATATGCGCCAGTTAGCTACCTAATTTGTCGAAATATAAATAAATTTAATCTTAACTCTAACTTAATTTATATTGTTAGGGGTAATAAATCGTAGAGCTCTGGCTTGGAAATCAGAAGTTGTACCTACCACCGCGAGTTTCGTATCGTCTTCACGTGTCGCTCCTCTTCCGTGACAACGCATTAAATTTTCTCAAAATTTTTAATTCAACTGTCATATTTTGTTACACGGTAACACCATAAATTCAGTAACGAAATTAAAAATATAATCTACGTGAGTGCTGGTAATACTTCTCGATAAGAAGAAAACATCGTAAAGTTAAAATCGGAGCAATCGACAAAATTGAAAATGTTAATAAAATAAAAGGAAAAAAAGTCCGCACGGCTTAAAATTGAAGTAAGAGTTTGACTCTGAAAAGAAATTTCCCGAAATCAATTTCCATTCCAGGAGAAATTGTTTCACGGTCTTCCCTAAAATACGCGTTCCGCAAAAGGTTTAAATATTTCGGAAGGAGGAAGTTGGCTACTCTAACTCAATCCCCGGGCCACATACAAGAGGAACGCGCGTGAGCGAGGAAGCGAGCTTATGAGGAAGCCGGGTGAGATAGACGGACAACCGTATAGTTGCACCAACGAGAGAGCTGGATACTTGGAAAATGCGAAACTTGGGCTGTTCTGTACTTGGTGGAAACTCAGGGAAGGAGAGGCGAAAGCTGCTTAACCGACCGAGAGATGAAGATCTTTCCTTCGGCGTGTATTCCTTCACGAATGCACTCAAGGATTCCTGGAGCCTTCTTCCACCAGTTACGGTATGCATTAGTTCACTACGCGATGTACTTCCAAACAGAAGGATCAGACATTTCTCCTTGTTTTCTTAAAGAATTAGGCCGTACTCTTACAATATAATTGTTTGCGCGCTCAATTTCAATAATTTCCACAAAACATTTAATAACTCAAAACATCAGTATGTTGTAAACATTCTTTTACAGATAAAAATAAATGTACTTACGAATGTACAATGAAGTTAAATTAAAAGTTATACGATCGCTAGAACTATTCCTTTTTGTCAAATGTACAATTAAATTATTTAAACGTAGTAAATATAATTTAGTTCACCCGTAATCGCTCGTGTAAATAACTTATTAAAATATGCACTACGTAATCAAAGTGTACTACGTATATTATTATATACTTATATTTCAGTGCATTATTATCCGCGTCAATAAATACACTTAACATTCAAGAAAATTCTTAATAAATAATTATTGTTAATTTTAATTTAGATTTTTTTTCGCGAATTGTCAAATGATAATCAATATCATAGATGCATCAAGGTAAAGTTAATAAAGATGTCTTAAATTTTATGAAATGTCATCAATGACATATACAAGTGATGTAGCGACAGAATAACATTTTCGAATATGTGACTATACACAATTTAATGTTTAATTTATCTTTACATTAATTCTACTTATAAATATTAAATTATCATGTAAAGCGGAATTTATAATGTTTAACTCAAAATCATTTACTTAATATTAATGTGTAAATGTAATTATTAACAATGTAAAGAAAATATTGTAATACTGACATTTTAAATCACTAACTTTGACTGATGACACTATGAGATATAATTAGTAATATTTTTTCTTTCTACACAATATCGTTGACTTTTTTCTACTATTTTTGCAAAAAAATTTTCTTCTGAACTTAAGTTTGAGTATATATATCTCTATTTGTTTTTGAGTCATAAGAAATCAGCATCAAGGATTTTTTTGGCAATGTTTTTCGTTATTTGCTTATAGATATCGTAAAAAAAGAGCGTTAGAGTCTAAAACTCTGGGTTTCTTTATATTTTTATAAAGTAGTAAATATATCCTAGACTTTGGTTAAGACCCGTTTCCCGGAGATGTGACACTCTCCTTGTAAGTAGGTAATAAGACTACTTTTAGTGAAAATTAGTAGACTGTTAGTAAAAATTGACAAAAAGCTCAGTAATTTTTTGAGTTTCGGCAGCCTGTTTCCGCAAAATTTACTGAAACTTTTCTCTCTCCTTGTAAGAATAGTGTAAATTAATGCAATGTTTATTTATTTGATCTGAAGTTAATTAATTTGTATGTATAAGTAAAATAGATGGTCCATACCAATTGCAAGATAAGATAACCCAAATTTTACATTCAATATGAAGTGCATCAGCATCACACAGGTAGGCTAGAGCATAGGCCAGTAAGTTTTGCACACCGCTGTACAACTCGAACCGATAAAGTGAATCGGAAATTCGCATCCACCCAAGACGAAGGGTTCGATCGTAAGCTCGATAATTTCCAAGAATTGCCGGCACCTTTTCTTGCTTACAGAGACTTAGTTGCACTCCGGTGATCGGCAAGTACAGCTCTTCTCGTCCGAGTCTCGGTTCACCGTTATTTCGCTAAACCCGAATTCGCCTGGCGCGCTTGAATTTCGGAAATTGTTGCAACACGGGAAATTCGATGCCCGCTACATCGTATAAGGGAATAAACGCGAGCTGCATCACGAGTTTCCAAGAGTTGCTTGTTTTAAAATAAAATTTCGATACGTGCTTTCAACCAACGTATGTACCTTATTCGAATTAGATTGTCATGTCTTATTCGCTTGCCAATTTATCCGTAACATCTTTTATTCTTTGTGATCCAATTTTTAAACATCGTCGATTTATTTGACAATATCCATTGGAAGTGTTAACATATAGTAATACCATAGTATTTTACAATTTTAGTTTAACTAGTGTATCATCTATAGCAATACTAAAATACAAAATTATTGTATATTATTATAAAATATAGTGCTACAACATAATCTACACGGAGAAAAAAGTTTTAGTAAATTTTAGTAAACTTTATATAAATATGATTAAACTTTTACTAACGACGGTAACAGACTGCCGAAACCAATTACTCAATTTTTGACAATGTTTTTTGAAGTTTCTAGCCATTTTTACTGAAAGTCCACTAATTTTTACTAAAAGTTCAGTAATTTTTAGTCTTTTTTGGCAGTTTTTTTACCATATTAGTGAAAGTTTAGTAAAATTTGCTCAAATTTTTCAATATGTGTGTATAAAAATACATAATTTATAGTTTACGTATTATCATAGTCTATTGAATGGATAAAAAGCGAATCGTAATTGATTTTTCAATTATATATAATTTAGTTACATTTTTATTATTGTTTCTTTCAAATTATATCTACAGCATTACTTAAACTTGTAATAAAATCTTCATTTATATTGTATTGATATTTGAAGATCGCTAGCTATTTTCTAAAATGGCTTCATCAGGATCGATAAAAGTTTTTCTTATAACATTTTTTACGTATATCTTTTAATTCCTTTACCATAATACCAGCTAATTTTACTATATTAAATAATTTCTAATTTTATTTGTTTACTCAAATTTAATTAACTATTCTGTTATTTCCTCTTTTCATCTTCCTTCCATTCGTGAATGCTCACATATGACGCACAGGTGCTGTTACGAGCACCTGTCATTAAATTTTTGGCCAATTTCGTTTTTATTCTTTTTCCTCAAAATTTAGTCAACGGAAATAGAAAACAATTACAGAACTAAGTATTATAATGTGTCGTATCTGTTTGAGGGAAGACAATTTTTTATAGCTTTTGTACAAATATACGATATTTGGTATGAATATACTATAAATAAAGCTGCTTACTAAAAAGTTGATTAATATCGGTTTTACAAGTAAATGCAGTATAGTGAAATATGTACAATTTTTAATTTTATTTCGGAACCACAATCGAGCAGTTATTTGATTAACTGGATTTATTAAAGAATATAGTATATATTACAATAAATTATACAGAAAATTTTTAACATTCTTATTTTACACTGTTGATGTATTATATTATTTTTTTTTTAATTATTTTAACGTCGCTCTTTTTATGCTCCCAAACCGGTGGTAATCAGCGACGGAGGTCATACGATATCTTGGTGAAGAAAGCACTTGGTGAAAATACATTCGCCAGTGGTGCTTGTATCAATCGGCCGGGGCCGGGAATCGAACCTGGGACCTCCAGATTACGAGCCCGACGCCCTACCGACCGAGCCATCGTATTATTGAATCAATAAATAGAGCATTTGAGTTCCAATATATACTTATGGTAGTTTTAAAAAATTAAACATATTTTTTAGAATTAATTATACAATGTTTTATATATAATGTAGAATTATATAGAGTTTAAAAGAACATATGTATTTGTTGTAAAATATTAAAACTACGAAAATTGTACATTAATATTTACAAAATAAAAATATCTTACACGCTGATATTTTAAAAACGAAAGACGAAAGCTCAACATATCAAAATTTACGTTAACGTTGAATTTCGAAGTAAAATCCATAAATGTGTGACACGCGACGTAGAACAAGCTGTACATATAAATAAGCAGTGGACAATAAATTAATAAATAGTGAAACATTTCAAACAAACGTTATAAACCTATACAATGCATACAATGTAAACAGATTAGACGTACGATTATACAGAAGGATGATAATGCAAATAACCCTGGAGAGATTGAAAGAAGGAAATAAAGTAAACAGTATGTAGCCAAAGAGTTTGGTATTAACTTTAATGCCATTCAACTCTCTTAGAGAATTCATGATGCGAACTATTAGCGACTGCGTACACACGCGCACTCTCGTGTAGATGTGTGCAACCGTACGTACGCATAGACCGACATACACACAGACGCAAAGCACCAAACAAACTGTTTTCATTGCCGCATAACCGAGAGTCTTCATTTATGCACGAGCAATTTCTCTCGCATGAGAGAACACTTATATGCGTTTTCTCGCTCTTTCTCTCTCCGTGTATGTAGTACAACGCGAAATCGCATCTACGTATATGCACCCACACGTGTATAGAGAGGGGCCAGCTCATCCGCAAAGATTCCGCGTGCCGATAAGGCGATTCTCGTGCCGTCGGCCGATATTAACTTTATAATAGCAACGAACCTCTATATCTATCTCTTTCTCGACCCTCGGTTTCGCCCTCTATATATATATATACAAGGGAAAGAGACCGAGAGAATGAGAGAGAATGAGGGACGCGCTCAAGATACCAACGTGAAAATGTTTTATCGTGTCACTTGAAGAAAAGCGCACGGAATCCTTTTGGAAAATAATCTCGAGTAAGATGTTCTATTTGCGGCTGCGGGAAAGTGCTTCACTCTCAGGATCTAGTTGTTTTAAGAGGACTCCTTTTCTCACCCGACAATACACCAAATGGGAAATGACGTTTTTTCTTGATCTAGTCTATATATACCTATACATGAATGCATGTGTGTGTCCTGTGTATATGCATGTATATACACATACCTATATCTTTATCTTGACAACTATTACTTTTTGCAGACAATTGCTTTCAACACATTTGTTAATCCATTCCTTTAGAAAGCTATTTATTTTCTTTATCCGTCAGCAGATTTATTTGACGATCCTTTGAAAAATCTTTTTTTATTATATAATATACCATATCAAGAGTAAACGTCGTTATATGAAAAAGAAAGGATAATAAAATTATTTGCCATTAATTTTACGAAATTAGTTGAATTTTATAACAATTATAATGTTAAGTTATTATTTGCACAAATAACCATCAATGTCCAACCAAATCTATTGTGAACAGCGAAATTTAATTTGATTGAATCGAAAAACTATATTATTTTCGATTGGTAAAGGGAGTTTAAAAAATATACTGTACATAATAGTGTTCGTTATCGAAAGCAAGAATCTAACTTAGATCATCATCGATTTGAGCGTTTAATCTAAAACAATGTAAAGGAAAATTAGCATCGCATAAGGTAGAGTGGATCTCTCTCTATCTCTCTCTATGCATACAATTCATTAGGGGGAGGATATATTACGAAGAAAAAGGAAGGCTGGAAGTTAAAGCGAACCAATCGAAATAAGGTTGCGTTTGGTCCGCGCACGCACACAAGACGCATCTGCACGCGCACAGGGGTCTAGTCGGTGGGAAAACATCAAAGGCTCTGTAGATGCTCGAGCGGGTTCATATAATTTGCTTTTCGCTCCGGCGAATTTCAATAGTATCGGAAATCTAGGTCTCGTCTCGGCTCATTCTCTCAAGGGCGGTAATGCGCCAGCCTGGGCTCGCCGATCCACAAAAGGCACGAAATTAGTTTCGCCTCGAAATTCGATTCTTTCCTATATATATATATCCTATATATATATACATACATATACTGTACAATCTCTCTCTCTCTCTCCGTCTCCTCTGTCTATTACTTTCGTTATCTCGACATCTTCTTCCGCGGCCCGTTACTCGAAAATCTTGGCCCTTCCTCGAAAGCAATTCAAGCGTTTTCTTAAGTATACAGTACGATTCGCAAGTCTTATCCATATGCAAAGATACCACAATCTATTAATTTGGTTTCCATATTATGGTTATCTTTTTCCTGCTTAATGAAGGATTGCAGAATAATGTATATTTAGAGAAAGTTAATGCAGAATATACACGGAATACAGCACCGATACGAGAAAGTTTATACGAAAAATAAGTGTAAATCTATAGTGTGTAAGTATAAATTTATTTGTTATACCAACATAATTACATCAGTCTAAAATATTTAAAGACGAATAAATCAATTTGTGAAAGGATTACAGTGATAGCAGACGAAGTTGCTATATTGTAGGGTTAACAGACAATACACTGCCTCTGAAATCTAGATCTCTATTATCTCGGAAGGAAACGATTCGCAATACCTTGCCAATTGAACACGCTAATTAACGTCTTACTTCCATTACCACTGACTGAACTACTGTCTCCACAATGTACAATGGTGTAGAATCATTATTACCAGGATATCAGAATTTAACATTTGAATAAAATGTAACTAATATTTGTATTTAGCTATAGTAATTTAATTTGACAAGATGACCGAGGAAGTAATAATATTTTGAATTAATTAACATACAGTAGTAATAATACGTAACAAAATTAAGAGATCAAATAAGTGATGAAAAAGACGAGTAGCAGTCAAAGGAACAGTGGAAGCGATTTTTCTTGTGTGGTGTACGTCAGGGAATTGATGATGGAAAAAAGTAATCGGTGGACAAAGTTGAGAGGAAAACGCGTAGTGAAAGTGGAAAAGTGGCGGTGACCCAGGAAATTGACGGGACGAGAAATGGGGAATATCCCAGCAGACTTCAAAGCAGGATTATGCGGGTAGTCTTTTTTATACAGCTATATATATACATACACACACGCCGAATACAGTTTCATTCGTTGCTTTGTTCTTCCAGCAATACTTTTCCTTCATAAATTGTGTGTCAATGGATGTATTGTTTTATTGAGCGGTTTATATATGTACGGATTACTTTTTATTATACTCGGCAGTAAATGTTGTAAAATATACTGCGCGAAATGAAATTTAAATCTATTAAATGTAATAACAATGCTTATAAGGTATTTAACATGTACTCTGCCTTAAAAATGTTAAATTAATATTGTATTTAAAGAACATCTGTAGCAAGAATGAATAAGATATTAATAACATGCAACAATAATAATATTTGAAGTGCATTATTTGTTTAAATCAATGTGATTTAATTATGACCGATAGACTACAAAAATATTAAATTTATTTATAAACTTACACAAAGCTGTAATTATATATATATATACCTATATTTATAAGCCTTTAAATTGAAAAAGTGGTATATTTTGAAAAGTATCTACAAATATCGTTTGAAACCATATAAGTACCAAGGAGTATAAATTGCACATGTAAAAATGTTGTTACGTGATTTAATTAGTGTGCAAACATTGAATATATGTCACAGTTATACATTTATATGATTCTATAGAAAATAATTTGAAGTCAAGACGTCTGTCAATTTGTATCAAAACTTTTTTAATTCCAATTCTATTTCAGTGCTACGAATAGCTTAACTTTGGGTCCAGATATTCATAGAACTTTTCGAGTTTGGGTTGACTGCTCGAGTTTTTTGCAATCATTGCCCAACAGTGTATGTAGTGAAAGGATTTTCAAAACGTTTGAAGAAACTATTGGTTTAATCTACCAGAAGATAAATAAATACTTGTATAAAAGTTTCTTCGAGTTGACAATTTTACTAAAAAAGTTTATTTGACCCCTACAACTTTATATACTTGACATTTTGAAGATTTTTTATTTTCTAGAATGGCAGATATAATTCTAGATTTACATAATTTTTTGATTGGGAAAAAAAAACAAAAATGTATAATATTATTTAAATCAAGCCTAACAACGTTAAAATATTCTTAAGATTGTTTTTTATAAAATGAAATAGAAACATTTGAATATACGTTATAAAATCGGCATGATATATTTATATTGATTAATATCAGTAAAGTAGAAAACATATACCCTCGAAGATGTATAATACAAATGAAAAAAACTACTAAAATCAGTCTATTATTAAGTCTAAGTTGTGTAGTATAAAATCAAATATACTTTTCGAAACTACCGATTACTTGCAAAACTTTGACCGAGATAAATCTTAGAGCGGCTAAATTTTATAAATCGCCCTGATTTGGAAAAGTCGCGTGTGCGCCCCGGGAGTACGTTTGACTAGTCTGCTGACTCACTCTCTATGCTACAAAGGATGGAAGAAAAGAGAACGCCAGAGAGGAGAGAGAGAGAGAGAGAGAGAGAGAGAGGAAGAGTGGCGTAAGCAAAGGCTGTCCCAGAGGGATTCGATCGCTCACTTTCGGCCCAGCCTCGTTTATTTCAATATCAAACGCACTCGCCGCCGCAGTCGCGAGTCAACCGTGGTCGCTGCATTCGAGCTCCATGCCAATCAGTCACGAATTATCCTCTTGCGACCAATCGATAGACCGCTACCAAGTTGAGCGTATAAAGGAAGCTTGTCGATAAGCCTATTAGTTTCTCCTTCTTTCGTAGAAAGAGAGGTAGGGAGAGAGAGAGAGAGAGAGAGAGAGTGAGAGCAAGCTAATATTATTTATACTAATAATTTACACATTGCGAGTGAACACTAATCTTTTGTTTTATATACATATAATACTAAAAAATATACATTATTTATCTGTTACCCATTTTTTTGGATTCTAAAAGTGAAAAATATTATATATAATTCTATTGAACTGAAAATTTAACTACTCTTTTAAAAGTTTTTAGTTGCATATGAAGTATTTTTTTTCACTCCAAGGAAATTACACGAAGCAGTCAGTTTTTTACAACTAAATGCTACCTTTATTTTCGAAACCTCATACTACTTTTACATGCGTGAAAACAATTTATGCGTATAAATTATTAATATAATAAAAAATAAATGTTAATTGAATTATACGTAGCTCCTTCAAAATAAATATATATGGGTCCTATATATGTACTATATTATTTCAATATGAAATTTAATTAATCGTAACCAAATTATCATCGTTTTAAAAATTGTTTGTTTCACACTAATTTAATTCGAATGATTATTAAAAATAAAAAATGCTTTAAAAACATGATTGAAAATGAAATAATTAAACAACACGATCTAACAATTAAAGTAAAACTAATCATTTGTTTTCAACATTCATCTGTTCTTGGACAGATTATTACATTTTTCAAGAATTCTGCACCAAAAAGTATATTTAGATTGCAAGTACGACAAAAGATGTTTCCCAAAAACTTTAATAACAAACGTTATTATTACATAACACACTTTATAAGAATTCCAATTTAAAAAAAATTGTATTTTAAATTATAATTTTTTTCTCGAGGTACATATAGTGAAATATTTTTAAATCATATAATTGCATACATTTCTCCTATCTAATAAAATAAAATTATATATCAATTTTTGAATGATAATTCTTAATTAAAAAAGGTGATTGAAAATATCAGAATTTGAATAACACTATTTTTAAAAATAAAGAATTAAATGAAAGAATCAAATGTTATGTGTCAAATTTTACAAAGTTTCTTCTCTAAGGAAGTTAATTCATGAATACATCTATACATATATAGGGTATAAACGTTACAATATATATATATGTACTTTAAGCATACGCTTACTTAATATATGAATATAAGACACTTAAGAGAAATAATAATAACAATTATTTTACGAATTACGAGGATATAGAGACAGTATCAGAACTCCAGAGCACCAATTTTGATCGCACTCCCAGAATGATGACTATTCTTATTTCTTCTAATTTATGAAGCATGATTGTGGAGTTATAGTGTCCAATTTGCATCAGGTGCAAACATAGAACCCTGTCAACGTTTTACAAAATGCAGTAATATACATCTTTATGTGCTAGCATCCTATTATAAAACTGTTTTATAATAAATCAGAATGTCATTCTGGAAGTTTGGTCAAAATTGGTGTAAGTACAAACTATAAACATAACAAGTAAATAACATTTATTTGTTGTGTTTATAGTTTGAACTTAAGAATAGTGCACTTATAAATGTAACAGCAGAAGTTACCCAATTTTCATATGTTTGATTTACAACCATTATATCTACATCTACACATCAAAATGATAAATATTGTTTACAGTGTTATTCATCAACATTACTTCCGGCTCCGTAAATCTATTAGGAATTCACTAATGTGTCGAAAATTATCGACCGTAAGAGGCTGCGTAAGTGAAAAATATACGTGAGGCCTTTTTCGGAGACGTAAAGTACCTTTATTAGTTTGGGCCCGCATGCGTTTTCTCGGCTGTATGATTTAATATTTATACAATTAAACAGTTGGCTGAGAGGCCGCCGGGGCCTTTAACAAAATCAAATTAGAGGAATTCGAGCGTAAAAGCCGTCTCTGAAACTGCCTCAAGTCTTCCCTCTCTCTCTCTCTCTCTCGCTCGGTCTTAGTATACATGTACAACCATGGGTATTCCCCCTTCCACTTTTAGTATACCCACCTACCCTCCGCTCATTGATGTATCTCACCAAAGCAGGGGGAATAGCCACGTGTACGGCAGTAATGCAACCGTAAACTCCACCCGTTTCTTAGAGAGCTGAACGTCGATAAAAATGGTATACAGATTCGACAACTACATTGTCAACAAAGTTATAAACTTTTTACTATGATTAAGCTAGTTATGTATTTTCCATCTATTCAAACAACTCCAGGTATTGTCTTTTTTACCTAAGTAATAATGGAAAAAACGTTCGTCTATTGAAAAACAACTTACAATACAACTTGTTAGTGAAGTTTAGGTTTAAACTTTCTCTTATACGTATTAAAGTTTATAATTACATTTCTTTATTTCGATGTTCGTTATCTAATCAATCTACGAGTTGACAATGAGCAAGAAATTTTCAATTGCATTAATATACGTGAATGAAAACAGAACTATTGTTAGTACGTATTTGATGATTCTAAAGTGAAAGATTGAAAGGTGTGTTCTAGCATTTCATATAATTACATTTTCATTATGCATATAAACACTTTGAATCGTAGTACATAAAATTAATAATACTCTAACTGTATTGTGTATATTTTAATAAATGATGCATTACTTACGTAAATGGATCGAAATGGAATACTGCAGTAATTATATGTTTACCACTTACCTGAAAATAAACTATAATTAATAATCACACTTTGTTGTTGTAAAATATACAAATAATTAATATTTTAAATATTATTGTATAATTATATATTGTAATTAAATAATTAAATCAACAAATACATCAGGAATTATAGATATTTTTCATATTATAAAATTAAATACTTCAACATAATTAACCGCATATAATTTTAAATTTTCTGAATCACAATGCATAATTTAATTTGAGAGATATAAATTTGATATATTTGTAAATTACAGGGTAGATACTTCGTTTAAAATAATGTTGAATTATTAGCTTTCGTAAAAATACGTACAGTACGTCACAAGTTCGATAAAAAGTACAAAGAAAATTAAACAATTTATTTTAGGTGAAATAATTTTTTTAACTATTTCTAATGTATTATTATAAGAACTAATCAACTGTAAAAAATAAAAACATGGGAAAAATACGTTTAATAAGAAAAATATCCGAATCAATTGTAACGACTAGCAATTTCTGTTACATATGTTAAAGATGTGCTTTTTAATCTTGATCACTAAGGCACAAATCACACTTGAGTGATATTCTGAGAATCCAGCAAAGGATATATGTATAAGGTGTATAATAAAAAAAATAATTGAAACAGAATTTCATCTCGAGTTTGGCTACCGGACCGTTAGATTATAAAATTGCGAAAGTTGAACACATCGTGCATGGATAAAAGAAAAAAGTATTAATGGACACCCGAGGATTTAAGTTTTTAGTAGTCATTACCTGAAGTTAATTTGATTAATTAACGCAATAAAGGGTTGTTCAAAGGGTTGAGGGAAGGTGAAGGAGGTGGGGAGGGTGTGGGTGGACGGGGGGTGGGGTTGGGCAGGTTACGTTGGCCAGTGTCTATTATAAATGAGCGTTTATACGAGAGGTAGGGAGAGTAGGCGAATGGGCTGCGGCGTCATTTGCGCGCAATCTGCATAATAATTTATAGCGCGCGGTATGCGCGTCCCACCCGAGCAATAATCTTGAATTTTGACGGTTATACGAGGAGGCATAAAACGCTACTTGGTCCCGCGGTTATTTACGATTAACGGAAAAGCTCCGAATCGAGAGCCTCGCGCTTTGACCCGTGGCGCGTGGATCAAGCGACAATCGTTTGCTTTGCCACTGGAACGCGCTAGCGTTAATTGCACTCACCCCAGGACGAAGCCCTGCAAATCAGGATGTTTTACGCGACTGCTCCTCGATATACGCTCGACAATTATCGTAATTGTGGATGGGAACCAACCGCTTCCCCGTTCTCTCCCTCTCTCTCTTTCTCTTTCCCTCTGTGTTGAATGTCCTGTCAATCGGTTGTAATACGATTCACATTTTAACTCTTCACGACCGATAACAGTCGGCTAGAATTTCAAGTTATTTTCACATATCGGTTTTTGAATTTCTACCTTATTTTACATTTATTCGCATACCAGTTTATGAGTATAGCATATACGTCTAATGACTATCAACATTCATATACAGTTGCAATTTATAAACTAATGCGCTGAAATATTGATTAAAATTCATAAGCGTAGGAAGGCTACAAATAAATGTTCTTATTAACCGCAATTAACAGACGTTCGCCTACACGGTAATATCGGTGTATCTTCTATTTTTTTTATTGCAATCTAAACTTTAAACTTCTGTTTGTTAAACAATTATGAATTGCTTTTTTTAGAACAATATTATAGATAATATCGCAGAGCTGTCTAAAATATATAGTTAAAAAAAATTAAAACGGAATCAAAATATAAATATCAATAATGCAATAATCAAAAACATTATCATAATCAGTAGTTATGGGCATAAAATGAAAATTCGTTAACACTGTACGATATAAACGCGAATAATTACATATTGAATTTATTCATTAATTTGCAATCTAACAATAATTGTCAGTTCTCCACCGACGGCGTTCGAGTGTATGGTTGATTCACAACAAAAACCTATTATCGCGTGTATACAATAGTGTATTTGCGTTCATGCATAAAACAAGTGGGCGAAAATCTCAGTATGCTGTCATTTTTCTTTTCTCGTACACAATCGCGCGCCGATTTCTCAATTTCTCTGTCATTAATCTATACAGATTGTGGAGGCGAAACGTATATTACGGTTGCTACCCACACCTGTTTCTACGCAACGCAGGAGATGTGCTTCCGAGACACAGTTACATACACTGCCAATTACCGCGATACAAGAACGCGACACGGTCACACAGTGTTAGATATACGTATATGTATTATCTCGTATTTAGGTGTTAATCTATTCGAAATAATTCTTTGTTACCTTTATTTTTCATCGGTCAGTTCGTTGTTTAGTTTATTAAAATTGATTCTATATTAATTTCTTATAAAAATAGCTTTCGTTTCAATCATAAATTTTGATAACACCACTAATTATAAAATTTTGTCTTATTAAAACTAATGCACAAACTGGTCGTGATCAGATTTTTTTTAAACAAAAATTTAGTTTACTAAAAAAATAAAAAACTTTATACGAGTTCAATAGCTATAGATGTTTATCTGTTTGAGAAGGAAGGTCGTTGACCCTATATGCACCCGCATCTGCATACCATTATATGACACATTTAAGAATATGTCGTTAAAGTAAATATAACTACGTACAATGAAAAAAAGAAAACTAAAGACAATATATGTTTACTTTAAAAAAACGTTAATCTTGAAAATGAAATGCACACTCTTAGAATGTTTATTCAGAAGCACCACGCGACACAAAAGCAGGTTAAACACGAGCAAAAAATAAAATAAAAGTAACTTATACGTATCGCAGAATCGGTAAAGCTAAAATTTCAGCGCAAAATAATATAAAAAAAATCAAAAAACTGTATACTGTAGTTACAGTTAAAAAGTATGGTGTATACAAGTCGGCTTTAAAATTACACGAGCAAGAGTTATACAAGAATAAAAAGGTGTAAAATATCCTACGGAATTTCGGGTGTAAAGGCCGTATACCAATTAATCGCTGCCTCGGGACAAAAGGACTTGGGACTTTGTGCGGAAGGTATATATGCAAGTATCGTTTAGCGCAAGAAAAACACGCGAACCCGCACTCGCGGCTTATTAATGGTGTCAAGCTTCTGTTTTTCTTTTGCGGAGATATTCGCAACTGCGGCGCAAGAGTCGCGTGTTTCGCATAATCCACCGTATAGCATCTGTTTTCCGCGTAGGTCGACACTTGCCTACCCCCGCATTTCCTGTTTCTCTCTTTCTTTTGCTCAGCGCGATCAAAAGTCTCTTTCTTTACTTCGAGCTTACTCTGAGATTCGTAGAATTTGAATTGCGTTACAGTAACTACGTTATAGTTATCGACTGTGATAAAGTATCAATTAAATCGCTATAAAATTAATTTTATCGGGTCGTGATAAATATTATAAATAGATATAGTGTGTAGAAAAAAAATAATTACAAAAATTGTATTTCCGATATTATTTATCAAATTTTATGAAATTCCACGTGTAACAATTATTATAAATAATCATATATATATATATGTATATATTAATGATAAACGTTTACTTAACTGGTTACCGCAAAGTCAACTTTTATCCGTAAGAATAAAATTCAATTGTAATTAATAAAATATAACAATATTTAAAAAAGACGCGCTCTTGTTTCAAACGATTGATCTTTGTGCAAAATTTGAGACTAAAATACAATCCTGTTTTCGTCAATTCGATTCAATACTTTACCAGAAAGTATTGATTATGTTATCCATTCGCTTCCGATTGAATCGAAAACGCAATTTTTGGTTTCGGTTGACAAGGTGGGGAGGGGGACACAAGTTGACTTTGGCACCCCTTTACTATAAGTAATCAGAACAGAATTTAGATGATTGCATAACAATTATTATAGGCATGACATAATACAATAATGATAATTTAATAAATTACTTGTATATATCTAATAAATGAAAGACCTATGGTTCTGGGTTCGATTCTCGGTCTTTGCTGATTGATACAAATATCACTGGGAAATGTATTATCTAGCAAGTGCTTCCTTCTTAAAGACATCGTATAACCTCCGTCATTGATTAGCACCGACTTGGAAACATAACGTGCAACGTTAAAAATAATAAAAGAAAAAATTATTAAATGTCTATAACTAATTGCTTTTTAATATAAAGAAAAGCAAAATAACTATCAGAAAATGTTGGTTTAATTAAAGTAATAAGTATATTACGGTTTAAAATGTAACTTCGCGTTGCGAGACTTGTTCTTAATATATTCAAAATATAAACTCTAAAGTTCTTTTAATTAGATTTTTTAATTATGCACACTACGAATTTCTCTTCCGTTTAATTGTTTTACTACATTTTCTCCAAAATTTGTGCTGCGCAAATTTTCAGTATATAAAGAATATAAAATTTTATTACCGTGTAAGATTTATATAATTGAAATCTGTACCCCTTTTTTGTAAAATATACGCATCTCCTTCAATTTTCATTAATAATATTCATATGAAGAAAATTAATTATAATTTCAAATGTTAAATAAAATATCGTTATAAAATATGTACACGCATACGATATACGATTATACAAAAATTCATATTTATGCGATACTTAACTTAAATTTCTGTTAAAGTATAAACAGTAAATAATAAACGTGTAAAACCGTTGTGATATTACAAGATTAAATTTTCTGACATCTATTAAAACATTATAAAATGTCAACCATAAGATGAAAACATAGTAAAATTTAAACCATTTAAAGCAAAGCTTATACATCAAATGAAAACCAAGAGAATTTCACAGAAGTGAAGTGAAGTTATTACTTACATCTATATAACTAAGAAATTTCGCAATATTCTATTTTATTATTACAAGGTAGTTTCAAGCTTTACAATATTTGCTCTCTCGAGGATTTAGTAACTCAAGTATTTAAAACTTTTTACCGTTTAAGTAGATTTCTTTTTATCTTTTTTTAAGTGCATAAGTATACTTATTTCAATTTATTCGTAAAGCAAGTTTTTGTACACAAGCGTTTTTAATTTTCTAAATTGTGTATGCTTGCGCATAATATACTCTGCGCTATTCGAAAGAAAAATGAAAAACATATTTATAATCGCATTATGTATATTAATAAATATAGCGCTTGCAATAAATTAAGGCAATTGATCTTGATTGAAGGGAACATCAAATGACATTATTGAAAGGAAGTATCTTAAACGTTGCAATGCATCAAGGACCAATCTCAGTCGAAAATCTTTAGAAGTTGAGCACACGACGCGTCAAGTCTCGTTACGCGCGTAAGTACTAAATCCGCGTTATTAATCAAACGCTTCAATAGAAAGTTTCTAGTGTTACTTTGATCGAAAAAGAAGAGGAAAAAGGTAGCTCGTGCCAGTTGGGCATGTATATAGACATGTACCTTAGACCACTTTTCTTCTTCTAACTTTTTTCCTTTTGCTGGTTTCTTTAGCGGTACTCGGTTAAGCCACTAGTTAATATTAGCTAGCGCTTTTAACGTCGTTTCGCCAGCACCGCCAAGCCGGTGTTTTAACTCGCGTGGGAGTAAAGCGAGCTACCGTCGCTGCCTTTAATGTTTACTTTACGCGACCGTAAAACTTTATTATAATTAACGTGAGCTTGAGCCCGCAACCCGCGCGCGCGTGCAACTTAAAAAAAAAAGAAGACGGGAAAGAGGATGCGCGCAATGACGCGGCCACTCTACGTCGACGACGTCATTATGGCTAACTTGTAATCTGCGGGAATCCACATTGTCTCGACTTTCAGATGCAGACGAGATTTTGAGTGCTCTAGGTAAATTATTCCTATAATATTGTGTACTGCAACCCGCACTCTATTTCGTCTATCTATGCAGATTTATATATACATATTCGACGTATACGTATATAAAACTCGTACGCGTTAATCACCTTGTAGAGTTAAAACGATTTATATTTAAATCTGCTTATACCATTAAATTTTTCAATTTCATTGTACTTCATTCTTAGTTTATTTGCTGCACAGCTCGTAATTTACTGTCAAAGATTAATCATTAGCTCTTGTGTTTTAAATTGTGCAGTACAATTGCAAACTATACACGTTTCGCTTTATCTCATTTTACTTTCTCTCGCGTTTTAACAAATTAATGCGGAAAAGGTAGCATTAAAATATATATATATATATATATATAAATATATATGCACGTATTATGTACGCGCGGGAACGCCGTGTCCCTGTGTCAATTAATTATTTAACTATTCAATTTAGCATTCGTGTAATATATAAGTAATCCAATTAATTTATCTATCGAGGACGCAAATTTATCAAGACGGTGCAATTTTTTAATCGAAGCTCCCACGAGTAAAATCCATTCACGCGAATGTCGAGGAAAGATTAAATTCGCGTAGGAATTCGCGGTGCAAAATCACAATTCCCAAGTCACCTATTTCGTATAATTGCCATCCATTTGCATTATCCAGACGGACTTCGATATTTATTAATTATAATTCATCGAGATTGTGCGGTAGACAGATCCAACGAAATCTCGATGCATTTCACGGGTAATCGATTATGCGTAAACGTGAACTTTTAAAAATTATAATTTACAGGAGCTTATGGGCTCAATCGAATATTGAAAACATTTTGATTGATTAAACAGACAACTGCCAATGGTATATCTATTGTAATAATAATAAATGTTTCACTTAAAAAAAAGTTAAATAAATGTATGATTCATGATGAATTAATAATGTAATATTGATTTGCGGTATATAAATCTTATATACATTTTTTCTATATTTGTGTAAATATTTCATAAAAAAAAGTTTTATATCAAAGAATAACCAAAGTTTTATTTTTACGAATTTATAAATTTTCTATTGCTATTATTCTGCAATATAGAGATAGATAGATACACACGCATGAAGTCGATATTTTGTATATTTGAAGATAAATATTTTCAAAGCTTTTTGTATATTGCTGCAATGATTAAATTCTTTTTTATTTAAATATACTTTATTGTAGACCTGTACACATTTTAGAATAATTAAATAATAAAAAATCATACGTATAGGTACGTGAAATAAATCTTTGTAATGCAGCATCTACTCTGGAAGCCTATAATATTCATAACGAATATATTGTAAGAATAAGAAATTAATAATAGACTTTAGTATTGTAAATATGCGAATAATCTGGATTCGCTACACATCGTAAGTATGTGCATAGTGTAATTGAATGTTTACCATACGTCGAAATAGGTAATTTAAAATATGACCAAATATTTCGCGACACAGATTCCATTCCCTTGTATCGTTATTCGCACGTATATGTCTCTCTCCCTCTCTCTCTTTCTCTCGCTCTTTCTTTCTCTACATATACCTAGCCAGTGATGCTGTCAGAGGTTAAAATACCAGTCGACCGAATCCGTTCAGTGAAAGCATTAGAACAGCGAGCTCGTTTTGGACTCAGCGAATATTGATTTCGATTGTTGTGAGACAAAACACAGGCTCTGTTTCCATCATGTGAATCGCTTGCAATTGATGTCAACTTTTACGAGCAACCGGTTGCTCACCTTTTTTTTTCTTCATTCTTTTTTTTGTAAACCACATTGCTATTCTGAGGCACGTAAGCAAAAAATTGTTCTACCGATAATAATTCGCATTGTTGGATGAAAAATAAATGGTGTAAATTGTGAAACAAACTATTTATTATTTTTACTGCAGAATACTATAGTTATTAGTAATAAATGCATTTACAGACGTATAGGGATTACGATAAAAACTACGAAGTTGATAAGGTTTCGCGAAAACTTTGCATAAGTTTACGACGCAAAAATTAACCAAAATCGAGTTGCTCAATTATATTCTGAATACCTTGATAAACTAAAGCAGAGATGATACTATATTAAAAAAAATGTTTCATATTCAATTCCTTCTGTTTATACTGAGAAAATAAAATGTACACTTTATCAGTCAATTTCAAATTTCAAACCACATAATCTAGATCTGATACTACTGAATTTATCATAAATATATTGTACGAAGAGTAGTAATGTACATAATCAATAAGTCGTTATTTAATCTTACAAGCATTTTTAATTTTGTTTTCATGGAGCTATTTTTACATATACGACGAAAATCTGAATACAAGTACTAGTTTATAATTAATAATAAAATACAGTAATTACTAATAATAATGTACCTATATTTAGTAATATCTCGTCGAGTATTAGAGGATCCCGTGCGATCACGTAAACTGTTTATTCTCGTATTTATTTAATTTAACACATTCTGTGTGGTTAATCTATAAAAATCTATAGTAAACAGGTACTGGGAGGAAGATTTACATAATGAACCTGATTTGCTTGTTTATTATTACGGTTGAACGCTTTGTAATAGTGCAAACGAAGTATAAAATCTATATTTATTTTCTATTCTAATGCAAATGAGCGTATATTTTTTGAGTTTTAAGCTAAAAAATATTCGAAGGTAGAGAGCCGCAGGCAGCCAAATAAACTCATTTCAGTGTTAGAATGCAAAACCGCTGTGAAAGCAGAAAAACGCCAAGGGTTAAAAATGTGAGACTGGGAAAGAACGAAATAGAACTAGAGAATTAGAGTAAAAGGAGCAAATAGTGAAATAAATCGAGAGAAGGACAGAGTAGTCGAATGAGAACGAAGCGGAGGGAAAAGAGAGGAAGATTTCCAAGTACCAGGGTAACGAAGGACTGTCGTAGCAATTATGCTAAAGTTAATTACGCAATTACGGATTCGCGGTCGCGCGGAAAAGCTTTTTTCTACTTCTACAACTTCAATACGTATTTTCTCTATCTTTTCCTTATTTATTATTTTCTTTCTTTCACAATGAATTTTGTCAATTTTTATTTAAACAAAGGGTTTTTTAATGCATTATTTATTGTTTTCGTACAGGTAATATTTAAGAAATAGAAAAATTATTATTTTTTACCTACTGAAATTATATACATATCATACATAAACGTTTTGAAATATACACGTTCACGAATACATAATTTTTTAAGTGAAGTTTTCTTTCGAGATAGTATGAAAAGTAAAGTATAAATCTAGCTGAAGAAAAAATTAAAGAAAGACTTTTTAACTGTTTTCTTTTTAAATTTTTCATATGAAAACTACAAAAAATTAATTTAACATTTTATTTTTATTTTATTAAAGATGCAATGTGTAGTTGCGAAATGTTAATATAGGTATTATGTTCAAACCATATTTGCTAGATCATGCATCATCAACTTTATTTAAACTCATATTCAAGTCTTAGTCCTTGGTGATTATTCAAGCATCTCTAGAATTTACGCGAGTTTTGTAAACACCTATAAAAGCCCTGTGGTGTCTATTAACACCACTGTGGGGACATAAATAAAAAATTTAATAATTTGTTGCTAGACACCGAAGAACAACAAATCATCAATTATTCACTTAGTTATTAAATTAAATATATTTTTTTATCGTTAAACTTAAATTTAAGTTTCACTATCAACAATACATACACCTTTTTTCTATTTATTAAACTTACTAAAATCTTTAAAGGTTTATATACAAACTATAATCCGCACATTGTTTAGCGGTACACAACAACCGTTTTTTTAAGTGTATTCAGATTATATTATTCAAAAAGAACTTTACTATCTTATAGGAGGACAAACTTGTGACAAGTAATTTGGATAATATTATAAGTATTTCTATGAGTTTTTTTATTTGATAGCATTTTGATTAAAAAAGTTATTGACGAGGGTGCTGCTCTCTCTCTCTCTATATATATATAACATAGGGTAATTATTTAATATTAAGAAACGAAATTGCAATTTTTCGAATTTTCATACAGAAATTTTTCGAATGGAATAGTACATAAAGATATCAAGTAACCAAAATTTTTTAGGGTGGGGACATAAATTTTGTGTAATCTAGAGAGAGCCTGTTGACGAAAACCTTCCGAATCCCACACCATATCTAACGATGTTATTTAACTTGTGAACGCATTTTTTTGCTAATAACTAATATGTTTGTTAAAAGGCAGCAAAGATGTTCGAAAATTCCCCAATAACTGAGTGAAATTGGTAAATTTAATTTTGCTTTTTTATAAATAAAGTAAGTCTAATTAAAATGATTGATATTTAATTAATGCGACCTAGTGACAAATGAATCAATCCATAGTATTTCAGAGCATCTGGTAATTTATCCATCGATGTGGTCCATTGGTGGGTCATCAACGGAATTTATACACGAGGTGCGATGTAGATGCTTTTCTCTTTTGCGCGTGCCACCACTGCGTTATTGGCGCCTGGAATAAACGGAATTCCGTTCGGACAGGCGGACGTTGTGCCTGGTGACTACGTGGTGGAAATAATTATGTACCGCTTGGGCTCTTCTTTTTCTTCTCCCCTTAGGAGCATATACGTGCACCCGGCATTCATTCGTGTATTTTTATATCCACTGATGTGTACGTGCGCCGATGAATATGCATATAGTCCACGACGATGCTGACGGACTCCCTTATGTATTTGATAATTATACGATACAATAACCAAATTATTTAAAAAATATCTCAATTACAAAGATTATTACAAAAGCTTAGTGCGATCTAGGTTTAAAAGAAATTTTGAATTAGGTTTACACATGCACCATCAAATTATATACAATTGTTATTCCCTTATGTATACATGCCACATTAAATTATATTGCAAATTAATTATTGTACATTTCATGTATTGCAATTTTCGTCTAGGATTAATCTCTATAATACATGATAATAGACAGTCAATTTATTGATAATGATACTGTTATAAAATTGATAATACAATTAAGATATTAATAAAATTAAGTTTGAATATCATCAATAAATATAATACTTTCCTCGATAAGTAATTAATTGATAAAAATTAAATATCTATTTGCGATTCAGTACGACCTAGTTGGCATAGAGCATTGAGCTATCGTTCAAACAATGGTCGGAAACATTAGTTTCAAACTGTCTGGATTTGATATGAATCTTAATTTAGTTGTTGCCCATGAGCTCAATCGTTAGATAACCGCAAGTGCATACTCATTCAATGTTTAACTAACTGTTTGATAAAATGCCGTTATTGTAGAGAATGCATTATCTATTTATGTTATGAAAATCAATTAAAATTTACACCAACTTGAGGCATAAACTGATCATATTATTCTTACGAATGAAAATGTTGTTCCACCAAAACTTGATACATGTGTCTTTTTTGTACCATTATTTAATGATAAATAAAAATTCGAAATTTCTATTTAACATGATTAATCCTTTACAGGATTATTAAATTAACAGTGTAACGTTTTTATCGTAAAACTTATTTGCATTTTAAATATTTTTAATTATTAGTTAGAAAAATGTATGCTTAAAAGTGAATAATGTCGTAAAAAACAGTAAATTATTAAACTGAAATTTAAATCACCGATTGTGAGTAGGATATTGACGATACTTATACATAAGTTTTTATTAAAGCAGAAAAATAGTACATTTGTTAAAAAAAGACTTCTTAGTTAAACCTTTCAGATCCATTAAGTAAGATAATTCATGACAAGAAAATTTTACTAAATTATATTAATAATTAATTTTAAACAAAAAATATTAATATTTTATATAACTGTGGAAACCTGTATCAGCACCATCAAACTATGCGTGATTAATTTAATATTAACTTCTAAAAAATCTTTCCACTCTAATAAAATATTTCTTCGAAATTGATTAGACAATCGCATAAAAGTAGTTCAGACGATTAATAAATTATAGTTGTCTATTTAAAATAGATACCGAGAAATCGAGAAGCTAACACAAGTGGAAAAGACTGAATCCCTTTCGAGTGCAGTATGCCTGTTTATTTTAATCGCAGAAGGAAGCTGTCGCAACCCTAATCTCTTCGTCTCTAGTTTCTTCGGCACTCTCTTTTCCTCATTTTAGCCCTCGTTTTCTCTATCCTCGATGTACACAAACGTCTTTTTTTACTTCGGAGAACTTCCTTCTACAATCTCTATTTTTTGCTCTTACTCCTGGCTTTTTCCTAATTTATTTACGTTCCTCTTCCTCGCGATACGGACCAATCGCAATAGCACAACATTTAAGGAACCTTGGCCTTTTATTTTCTCTTCCATCCCGACGTTTCACTTGTGTATGCACAAGTATAGATGAGCAAATGGATTTACGTTTTTACGTCTTTGTGTCCCGGGACACCCCAACCTTTAAAAAATTCACCAAGAAGTAATTTCGTTTTCTTTTTTTCTCTCTTTATCCTCGCTTCGCTTCCGTAAAATTGATTTCTTTCCGTACTTTCTCGAGTTCTTGCGCTTCCTCGCGCTTACCAATTCGGTATAATATAACGTGGATTTCCTTGAAAAGTATGTCACCGCTATTAAATATTAGCAATTGAAATTCTTTTCCAAGCCTATAATTTTGCATCTCAAACATTTTGCATCGCGTAGATGAAAGTATTTAACAATTGACATATACCTACATTTTTTATAATTTCATATGTATATAAAACTAGCATATAGTTTGAGGCACACATTCCGATTGATATTGCTTATTATTGAATTTAGATTGGAATTTTGTTGAAAAATTTAAAATCTATAAGTGACGGTTTATACGAGTTATTGGAACGCAAATTTTTTAAATAACTTTAAAATATAACTTTACAGCCTTGTTTTTATTTCAAGAATATATTTTTACATAGATAGAATAGTACGATGTACGTATATCAGATACTATAATAATATGTGCGCAATTTATTTGATTATATTATTATTTAAGAAAATCATGATTATTATTGAAAATGTAAGAAGCTCAATTTATAATAAATTTTCAGTTAACAGTACGTTTGATACAACACAATAAAAATCATAAAATAATGATATCGAAATGTCACAACAATATGTCAACCTAGTATTTAAAATTAAAGTGATAATGCATTTTTATTTAATGCGTTGTAATGGATTTACACATTTTTTATTTAAACGTAATACACTTTAGTACTTTTTTTATTTAGAAATCTGCGAAAAATAATATACGTTAAAAAATGTGATCCAAAATGCAAAAACATGATAAAACGGATGCATGGATAGATATGAATCGCACGCACGCGTATGTAAAAAAGAAAGCTCGTCACAATCAGTAATGGAGCTATTTCATTAGCGATTCATTAGGAAGAAAATTGCGCGAATTCGTTATCCCGAGGTAGGAAAACAATTAATATTACAGACTCGACGGGGCGCTCGAAAGTGTACTCGAAAAAGCTCCCGAGACAAGCCGTATAACACGTGTCGTCCATTATGCACGCGGTGCCCTTTAACGCGTTTCTCCCACACGTGCGCGTATCTACCTATATATTGTAATACATTCAACGATATACGTATACGCAGGTACATGTGCACAAGTGTGCGTGTGTGTATATCTACGAGCCCACCTACGCTCGTCTCATCAATACATTCAATATAAATAAAACGAGCCCTCTGCTTGGACCCTACGTGATACACCTAGGCTATTACTTTTTCATCCTCTGCCAGGCTGATCTTTCACTTCCGAAGTATATGTACTTCTCTCGATAAATTTGAGAGCAGTTTATATACAATTTTTTTCAAGATATCAAATCATCCACCATACATGAGAATTCATTTTTTATACGCATGTACGAATCAGGAGATACTATTATCAAACATACTTTGACCAAAAATGTTCATAGTAAACATTTTATTTCTACATATTATTCATTTATCCTTAATTATTGTGATTGAAGACACTGATATATAGAAAAAGTAACCTGAATATACGGTACATAATGAATTTTCAAGAAAATCTACCTTTTAACAAATATAATGCATTTTGTACATATAGGTGAATTGTTAATATAACATATAATATTCCTGGTTCGATTTTTCACTTGCAGATATATTCTACGTGTAATAAAAAATTTGTATTAGATTGAAACGCATCTTGGCATTATTAAAAAAAATGTTTCCTATGTCAATATTCTGCTTTTTTCAAACACTCATCCTGTGAGGTTTTTAGTGACTGGTATTAATACAATTTGCCTTACTGAGTTATAAGGAATAGTCTTTGGTTTGTGGAGATCAATAAATTCATTTATCATATAATTTATTTAAAAAATATACAATTGTACGATTTTATGCATTCTTTTTCAAATATATTTTTCTATTTTTTACTCTTTGGAAAGATATTTTTTCCTTTGCAAATTATTCCCTCCGACAGTATTTGTATTTTTTACATCCATGAAAATCAAGTAAAATGCCAGTCACGTGTATCGCATGTTATTTTTACTGTAAACTGATGAAATTTGATTAAATGTTTTTTTTATCGTTATTCGCTGGTTAAATCATGCAAAAAGAGAGAAATAGAAAGAGAAAAGGATTTGTAACTCAAAAAATATAATCGATATTTCATGAATTCATAGAATATTTACCCTAGTGGAAAAGTAAACATTTTTTGGTTAAGTGAAACGTTTTTTCGGGCATTAATGTACGATTTATGGCCATTTTAATGGCAATGGCCAATTTCTTGTCTAAAAAACGTTTCATAAATGCTCGAATTTCACCTGATACAAAATTCAAAGGAGTCCGCCAATAAGTATAAAGACGTTCCAAGACGTATAAATCATGCCTTATCTTTTACTTTTACTAGCGATATTTCATTTGCAAAAAAAATGATTTTCGGGAAATGAAGGAAAGCCAAAATTAACCGACAAAGTTTCATTTTTAACATTGCAAGTATATCTATATCATACAAATTTTGAATGTATATAGATATACTTCAAATGCTTTACGTTGCGTTCTCCTTTAATATTTTTATATACTTATAAAATCTCGATAACGAGATTAATGAAATATAATATATTCGGTAAAAGTGTACTCTTTACATGAGCATTATTATCCGATTCTGCATTATCGTTCAGAAAAGCTTATACATATATCAAACCGCATATATATTTTTTCTTGAGAGATTGTTTTCGAGGAGAAATGCGTCCTTTAACGTATAGTACGAGATCCCGTATCGTGTCTCGTTTCTCGGAGCATCGGCACCTATACGAGCATGAATCTTTGACGAGAAACTAGTGGAAGGAGAAACGATCCGCGCAATCTCAAACGCAGATACCTCCAAGTTTTTCTCGCTTTTTTCTTCCTCCCCTTGTATTTCACCACTGAGAGTACACACGCGTCCGCTCACCTACTTGCCGATTCATCAGAATTAATCTGGCGATGCGAGGGAAATTTTGGGATTTTCATTTTCTTACGCTTGCCAAGCAATTGTGTATGTATGTTGTATATAGTGTCGTTTCTTGAAAATGACTCCCCCTAGTATATACCAGGACCTTTATGCAAATTTATTACTTTATTATCTTTTACTTTTACTAGCGATATTTCATTTGCAAAAAAAATGATTTTCGGGAAATGAAAGGAAAAGCCAAAATTAACCGACAAAGTTTCATTTTTAACATTGCAAGTATATCTATATCATACAAATTTTGAATGTATATAGATATACTTCAAATGCTTTACGTTGGCGTTCTCCTTTAATATTTTTATATACTTATAAAATCTCGATAACGAGATTAATGAAATATAATATATTCGGTAAAAGTGTACTCTTTACATGAGCATTATTATCCGATTCTGCATATATATTTATATTTTTAGATAAAGGTGTAAATATTATTTTTATAATTTATTGTTTTTATTAAAAAACTTATTGTTTAATGATTTTGTAGCTTCAAAATTTGAGATGAGATAGGACTTTATAGAACTGAATTTTCAGATAGGACTTTATAAAATTGTACTTCTGAGATAGGACTTTATAGAATTATAATTAAAATAGGATCTTATAAATTTTCTTTAAGATTTCGTTCAGAAAAGCTTATACATATATCAAACCGCATATATATTTTTTCTTGAGAGATTGTTTTCGAGGAGAAATGCGTCCTTTAACGTATAGTACGAGATCCCGTATCGTGTCTCGTTTCTCGGAGCATCGGCACCTATACGAGCATGAATCTTTGACGAGAAACTAGTGGAAGGAGAAACGATCCGCGCAATCTCAAACGCAGATACCTCCAAGTTTTTCTCGCTTTTTTCTTCCTCCCCTTGTATTTCACCACTGAGAGTACACACGCGTCCGCTCACCTACTTGCCGATTCATCAGAATTAATCTGGCGATGCGAGGGAAATTTTGGGATTTTCATTTTCTTACGCTTGCCAAGCCAATTGTGTATGTATGTTGTATATAGTGTCGTTTCTTGAAAATGACTCCCCCTAGTATATACCAGGACCTTTATGCAAATTTATTACTTTATATTTTATTAAGTCCGATTTGCCTTGTTGTGATATCTTTGGGGTGTAAAATTAATTTCGTATTTTGGAGGGATGTTATATACGATTTATTTTTAACTGTACCTCTTGTTACGAATGGTACTCGATATTTACGACAACACGATACGGATATACATAGATATACGGATTCAATTATGATTAATTCAATAACATGCGATACAAAAGCGTTTTTCTAAGATACCGTTGTATTTATTATTTATATATAATGCAAATGTAACTTGTACGTACATAATAAAATGAAACATTTAATTAAATATATTGCGCTGCCAAAGTTGAACTTTAGATTTAAAATAACCGTGACATCTACATGATTGTAGAAAAGAGATAGTATGGTAGTGCAGAGTTTTCCACTGTGGAAAATAGGAAAAAGTTCGTTGTCGAGGAAGCGAGAGCGCGAGAAAAAAAGATAGACAGAAAGGGGACTCGACAAGCCATCCGTAGGAAAAGAAAAGCCGAGCCCTTTCGTTTCGAAGAACCAAAATATTTACCAACAGAAACTCGTAACCCAGTCATCCCGGATAAGATTCCACTTGTCCCGGTGGCGCGTGCGGTGCGGTGAAGCCCATTAAAATAAATCTTGCGCTCGGCTCCCTCGCATGCTGCATCTGTCCCCGGTTGCGCGATGCGCCATCAACCACGCGGACCTCGGATGTCTGGGTAGTCGCTTCTTCCTCGATGTATCTTTTATATAAAGGCCAATCGATATTTTTACATAATTTAGTTGTCCAAACTCCCTCCCGTATAGCCAGTGTATCGCTACTTTTCTGGCCTAACGTAACCTCGCCCGTTTACTCTTCGACATTTTACTGCCGGTAGAATCTTTTAGTAACCTAGTGAACGTAACTACCTACACATTTTTCTTTATTAGAGCTCAGATATTAAGGTTCACAAAATTGGACGGAAAACCAGTGGGTTTAAAGATTTTGCCGACTACATACGTATAAAATTTGTATAAAGTATTGGTAAAACGAAAATCAATGAACACCATCTATCTATGTTATGAATTATAATATCAAAAATTTACTACCTATGAATATTTTTGTCCCCATAATCAATTACAATCTACATTTGTATTTTCAATTAAAATATTATTGTATCCACAATAGTTAATTACCATACAAAATTGATAATGTTGTAGAGATATATTTGAACCATATTTGATACGACAATCTTCTAATCACAAGAATACACTTTTGTGATATAATGTACTGTACGTATTTGGCATACTACTAATAGACAACTTTTTTATGTAATGCAGTATCTTACAAAATGTACGATAGGTATCGTGCACCGACTTATTCTTAACAAAAGTTATTTTATTCAAAGTTTATTTACTTATACATAAATTATACTTTACATATTCGATGTAGAAGGAAACGAACGTAAACGATGCTGCTCTCTTTCACGTCCGTGTTTATTTCTTTCCTACTTTTTTTATCTCCTCAAATGTTTGTTTATGCTCCATCTATTTTACATTTTTACCCTTTTTTCGTATTTCGTAAGAGTTTTTCGTGTATGTACGCTTACAATCAGGAGTCTGCAATCAAGTCTTTATTTTTGTATGATGTGTATTGGATACACTAGAGATGCAAAATTATATCGATTTAATTACGTCGAACGTTTTGAAAGAGTAGAAGCATCTTATATTCAGTTTTACGATGCTTTAAAATATATTGGATGTGCAAATATTTACGTAACGCTTGAGATCCAATTATAGCTCGAAACGTTATTTAGTTCAAATAATTCATCAATTACAATACTTTGATAAACAATCGAAGTACGTAATAATTAATAAACTTTCAGTCACATAATTATATGAAGTATATCAAAATTTAAAATCATACGTGTACATAAAATACTTGAACTAACTTCGAATCCTGTTTATTTTTCTACATATATGTGTATTAATATTAAGATAGCAATAATACTTATAAACAATTGATTTTATTAAGTAAAAAAGTGCCAATTAAATACCATAATGTAAAAATATCGGGTAAGGACATATAAAACCAATGAAAACTATATGCATGTACCTATAGGTATAGCAACCGTTAAACTAAATGATAAAACCTTGAAAATGACGATGACTATCTGGTAATGTAAGAAAGATCGATTATCTAGCGAAACTGAAAAGCGGCCATCATAAAAGTCTCTTTTACCATGTGCTATACGGTAATATAACCAGAGATTGAAATCCGAGCTCGAGAGAAAGAGAAAGAGGAACGATCTTCTTTATTACACACATTACGTTCGCTTTCGGTTGAAGTGACCCGCGTGCCTCGGATTTCCACTGTGTAGGGGAGGAAAACAAACGAATAATAAACTCGGAGACTCGCTCAGAGATGAGCTTACTATTCTCTCCCTTTTTTCTCTGTTTTTTTAAACCCGGCTGTACAATTTCGTGCTCCTTTTTGGGCCACGTGCATAATACGTCGCATGCTCTTCGCCACGCGTTTCTGCATTGTCGCGTATCCTCGAAAATCGTGCAATCGGGTAAATACACGACATGCTTGCCGAATGAGTGCTTCATTACATAAATAAGAGATTAAACACTTGTTAAAAATAGGAAAATTATTAGCACATACAAAAACTTAACATATACCTGTATTAAATAACACACATTAATAACAACACTTTTTTATTATTAAATTATTTTGCATTTAAGGTAAATTTGACAATAAAGCAATCAACAATAACTATTTGAAACAAGAGATTGGAATCAAAATTAATAATTATAATTAAATTTTTTAATATTTTCGATAAGTAACAAAATTTTAACTGCCAATTGTTTCTTCTAAAATACCTTCTATTATATAATATATATTATAATATTCGATACTTATATGTTTATATATAGTCTAGAAAATGATAAAATTAGTAAAGATAATATAAATAAACGTACTTGTTTAATTTATTTTGTTAAATATAATCAAAGGATCGAATTACCAAAACTTAATTATAATTATAAGGTAATAATATTAACGGCATGTTGAAAGCAGTTGTTATTATAGGTTTAAGCGCCCATATTTGCGTCGGACGCAATCGCGTTCTTTAATTACATGATTAAGTTACGATTTATTAGAGAAAATATATTATATCACGTATTATAGGAGATACAATTAAATTACGAAAATTATTTTCTATAAACATATATATTTGAACATTATAATATTAAGATGTATAAATAAATATTTTTAAAATATGTGGTTTTTGACAAAAAAATAAATATTAATTACTATTTCTGTACAAAATCTTATTTTCTATATGTATGCAAGAAAATGAATAAGAGTAAAATACCTATCTCTATTGACGAAAATGAAACTCGTTAACTGGGAGACATCGGAGTTTTTAACACGACGTACGCGCGTCTCAAAAATGGATGCATAATTAAAATGTAATTTTTAGGTTAAAGGGTACCAAATGAGGGCGGAGTTGACTAACGAAGAGGGAAAAAATTGTGGGTGTCAAAACGACTTACACACAACCTGAAGTATCATATTTTCTTATAATAAAAGTGAGAAAAGATAAGTTGAGGTCATCGGAAAATAGACTTACAGTGTTAATTACGCGAGACTAGAACCGGTCATTAAACTTGTTACAGAAAGAAGTTTTATATCCATATATCTATATAGTTTGAAAAAATATTTTCTTCCTTTAAATAAAAATTTTTTTATAATATTATTTCGTTGATATTTCCATACATAATTAAATCATTATTTCAGTGTGGAAAAAGTTTATGAAGAGAAATTAGAATATACTTGAATAAGAATATTTTCTTTTATTGCGCAATAAAAGTTTTTTATTTATATACAAAATATATACGTATTTCTATTTTAAATTAATGTCGTATTTTCCATATTCGTTAACACTTTTACACACTTACACTGAGACAAAAATTTCTTTGATTTAATAAAATATCTTATTAAATACAGACAATAAAATATTTACTTGAAATATGTGTCTTATTTGTCACAAATATCTGTTATTTATTTATAAAAAATGTTTCTCATTTTCATACATCTATAATAGCTTCAACAAATATTTTATTGTTCTTATACTCAATAAAGAATTTTATTGATTCAAGTACATTTTTTTAGTGTACGAAATACTTACGTGGGACTAACTGATAGATGTTATACTAACAAGAAGTTATAACTGTTAGGTTTTAGTGAAATCACTAAAAAAATGATTATCCGCATTTTACTAATTTGCAGCATATTGGCAATTATATATAATCCTTGATTCAGAATATAAAGAGAGTTTAAATATTTAAAGAAAATATAAAATAAACGTAAAAATAAATAACATTAAATGTAAAAAATTTATGAATTTAATATGTTCTTCAATTATGCTTGTATAGAAGTGCATAAGAGGTGGATTTAAAAATAATTCAATAAACTAAATTTCATACATTTCATAAATCATAATTATTTTAATTCTATAAAAATGTATATGTCATAATGATCAACAGTATTTGAATTTACAATTACATTATTTTTGTTTCTCATTATGAAAATAATACTCGTATAATGGATATTATACTCTGTACTCTAATTAAGACGTTACAATACATCCAAGCGATTACTTCGTGTAAATCCTTGGATCTACCATAATTGCTTTGTAGTAATACGTTATGCAGTGTTATTTATTTTTAGTTGCAAAAAAATATAATTAATGTAACTTTGCAAAATAAAAAGAAATGGTTTGCGGAACGAAATGAAGATAACTTATTTTTGCGTCATAAAATATACTACTGTTATAATTTATAAAATTAAAAATTTTAATATATTTAAAAATTATTTATTTTTTTAAAATAATTATTTACATGATAATGAATGATTATATACCAAGACATAACCGTTTGGGTATATGAAAAATTATTTAATGGTATCTTCAATGTAAAATTCTTAAAATTTGTATCTTCTACGCAATTTATTAAAACGTTACACATGCAATACAAATAATTTAATAGACAAATCTTCATCAATGCAAATAATACTCGAAAAATTGAATCAATATAGCGCAGTAAATAATTTTGATACTGTTGCTTCTTATTGACACATTATTCTAACGAAATAATGGAAATTATATAGCAAGAAGCAATTTGAGATTTTAAAAATTACATTTATATAAAATGATAAAATGGTAGACTTTAAGATATCTTTATAAAAATATCTGTATAAAAATGTAAATTTTTAAAAGATGGATATTTTTATATATTACCGTGTGTTAAACTGTATCTAATAATTAACCGATCCTTCAATAGATCAATAATTAGATAATCCTATACATAAAATATGCTTTTATTAAGAAGAGAAAAACTATTATAAAAATTATACATGTTATACAATTAACATTAATAACGTTGTATATTGAATCTCTTAATTGTTAATCTCGTTTCCTCGAATATGATCAGGGAATCCCAAGAGCAAGGAAATTAGTGTCTTTATTCCATCAAGTAAACGAATCCCTCAGCAACCATTCGACTTGTAAAAGTTGATTTCGTTTTTTTGTCTCCCTCGTCTTACCCCGCGTTGATATACCTTTAATCTCGGTGGAGTTCTCACGGGAAAATTTCGTGGGAGATCGGCTCTAATTTTGCCTGGATAGTCTTGGTGGTTTTGCATTTTTTATACGAGTACGGTAGGGTCGATTCAATATTAAAACGCACCCGGCACCAGGTTCACCCGAATCATCGAAATCGTAGAAAACGCGCGGAGAGATACGCGCGACCGAGTCGTAAATTGAATTGGAAATTACGCGCGGTTAGAGGCGTTAAATTACACTGTCACTCGCTTTAGATTTTCGGCCTTTGGCACATACAATAGCTATTTTCGCAAACCTGTATGTACGTGACCTTCTCTTTTACTCGATTTGTACGGGTTGTATTGGTACAAGTATCTACAACTATATTATAGGTATAATATATATATATATATATATATATATATATATATATGTATATAACTTCCGGAGTTAAAAGAATGTTTTCATTCTTTTCGACGACTATTGCTATTTATAAGGTTTTTGGTACCTGAATAAAGTTTCCTTAATTTAAATTGTTGATTCTGGTGTAGGTATAATCTATGGTACCGAACATATCGCGTATCTCGATGCAGTATTTTGTCGAAATGCAAAAACGGTTGTAAAACAGTCAAGGACTAAATGAGTACCGGAACGGAAACCCCTTTTTCATTGGATTATAAATCTCAACAGAGAATTATTTTAAAAGAATTTTCAGCGCTGAATTGAGAATAAATGATAAAACAAATAGTACACTGCACGTAATCTCTAATTCTATAAATATAAATGTGTTAAACGGTAATATAAGAAAAAAAAATAATGACTTTTATTATAATTATTTGCATCGGTAATGTGCCTATAATAAGCTTTATTAATGTACCATTGTTCGATAATCGGATTATCCAGCTTTTCATCTGACTCATTTGTTATTTCATCATGAGGTTTGCACTCGTTGGGTTAGTAATTTTTTTAATTAGTATTTACCAGTATCAAAATTCTTGATTGCGTATTTTATTCCAAATTTGAGTAAATTTTGTAAACTTATGGTTTATAAACTTGATTCATTCGTATTTCCCCTGAAGACATATACCAACAATATACAAATGTTTTTCTATCTAATTGTTACTTGCTAACGTTTAGAGTTACATCTTAGTTAGCAGATCTACATAAAATCTCCTCAAATATTCTTTCACCTTTGACCTTCCACTAAAAGTTAGAAAAATTTAAAACATCTGCTTTGCTCGGTTAATCTGAGTAATAGACATTAACTATATATAATTCTCTCTGCTCTGATCAAATATTTATTATACTTCTAAAATAAACTCTTTAAATGTGACATTGAAAAGTAGCTTCGAAGAGAAATTATCTTACCGTAAACTCTTTTAACTTACACTTGCGTGTTTGTTACTTTAATTTCCAGCATTGCTTATTCACCGAAGTTAAAGTAGTAGCAGTATTTTAAGTAAATAATATTTTGATTAAAATTTTAAACGGACTATATTACATAATGCTTAGCTGACATCAAACTATTTGAAAGATACGATATTTTATGAAACAAGTGGATTAGCATCATTCTCATATTTAATTCATGAGATTTTTTAATACAAAAGAATATGAATACATGATTTCAAGAAGGTTTTACCTCGTCCTATTTTTTGATAAAAGCCTAACACTGAAATTACATAGACATTTTAAATTTGTAAAAGTTAATATATATTTATATACACGTTATATTACCTAATAATATATTTAAAAAGGTAAACAAATTTATCTCCGAGAAGTTGCAACACATTCGGTGGTATATACCGCAAGTGAAAAAATTTTCCTATTTTCTCATTAGAATCATAGACATTCAGAGATACTCATATATACGTTTATATACTTTGAACGCAATGTTAGAAGTGGCGGTGAATCCGAATAATTCAGAAACGTTCATTGATTCGCTAATTAGTTCGTAAAAGAGACCGAGAGAGGAAGCTCAGACGATCACGTGGCAAAGTTTCACTTTTGTACGTCTCATCGTATCTCTTGTCGCAAAACTAAATAAGTTATGCGCCCAGCAAAGGAGACACGTATTATCGATTTACGTTTGCGTGTGCGCTCATTTTCCATCTATCCGTTCACTTTTCCACCGTCTACCTCTTTACGTTATATACACATCGTTTGAAGAATTTATACGTGTTTGTGACGAGTAATTTTAGAATTTTATGACTTCTGGGTTACGGTAAGTAATGGGCCTATATATCGTTTTTAACGATTTATAAATAGAAAACATATCTATATAGAAAGAGATGACGAATCGCTAGAAGAATTTTCAATCCAATGTATATATGTTTATTTATGGTATAAATAATTAGTAAAAAAATAATATTTAACCTCATTAAACTTGGCGTTTTGAATGATGCGTAGATTTAAAGATAAAACCCACTTTCAATATGTATATATACACGGAAGATTTATTAGACGTACTATAAGAATTTTAATTTAACATAAAGTAGTTGCACATCCACATTACGTTATTTTTATACTATTTTCTTATTATTTTTTCTTTTTTTATTAATACATCTTTACGCTTCGTGCTTGCATAAGCGCTCACTTATTGCTTCGAGCTGCTGTCAAAGAGTTTCATTCATGGCAGTTTCACGTAAATGTTTCAACTAAGTCGATGAACCTTTATCTATTACTTGATGAGTAATTTTTCCGTTTACTTCTTGCACGATAAGTCTTCCATTACAATGAAAATATATATTAAAGAGCTTATGCTGCAGATTATTTAAAGAAATTGTACCACTCAATAATAGTAATATTTAATCAATTATTATAAAACTTATTTACTTACTTGTATCGGTATTAATCGTAATCGTTGTATAAATCACTGTTAAGTATAAATAATAGTGGTGCGAACATGTACAATGTAGAGTTGAATTTTAATTGTATTTACTTGTATTTTATTTATTTTAAAGTAACGAACGAGTGCGATACAAAACCTACCACTCGATGGAACAATGAAATTTGGGCCACCGTCCGCACAAAAGTAAAATAACAAAGGAAACTCACTGTTCCAGCTATCCGATAGAAAAAATTTTATTTAATGGAAATCACTAAAAGATTAAATTGTACACTATACCTGTGTACATTTAAGCAATAATTTTGATTACCATGCACTTGACTGTACGTAATAACTGGTCGAACAGTAGTTTCTCTCATTCGCACATGACGCGTGAAATTTTGGTACCGCGGATTGTTGGAAAGTAAAAACATAGTCCGAAAGGTTAAAATAACGTATTTACGGAAATTGAATAAATTTCAGCCTCGGTAGAATTAATCATTCTGTACGTACCGTACGTGACTTAATTTTCTTAAGAGTAGAATCGTATGAATCACGGTGGTAATCGAATTTATCGCGCGAATGAAAAGGAAGTCGCGAAGCGAATATTAACGAGTTCTTTGGGGGTGGTGGAAAACTAGTACGCGCGAACAATTAGTGTCGACCTTTGCGAGAACAAGAAAGAGCAAAAAAGCACATTGAAAAAATAAGTAGTCGTTCCCAGTGGTCGTCTTAACTCTGATTCGCGTCAAGAGACTATTTTCTTCACTTGTAACTCTCATTCCGTATAGGTATACCTAGTAAGTGTACCTTCAACTTGTGCAATCTTTATCTTTCGAACAGAGCCCTTACTTAATACGTTTAATTGTATACCTAATGTAGAAAATGTAAGTTTTTCATTTATTTTCAAACTTTCTGTAATTTAATAATTTAAAATATTATTTGTTATTTTTAAAAATATTTTTTATAGTATTGAATTATTTCGTTTTTTTTTGTACCTATATATCAATTTGAAAATAACTGTTTAAACTAAGAAACCATAGTTCTATACAACCAATTAATTTTGTTATTATAATTTATCGATTATGTTACTTGTAATTACGCGTATGTAAACGCATAATTATATATTAATTATAATTGTATAATTACATTTTTTAATTATTATTTTCAAAATTTTTATAATAAGATTTCTTTTTAAAACTCAGGGTAGATTTTGCATGAAATATTCAGGCGTACGCTTATGAAATGAAACGAGTTGAAGAATGACTTATTCATGGCATCAAAAATACGTTGAGCTTTACAGTGCATTAAATTATTTTAAGATGAGGCAATGATGTCTATATATGTATATCATTTGTTTAAAAAAATATTTTTACCTAAATATACTGAATAATTAATATATACTGAACAATGTAGTATCTATGCGAAAAGTGTTGTTTTTGCCAAGTGTGCAGAGTATAGTTGGTTATCTAATTCTCAAACAATTCCATGTAGTACTGTATAAAAGAAAAATTTTCAATTGTGCCTACCGACGACTTCATCAAGTCAAAGATTGTGAGACTTATCGTGACAGGTTGCATAGTACTCGTCTTTTTTTAAGTATCCGAGATATATCTAAATGTGGATTGTTATAGATATTTCTGCATAATATATGCATCATTGTGTTTTAATTATTATGGTTGCCATAACGTTGAAAAATGGAAGTTACTTATTTAGTTCTGACGGCCGGATTGATAATAGATTTACTTAAATAAGAATACTGACGAATTAAAAATACGTTTAGAGAGTCATTAGTTTAGGGACTATCCATGCCCGTTCATTTACATACGCTGATGCGTAATACTTTATTTAATTTTTATCTAGTAAATCACTAAATCAATACATGTATTTCGATTACATTATACACTAACGGATCATTATGTAGTTTCCGATTAAAATAAATAAAATTATAGAATATTTTATTGGCTAAAAGATTTTTAAAAATTTAGCCAATGATAACAGAATTAGAAATAGTCTGGTGAATAACTTTGGAACTACTGTTATCAGAGTATACGTTACTGCGCAATTTACTTAATACTTTGTTTTAAATATCTTAATAATTTGAATGTTCGTGCGTAAACGAAATAATCTAATAGCAAACGAGATCTGTAATTAAACGCATATAGCAATAATAAAACTAATCGAATGATAATCAGGATATTTGACTTTCATTTGCCATTCGGAAGATAATGCTTATTTAGTGCCGTGTGAACATTTGATTACACTTTTGATGGGAATATACACTGTGCTTAAACTAATGAACAATGATTTTTCGAATCCAGGTGTTTACACTTTATCAATAGAAAATGCAAATAAAACAGTATTTCATGAAATCATCCTTGTCTAAACACGAATATTTATAGCTTATTCGATAAAAAAATAAAGAAAATAGTGGAAAAGTGTAAATCTGATAAAATAACGACCGCGATAAACCAACCGTGTCTCTTTCATCCAGATTGATGATTTGACTCTTTTTTTCTAGCCTCTTGACATACCACATCGCATACGTACGTACAGCTGCACGGTAATTGAAAACAAGAACCAATAGGAAGAGATCAACCTGATCGAATTTGAACCGTTTTTTATCCGTTGTGTGCTTCGAAATTGATAATTGAAGAATCGGTTAAATCAATTTATCACCTCTTTTATTTTTAGGAGACAAAAATTACAACTATAGTTAAAATTATCAAAATAAATTATATATTGTTTTGCACATTTTCGGTGAACTTGCATGAAAATGCATGATAGAAGAATATATTTGATCTTTCGATATTTATTAACAGTTAAGAACTGTCGAGGGGCTAGTTAGCTGTATATATGGCTTACGCGCCAAAAAACGACTTGTTTACGTCAAAAAATATCTTGTTATCTAATAAATTCTTCCCTCAGCGAATGCAACAAAAAGTTTATAACTTTAAAAAGCTCCATACAAATGAGATAAAGAGAAAAGGGAGAATTAACTAAATTGGCAAATCTTGTTTTGAAATGTATTGAGAGAATTTGGAACGTCATGTATGTCCCAACGAAAAAGGAATAAGCGAATCCCGTGGCTCACCATTTATACATGTACCTTCATATATATACATGTATATACATATATACATACGTACATGATACATTCATGTCTATACTCCTCTTTCGCTTCACTCAAATTAAGCGAAATAGGAATGCGGGATGCGGGTTTAAAAATTTTCGTTTCGAAATTCCCGCGCTTTGTGGAAGCTCTGGCCTCTTCGGCAGTTGCGATTAAAGCACCCGATGAACGTACCGCACGAGAATGGAGAGAGCATGAATTTATGATACTTTTGAGTTTTATGGGGATGATGTAGATCCATTATCAACGAGTTCACATTCTTGCGCACTTGATATAATTCAACAATGTAACGATTTTGTTTGACGATTTTTATAACAAATAGTTTTCTCGTATTTAAGCGCATAAAGATGAAAGAGAAAACGTAAAACTAATATTTTTTTTATCTGCGGTATACGAGTATTTTGTATTCTTTAATTTCCTTTAATTATACGCTCATTTACATTTATCCTTTGAATCCATGACTTTTAGATTCTTTAAATATTATTTACTTAATTTTCATATTATTCTGGTCAAAATAATTAATTAACGTTTATAGCACATAATTACATAATAATGAATTATAATTAATAAGTTCATGTATTTATAAATAAATTAATTTTATACTGCTTACTCGCTATTAAACTTAATTAAATGACTAAAATATATACATGTATTTATATTACGTTGGTCAAATTTAACGATATTACAATAATTGCTATTGTAAGTTTTGGAAACGCGATCGCAATTCCCAAACAAAATGTTTCACCTAGAATAATTTAAAAAAGCAATACACATTATGCATAAATATAAAATTCAAGATGTGCAAGAATGACACATAAAATTTAATGATCTATTAAAGCAGGAGACAGCAAAGGGTAACAATAATACGTCACAGTTTTATTTTTTGTCTTGCGATTTTAAAAATTAAGCACTGCTATTAAAATCTAATAAAAATTTTATCTCGCATAAAGAATGTTATAAAAACTGGTAACTAAATATTTCTAGCGCATCGCAAACTGCATATATATAACTTTTCAAAAAGTGACACCATACCAGTCCTTTATGCGCGGCAGTCGCAATTCTATCACGTCATCGTTTTTGTTTCGGTTCTCATTCTCATGCAAATTAGACTCTTTTACATAATAATATTTTATTTTTCAATATGGTTTACAGTTCGCTAATATTAGAATAGTAATTCTTTACATAAATATTATGTTAATTAAGCATTCGTGTAAGGTTATATTTAATATTTTATTTATTTTTGGTGATTAAATTTATTTTAATTTCCAATTTTTTGCTTTTTTACACTTGCTAACTCTCCTCGCTATAAATTACCTTTTCATATAATTAATAGCTACTGCAATAAAATGTAATAATTATTCAAGAAAAGTACTAATTCCAAAAACTGGGAAAGAAAAAGATAATTGTAGAAGTTACATAACGAACAATGCTGCAAATACCGGCGCACAATTTAGTTGCTAGTTGAAGCTTACACGTTACTTGTGCTTAAAGTATAAAATTCGTTCATCAAAGTTATTTTAATCACATTTTATGATATGTTCCGTACATATTTTTTCTGGTATATTTTACGAATAATATAGAAATATTATTTACTTTTATTAAATAATTTGTTTGTTTAAAATTTTAAATGTCTGGATAATAATATACGTTACGCGTTTGCAATCATAAAATGAAAGCATACGTAGTTGAAATATTTATAAATGTAACGAAGTTGTCTTCTCCATTATCCATATAGCGTTTGAATATTTGTTATTTTCTTTTGCATCAAATTTCAATACATTTTAATCCTTTGTTGTCAAATATATGTTACACATCATTTTTGAAATATATGTAATAGTATATAAAATAAAAATTTATATTCATTGATATTTTATGTAATAATTATTTTATTTGCGTACAGATACTCGAGATGGAAAAAATATTTTATAAACATTTTAATTAATTATGCACATCGATAAGTAATATAATATAGTAATATATTTTAATAAATGTCTACCGAAACTACAACTATATACACTTTCAATTTTTCGAAATCAAGATCGTGTATCACATCAACTACGGTAACAGCACAAATCGTTCAAATATTTAATGAATTTTATGTAACTATGTATGGGCATTTAAAAAGTTTTAACATATATTATTGTTTGCATGATAAAACTTAATATGAAACAATGTACCAATTCATTGTCCGATGTTCCCCAACGGTTACGATTGTGAAAATACGTATGTATAAAAAAATTTTAGTACTATGAATATGTCGAGTACATCCAAGATAAAATTATTCGCTTAATGAAAACAAAAACGCACATGCGGAACGATATCCGAAAATAAAGTAAAAAAAATAGAAGAGAACGAGCCGAGGAAGAAGAGGAGAAAAGCAACTTTGGTAAAATGTCCATGAGAGCCATAAATATTTGGAATACTAGGCACGGTCGGGAAAGGGTGCAGGGTTAGGTATAATGTTCAGCAGCCGACGTGTCTTGTCCGCACCGAGGACGCGACGTACAGCGTCTCTCTCTCTCTTTCTCTCTCGCTCCGGCGCGGAATAATTAGCGAGCGCCCGACAACAATTCGTTAAAAGCCACCGCCGGGCTTGCCATCTCTTGCTATCTCTGTGTCTGTACATATACATGTATATACATATACATACGTATACCTTCACCCTTGGATCCCTCGGCCTTTTGCTTTGTTTTTCGCCTTGTTTACGCGGTCCCTACTTTCCTCCCGTTCCTCCACGGCTTTTTTGATATTGAAATTGTTTCCAGCTCGCTTTTCCTAAGGGGGTGGGAAGCTTCATCGTTTTAGTTTTATTTCCCGTTTACTTTTCGCTCAGAACTCCCGGTGTACTCACTTTCTCTTTAAGCCTTTGATCTTCCAACTTTCATTTTGTACATGTAAGGTGCACTTTTTTCGAAATTATTGACATTTCGAAGACACCGATATATTTTCGGCTCAGCTTTATAGTAAATAATTATTCGAAATGTAGTATAATGTAAACGTTTACACGCTGGCTAGTACAATATTCTTTCTATTATTTGTCCGTACTTTTGTATTTTACATTCAATTTATTTGGAACAATATAGAAATTTACCGCTGTAACACATACAATTCTAGTATCCAATTATTGATTTGTAATATAAATGATAACAATAAATAATTTTCGATATAAAAACATTGAGCACCAGCCTCATAAACTAATAGATAAAGTAAAAAATCCATATATTATTTTAACACATTATATTTACTATTAATTTATATATGTATATAGATTTGATCAGAAATTGGGTATGTTACGGTACAGCAAACGTTGCATTGTCCATGTATCTGTTTATTTTGATATTGAATTAATTAACTGTTTAATTTGATATCGACAAAAAATGAAATATTTATTTAGCTAAATATATAAAATAATTATTTGTTTACTATAACATCAATCGACTGCCATTTAAAGTAATATATTGATTAGGAATAATAAAATACCAACTACTAATTATTTTGTGTATTTTTAACTTTCAAATAATATTATTAATTAATATTCTATTCTATTGCATTTAGTTATGTATAGTTAAGATCACGACACTTAACGTAATTTTTCTATGAATAATCTAATGTAGTTAAAAATGTAATATATTCACGAAGAGAGGTAACAGAATTAATTCGTTGAAAATACACCGACACGCATACATATATATGTGTGTGTATATTCTGCAGTACTTATTTAAGTTCTGATTGACGCTCATATTTCACAAAGCGCCAAAGGAAAATCCTCGTTTAATGAATTATTCCAGTGAGTCACCCGTCTTAAAAGCCGCCTCCTCGCGATAATGAAGGAAGCCGGCGGTGCTGCAGCTTCTACAGGCAAAGTGCGCCAAGTAATAATCCCATAGCGAATCTATGCGAGCACCAGGTAATAGATGCTATTCCCCTACTTTCTTCCTAACAACTTTTTCACTTCACGATTTCCTACATCGATAATAAAATGACAACCAAGGCACACCGCTATAATTATATATCTGCATTATATATATAATGCACCACGGTAAAATAAGATACGTGACTTTGACTAGGTATACACCTACATTACTCAAACAGCTTTTCCCGGTGACAAATTATAAATTAATAAAATTTTATTTATTTGTTTGGAAGTAATGCAGATAGATAATATTTTTATTAAATAAATCAGTAGTTTGTGAATAGTTTAAACCAGTATATGCAAATTTCTTTTTAATTATTGGTAATTAATTTTACGAAACATTTATTTACTATAATATCCATTATAATGTTTAAATAATTGATTCAAATTTTTGGTTAATAATTTTCTATTGTATGTTATATCTGTCTTGTTAGCTTTGTAAATTTTGTCAAGTGAAAAACAAATTTTGAAAGTTGAAAAATAGAACAAAAATAAAATTTGTTTAAATTACATACACACGCGAATTTACGTACGCGTGTATCGAAAGATGTCCGAAACAGGAGGTAAGCATCAGCCCGCAGGCGTAGCTCTGTTAATGCGATGGGGAGGAAAACGTTAGGGACGAGAATGAAACTGCGATTCAACAAATCTTCCAAAAAGTTTTCAACATTAGGAACCGCTGGTGAAAGTATAAAACAGAGTGAGAGGGAAGCACCGCACTGCGAACGTTTGCGTTGAAAGAAAACCATGAAATTGAAATAGTAGTCTCTTCTCTCTTTTGTTTCTCGTTTAAGCTGCTTTCCTGTCTCTTTTAAATAAAAAAAAGGTTCGTATTACGAACAAGAAATTTCGATGATACATAAGCTTTAATTCGATATTGTTACACACTTCATTTTTGATAATTGATGGAATATAATTCCCTTCGAATAAATGTTATTTTAAGCTATCCATTATTGATGCAAAAGTCATAGGAGAATTTGATAAAAATTTAAATAATTTCAATTGCTTACATATAGGTATTTAAACGTCAATTTGTTCTCCAAATAATAATTTAAAATTAAATATAAAAATTTTTTAAATATTTTTAAAATTATATCAACAAAACATTTTTAATGTTAAATATTGAAAATTATGAAAATACGAATAGCTGTTTAAATTATGAGCGGAAATTGTGGCGAAATTATTAAAACGAAGTATTATATTTCTATGAAGAAAAATAAAAGAACGCAATAAAAATTGCACGATTTACTGTAATTTTACGAGTTTTAATCTACATCTTTCTTTCGATTTCACTCCCTTATTCGCAACCCCCACATCCAGCTATTGTTTTTCCTTGAGAGAGAGAGAGAGAGAGAGAGAGCAACCCCGCCCCTCTTTTTTTCAGTACCCTCGCTCCCCGTGGCGTTCAGCCTTCCGAGTTCACAAACGAAATCCCGTCCAGGGGCTACTGGAAAATCAATTCGTTCCCCACGTGACATCCTTTGAGATCACTTAGAGAAAATTCCGCGAGGCATGGAAAGACACAAGGGGCTCGACCGTCTACGAATCTAAATATTTAAATTTTATGTACTATCCAATATTGTAAGTAGTAAAATGACTAAACGATTAAGAATTTATAGGTTCATAAGACAATCCAAAAATTAATATACTTTTTTTAATATTCGGTTTTTAAGACATAGTTAGTAAAAGGACGTAACACGAGACAGGATGTAATATAAGTCACGGTTGTATATTCCAGGTTTGATCAAGTTTTGTGAATTGTGTAGTTCTTTTATATATTTTTTATCACGCGACGAATACTATCATCATGATAGTGCATTACCAAGGGAAGGTGGTGTGTGTACCTTGAATATAACTAGATCAATAAGAGAATTAGGGAAAAAAGAAAATTAAAACACATCAAAATGTAACGGTGTTAATTGATTAATTACATGAAAATGCATCAAATGAAATTTAATTTTTTGTTTCAAAATAAAACCTAAAATCGTCAAGAAAGATTATCAAACATTTGACCGGAAATTTTTTATTTTTCTATTTGATAAATAAGTTAAGTATATCAAATATCAAAAATATCAAATATAACAATATATAACAACATATATACAAAATAACAATCAATGTATCAAAAATTAAATTATTTTTAAAATTGAATAATGAACAAAAAAAATATGCAAATATTAAAAACTGAGTGTGAATAATTGAAGAACACTATATTTTTTAATGGGAATCCATATATTGACAAGCGGATTACGAAGTTTCTCTTACTTCTTTTGGTACAAGACTTGCGACCTTTTTCCTTTCTTAATGGGCCACAGGAAGTGTGGGTGAAATGGCACCGTGGTGGTTGAGTTTCATAGGGTGGGGTAACGGGTATCTTTTATATGAGCGGCAACTAATGTCTTTGTCATGTTGACTGTCGACAAATCGTCCCTTATATATACGCAATGGCAAGCGAAAGACAGAGAGAGAGATGCGATGATCAGAGGGAAAAGGCATTGCCGAGGTTGGGGGCGGCAAAAAAAAGGAGATGAGCTACGGAACTTGGGCTGCAGATAACGAGCGGAATTTTGGCTAGTATACGCGAACCTCGTGTCAAACTACGCGTGTATTTCTTATTTGAATTATCCGTCGTGTAATGAGCTAATTTTCCTCTAACAGGAATTTAAAAAATATGGATTTATATTCAACTGTTCTTTTGGTAATTAAGTCTTGTGTCTCCAATTTTTTCAATTGGTAAATTTTCACTGCAATTACTAAGACATGCAATATTTAACCTTCACAAATTTTATTTTGCGAAATAAAACCAACAGCTTAATATTGTACTATGTACTACTCGTATGCACCTTCATTTTTACGTATGTTTTTTTGTATAATTAACTCTAAATATCTGTCGCAAGAGATACCTGGCACCAATATATTCTAATTTTTGCAACTATATTTTATAATTTGCTGTGTCAAAAATTTTCGTAAATCTAGAAAAATCACCACTATTGGTTGACACGAATCAGCACTTTTGACAAATACTTTTATTTTCTACTAACGTATCACTCCTACACGATTCCTATAAATCATTTTTATAAATTTAACATCAAAATGTAAAAAAATTTTTATTATATTTTTAATCATAGTATACAAATATTTAGGAATTAATTACATATACTTTATATTTATAGCTTCTATAAAAGCATTTTATGTCTCTGTAAATGATAAGTTGTACATGTGTAGTATTGTAATTATACGTGTTATTGATTGAGATTGTTAGATCCACTTTTATTATGCCTATTTATTTAGCATTACTTGTGTACAGTTTTACCTTAAATATGTTATATCAATATTCCGAAAATTCGTAAATATAAATAAGTAAATATAAATATACTTAAAATAATCAAGTAGTCTGTATGTAGACTTGGATATTGAATTAATTTTAAGAAAAGTAAACCGTACAAAGTATTGAATTGATTCGCAGGTACGATTCTGACAGAATCAGTCGAAAATAACAATAAGTCAGATAAACAATAATACATAGAGGGAAAGAGAGGGAACGAGAGAGAGAGAGAGAGCTAAAATTAACCACATCTACATCAGTAATTTGCTGAACGAAAAGAAAACGACAGCTCCATCTAATATCCTGATGTTACTCGGTCTTTACTCATTCGGGGTCGCGTACCGACTACCGAGTCCATGATTAACGATTTCCCGATGGGTTCCCGCGCGGTACCTACGGGAAACCACACGGAAAAAAAGGGAGCTAGGTATATACATATATTGAACGAGGAGGAAGAGAAAAAGGGAAAAAGAGAAAGGGGATAGAGAGGAAGAGAGAAACAAGGGGATAGAAAAGGTCGCGCAACGAGTAAATCTTTGTCTCTCGTAACGCGAGCTTCGTCTATATTTCAGAGTAGAGAGGCTGGGCGCGGGATATAGTCGAAGTGAGCTGACGTCATGCCGCGCGCTCGGTAACCGGAGACGCCGGCCGGCCGGCCGGACCGATGTCCGTTTTTATAAAACTTGACCCGATGGCCATTGCCGAGGGGGGAAATTCTTGAAAACTGAAACGCCTGCGTAGCAAAACTCGGTACGTCTATATAGTTTATAGTCGAGCTTCATACCAAATTAATTGTTTCGTTCGTTTGCTTTATTTTCCCAACTATTCATTGAAAAGTGATATCTATTGTTCCGCTATCTGACTGAACTATTGAAATGTTTCGAGATTGATCTTTCAATTAGAATGCCTAGGATTTAAATAAATTTTAAGATTAAATTTAAGATATTTGTTGATATAATAATTGAAAGAAACGTTACCGATCCCGAAGCAACATAATCTAAATAAACCAGTTAAGAGAAATTTAAGCTACAACAAATTTAAGAGATGTTCTTATTTTACCGGTAACTGGTTAATTAATAAATATTTAACCGTCATACCTAAATAGAAATACACAAGCTAAATTAATATCAACATACATGTAAAGTACTGAATAATTTTACTCTAAAAAGTTTCACCAAACCAGGCATAATTTCTATAAGTTTGCATCATGGTTTTGAATGTATAAAAATAATATATATTGACATTATCATAGAAATAAAAAAAAAACTTTTAAATATTTAAATTCTTTTTAAGATAGTTACTCTTCTTACATCTGCTTGTATTTAATACTAGATTGTATTTCTATGTTTGATATATGTATGATATATCCTCGCTTTTATAGCTATCTATATATAGCTTTTGACAATGTATTTTATATAATTTGCTTTAACGCCGTATACATTCATATATATATATATATATAAAATACTGCGATCTATAAATATGCTGTTCTTAATTTATTTACACAATATACCATTCGATACAAACGAGGATTACAAACACCTTGAACAAGGATAAAAAATTAATCTGCTATATTCAAAATACTCGCCCGCTAGCATTATACAATGATCTATATAAAGCTTTCGTATTTGAACAAATAGAGTTGAGAGTAAAGTTAATTATAAATGTAACTATTTATTAATACATACATAAAGAAAAGAATAAGTGAGTGCAAGGTGATTAAAGAGGTTATCTCTGAACTGCACACTGAAATGCAAATCGGGTGAAACCGATTTAATTAAATCAGTGGTCTACACAAACACTTATCTAGTTACGTAAATTGCACACTTCCCGACAATGCGCTCTCAAGTAAACTCGAGGAACAAAGTGGCGGTGACTATATCCTCAAGGAAAAGGACGACGGAACGAAAGAAAAGTGCGAGGTTGGAGAGAGAGAGAGAGAGAGAGAGTGAGAGTGAGAGAGGGAGTGGGTGAGGCGAGGAGAAAAAAACGTCGAAAGAATTATTCGACGATAAAACGTCGCGGGGTCTGATGATGTTGATGCACCGGAACGGAGGAGATAATGGGCCACGTCGACGAGGGCGACGAGAGATTTATTCGGCAAAGCCGAATGTCCTCCACTCTTCGTAAACTCGTTAAACTATTACGACGGATCGAGTTTCTTTTTCATTACCTCTTCCACCCTTGTCGAGTGACGAGTCCACTGATTTATCGACTCGCGTGCCGATTGGATGTGTCCGCTTTCGCCCGCCCGCGAAATGGAGATTCATCTTTTGTTCCCTTTTTGCTTTTGCATCGCCAGTTCCCGTTTGTTTGAATTAGCCCTATTGAGGGTACAGCCTTCGAGAGTTGGTTATCGAGTTGAAAACTTTTATCACGATACAACGGATGAACCCTATTACATTCTTATACTAAGTAGAAAGAAATTATTGCACCCCATACAATAGAATCGTTCCGTCGTTTACGTTAAGTACTTTAACTTCAACTTCAACTTTTTTATATTCTTACAAATAATAATATCTTTCTACCGTTAAAAGGATTATTGAACTGTCAGTTATTTCGCATGACCAAAGGTTTACCATCTACGCAATATTTTACAAACTGTGTAAAGTATACAAATCATTTATTATATTTGTCTTATAGTATACTTGTTAATTTGTTTGCGAATATATACACAATAGAATTATAAGTAATTAGAATAATGCATATCTTTATAAAACGCTTTGTGAGTTAAATTTTATGCTACTTATACAGAGCTGATGCACTTCGAGTACAAAATAAATTGATAATCTTGTTAAATTTATACGATTGATCGCCAGTGTATTTACGATTTAAAAAATCAAAATAATCTTTAAATAATTTAATAGCCAGGAAACTAGACAGGAAATCGAAATAAGATGATTATAGGAATACAAATGTAATATCATTTAATAGTATTTAATGTATGCGAAGTGCAAAATTTTATTCCTCGTATCTTTTAATGGTCTCATCAAAGCTGCACTATATAAACCTGCAATTTCTCTAATAAATGAGAGTAAGAGAAAAAGAGAAAAAAGACGTATCTATTCACCGAACACACGCGGTGAGTTATAATTCGAACTATCCGGTACCTTCAAAATCCTCGAAAGTGGAAGACTAGGCTTTTCACATCGAACCTATGGTTGTTACGGCTTAAAGGATTTGCGTTACCCAGAACGAATTCACCGGATAAAACAAAGTCTCTTTTGCTGGCGAGAAGTGAATATTTCACGCTCTGCGAAATAATTTCTCACTTTGGGATGGTGTGCGAAAAAAATAACGAGACGAAGGAGGAACATTTTCAAACTGTAAGAATATGTATGGGAAAGAGCTTATAACTGCTATTGCACATGCATAATTTGTCGGCGAAAGAAAGAAATATATATATATATGTATATAGATAAACCGAGATTCTCCTTTTAAAGCTCGAGAGACCGATTTAATAATGTAATGCTTTCGAGAGAGCTACTCTTATATTTCCATATTTTCTCTTGTATGAAAGACAATATTAATTAGATTTGTGTTGTATAAGAAGAGAATTGTTACAGATATGATACACGTATCAGAAAATAGAAAGATATATGTATAATGTATTGGTAATTAAGTTTTATTAAACAGATAAAATGTTTAACAATATTACTTTGCGTCACATATGTATTTATAAATACCTTGCATTTCGAAAATATTTATTTTTTTATTTATTTATTTTTAATTAATGTCTTAAAATTTTATAATTTATTTTTATTTAGATATTCCTTGATGTGTACTACAGACTAACTATTTTATAATAAAAAATAATTGATACAACCATTATAACAAATGACATGTAGAATGTGCATTTGATATTTGTCTATTCCAAATAATCTACACAACAATTTAACTACTAATCAATAATTAACAACTTATCTATTATTAATAAAACTTAAAATTTTTAAAATCTAATAAAATAAAAGTATTATTTATCAATTTATTTAGAGCTAGATACGTTTTTTAATTTAAATAAATAAAAAAACCCAAAGAAATATTGCATATAACGTAAAAAATGGATTTTTATTTCTTTAAATTAGAAAACCTATACCTCACCTTCAAAAAATCAAAAAATGATATTTTCAATTTTTGAAATCAACGTTGGAGGGTGAAAGACAAGTATTATCATTAGTAAAAAACCATTTATCGATGTAAATTTTTGTTGTTACACGTTACATTTTTATAAAGTTTATTTCAACATGTTTATATCTCAATTATTTAATAATAAACAAGGCATGTACAGATACATATGCAATAGATATGTTATCTTTATATGTCAAAGAAAATGTTAACTTATTCCGGGCCATAAAGAGTTAAAAAAGGATCAGTTGGATTAATAATGAAAAATTACATATCAACCGTTAAGATTGAAAGGCACGACAAAAAGCTACTGAAATTTCAAAGAAATAAAAATCGAAAGCGTTTGATCGTAACATCAAACTTGATGGAGTCGATAATTAATTTTCAATTCTCCAGTTCACACGTTCAATCATCGAGTTTCACACGAGCCCTATCAAATGCCCTATCGAAAGTTTATTAGCTTTTTTTTACCATCCTCTCTTCTCTAACGTGCTAAAAACATTTTGTTCCCGCTTTGAATGCAGACGCCATCCTGAAATTTGCTTTAATGCTCTACCCCTCGTTTCATCCATTGAATAATTTTCTATTCTTTACGCAAATTCAATCACTATATGTATATATTACATTTTTATTGGTATACCTATCAAAATATTTATTGCAAAGAAGACAATAATATTAAATATTTATGCGAGGGTATTATTCGGGATTTCATGTATTTTTTTCTCGAAAAAGGATTATTTTAAATGTTTCATAACTTAAAATTATAAAATATAATTTTCGTTTGTGATAATAGTGAAAATTTGACCACTTATTACGGAATACAATTAGACGTGTGGGGAAATAAGGACAAGCGGAAAATACCACATGTACAATATATCTAAAACTATTGTTATGTACTTGCATTTTATTGTTAAAAAATGTATTTATTTATTTGTACAATTTTCTAAATAAATCCTTTTTTTAATGCTACACGGATATCTTTAAATTAAGGATAGTTATACTATATTCTGTGTTTTCATGCAAATAATAATTAGATACGGTTTAAAACATTTTTAAGTATTGAGAACGCATAATTAAATAGTAGCTTTAGAAATATATTTAATGATTTCAATATGACAGTGTTACGTAAAAATGGCATAATTATTCTGAAAAAAATATGATTTTCATGTTTTACATAATAATGTACTCAGAGTAAGTGTGAAACGTGTACATATTATAAAAGTAACTTAAATGTTCCAAAGCATAGAGTTTGATCTTTTTTTTGTAAACCCTGAAATATTTGCATTTGTTAACACTTAAATTATTAAATAATCACGGAATAAAAAAATTGGATAACTGTTATCGCCAAAGTTTTAATAAAAATTTAGAGTTATCGGTGGATGGAGAAGGTGTAAAATAAAGGAAAAACAAATAGCTCTACACAGAATCATAACGAGGGTGCTCGCGAGAGAAATCGTAGAAAAGAAAACTCGCACGGCTCGTGCAGGCTTTTATAGGTAATAAAAGACTAGAGAGGGACACACTCGGGTCGTCCAGTTAGAGCGACGGAAACTCGATCCGCTTGCCCGATATCGCGAGAAGACGTAGCGAGTTACCGGCACCGGCGGCAGCTGGGTATTACGCGGTCTGACGCGAACGCGACTCGCACTACTTTCGACCCGCCGCGGCATTTTATGGACGATACTGCGACGCGACGCCGCGGCCAACGATTATTGCAATTGTTCGTTCGTAAATCCTTCGGAACTTGCCAAATCTCTCCTTCCGTCCTCTGTCTTTTCTTCTCCGTTTCTCTTAGCCGACGTATAGAACGATCTAAAATTGCTTTGGCCGACCCAGAGATTTCTCTACAGTTTTCCTTATTTCTTTTATTTTTCGCGAGGTTCGCTTCGACAGCTTCGGCTCACTCACCATCCCCCCCCCCTCTCTCTCTCTTTCTCCTGGATTTGTCAATATTTTGGAACTGACTTTCTCGTTGGTGTACTTTATGTCAACCGAATTAAAGCCGAATCGTGCGGAAACTTGAAATTTTGACTTATTTCGATTGCAAGCTCTTTTCAAAACAACTCTATATGTCTTAGGTTTGTAGTGTCTATAATAATGAAACAACTGACATGAGTGTAAATATTTTGATGTACTTACTTAAAAAATAGCTAGATTTGAATACAAATTATTTTTTTAATAAAGTTTTTACACTTTCATAATTATAATCAAGTATTATATTAATATATGGGTTTATTCACGCCGAACATTAATATGTGGTTAAAAGTTAATAACATTTGATTCTACATATTCTTATCAGAGTACCATTATTATTTTAATTATTAGCAGATAGAGCACCATTAACATAAAAGATTAAATTTCACTATTCATAATCAATCGTTATATATTATTACAATTTACCAAATATTCACCAATAGTGAATTAATTGAATAAGAAATTGATCACGTTCATCAAATATAGGATAACTGGTATTATATTTTTAACATTTGTTTAGATAATTATCAAATTGATACAACTTTTTAATGAAATATCGGTATTTCAATTTTTCAAGAAAACCCATTTTTGATACAATCATTTTTTTAATACAATCGTAAACGATATTTTACGTCTTAAACCCTGATTGAATTTCCGGTAAAAGAATGAAAAATGAAATTTTCTAACAGTATAGTAATAGCTCAAACGGTAAAACTGAATTATTCCTTAAAAGAATAAAAAAGATAATCGATCGTCTATAATATATCTAAAGAATCAGCGCAATCGAACGTGCCATTCACCACTATCTAAAATACGAGATACATGTAATACCATCTCAATTGCATCTGAAGTTGGAAAGGGTTATGGAGAGAATGAGAGAGAGGGAGAGGGAGGGGGGGGGGGAGAAAAGATAGTTCAGTTACCTCTTGAATTTCCGAGCTGATGGGCCGCAAAGACACTCGGCTCACAGGAATTTCAAGACGGTGGTCACTTCTATTCCGATTGGGATCCCTCACCTTATATGCCTTCGACGTGTTCAGACCGCCCTCCCGTCCTGAATCTCTCCCTCTTTCTCTATTGCACACAGACACAGTAACCGCACGCTTATCACCGCATAGTTAAACTCGAATATCTCTCCTTCCGATTTTGGCTTTCGCCTCATCTTACGGTTCGTTCAACTAAATTTTCTCAAACATACATTTCGATATTTTATTCGAAACCGCCGATTTCGTAACATAATTGAAATTAGCATAATTAACTCGGAAACCCACAATTTTATTGTTATCGGACATTCATTTTATTTCTTCGAATGTTCAGTCGATTCGAAATAATTATTTTCACAGTGTAATTAAAGAGAAAAAGATTACGTTTTTTGTATTTCCCCAAGTGTTTTCATAAATTGATACATCCAATTATTTAAAAACGTATCGAACTTTTTTCTTACTCCTACATACTTGTATTTTATATTCATATATTCTAATATATTCACACATCAATTGCATGTTTCCATATTTTAGAAAATTACAGTATAATTACAGAAAATTAATCGTAAAGTATCTTTATGAGAAAAATTACCATATTGCCTTGTAAAATGTACCATAAATCCAGTCAAGCTAGCATAGCAATATTAAATATATTAATAATATACCTATAGAATATTTTCTAACATTTGTCTTACATTACCCTGTGTATTAAAAATTAACGTTGCGACATATTAATTAATAAAATTTCTAATACTTATAGTACTTTTTTATTACATTTAAATTGTAAACACGCGAACGAAAAGTATTTTTATTCTTTAAATTTCTATCAATCTTTTTCATATTTTTAAATTTATCATTAATACTAAAATTATTTTCTGATCAATTTTATTTTGTGTTCTTTTCTACCTCTATTTCAGTCGTATGTACAAAATTTTTCTGATATTCTATACCCCCTACAAATATGTCGATCTACCAGCTAGTATACCGTATCATATGTGTGTTATACTCTCACTTGATGCTCATAATTTTTCTATTTTCCTCCCTGTGTCCTTATTTCGAATCAATATCGTTTTTACTACAACATTCCCAAGTATACTTTTATCTTTATGAAATTTATTTTTTATTTTTATCTTCCTAATACTTTTCATAATTATATTTCAAGTGTAGATTTTCAAATTTATTATTTCTATATATTATAAATATAAGTACGTGGAACTTTACACTTTGTTGTTTTAAATATTAATATCAACAAAAGCATTATAGTGTTAAATAATTTATTGTGAAAAAAGTTAACGTTGCAAAAATATAAATTATTTTAATATGATTCCTCCTGAGGTTCCTACCAACCCTTTTTAATTATATTTCTTATTCGTATCTATATAAAGTTAGTTTGTAAATCGAGCTTTCTCTTTTTATTCTTCCACGTTTCCTCTTAATTTTCGATACCTCTTGGACTTTTTTTCATTCCCTTTCATTCACTCAAAACCTTTCAACGCAGAAATTCCCAATAACCCAGCGAGACTCAGCAAACGAGTTGGACGTTCATGCGACGACTGATCGAAGCGATTTCAGACTGAGAGACGAAAGTTTCTCTCTCTCTCTTACTCTCTCTCTCTCTCTCTCGCCCACTTTTATAAGCACTGCTTCGACTACCTCGACTGTTGCGACTAGCTCAAGCTATTGGTCTTGTTCTGTTTTTACTTCGTCTCTCTCCCTTTTTCGATTACGTTTACTTTACTAATATCTCTACCGATTGCAGCTGAATGTACAATATCGATAAATTTTAAGTCAATAGATTGTCTTGGTGTTTGGATACCCTTTTTTAACGAGTTTAACAGACTTTTTCTTTAGATTAACTCCATACAAAAATTCTTTATATCATAAACGCTGTTTGATGAATTGGTTATTTTTCTGCATTTGCGCGTATCTATTGATGAAACGAATTGCAAGATATATTCAAATAACATACACTTGTTCCGTATTTTTAATCACATGAACGAAGTTCTTTTAAATTTACGAAAATTACTTATATCAAAATAAAACGGATAATACACATTTTGCTAGGTAAATACAGTAAAAATTATAGGTTTAAGATAAATATTCAATAAAAATCTGTAAAAAATCATATTTTAGTTTGCGAACGTAAAATTCAATTTAATTTTCATATCTATACGGATTTATCGGTTGAAAAATATAAGGCAGAGCAAAGCAAAGACTAAAATTCAAAAAACTATTAAACATTAGAACGTATATTAAAAAACGGAAGAGAATAAAGTGAAAAGGATGATCGCGGGATGAAAAAAAGTCCAAAAAGATATATATTTCGGCAGTTTCATATCTTTGTATCGAAGCCGAGTATCTACCCGATGGCGTGGAGAACGGCTAAGGCTGCTCCTATAAACCGCGAGTGCAGCTGCGGTCGTCGTGCTTATAAGCGTTTACTCGCGGCAAGTATCCGTCCGAGCCAGATTTTTAGCGCCGTAAATCACGCACTCGTTTCGCGCCGCGGCTTTTACGCTCCATTTTACCCTTATACTTGTGTCTACGTCTATGTATTATACGTGTGCACGTGCGGCTGCATGTATATATATATACATACACTTTTTTCGTCCCTCCTGACTTTATCTCCGGATTTTTTTTTCGCGCGAGCTGCTCCTCGGGAGAGATGCAATCAACGGAGGAGGAAGAAGGAAACATCTGGCGCGCTTGCCAACCAACCGGGAAGTAAAAATCTAATTTCTAAACGCTCATTCTGGTCCCGCGCTAATTCCTTGGCTCTTTTCCGTAACTCGATAAAAATCGACGACTCGACGAGTGCCATTGCCGTTACGTTTTCTATGGGTCATTCCCTTGTGTGGTTTGCCTGTTTTATTTCCTACCTAATTGATAACTCACGAATATTAAGCGCGCGTTTCTCCACTTCTATTCTACGATAAAGAGGAATTCAACGAAGAGGTTCCTCTTTTGCTTTACTTAATACTGCCGGTAATTCCCTATTCGTAAGCAAAGATTAGATATACATAAAATATTTTTTTAAGCTATAAGCTCTACCTCTTTCTTAACATTACTTTTAGCTCTTAGTCTTAAACATTTAATATTCTTAATAGATGGTTTTAGTTTAAGTAAAGAACTAAAATATAATATTAAATTTTATATCGATTAAAATATTATGAAATAAGAACAGTTAAATATTGTACACATTTGATAGATACATTTTACAAAGTTAACGGAATATTATTAACCTAAATATAAACCACTTGTATAAATAATATACTTTTAAGTCTGTTCACCACTTAAATATAAGTTAAAATCTTAATATGGTTACTCTAGCACGTACGAAAACAAAATAGCAGGAAGAAAATTATCATAATATTATGTATACTTATTAAAATTGAATTTGCTCATCTGTACGTTAATTGGTGCACTTTGGCTTGCTCGTTAGTTAAGTTACTTCGTAAACGACAACTTCTAATTTATTATAAATTTCTGAAAACTTTCGGCATGTAAACTACATTAAGAAAAAGCAACAAATATTATCTTTGTAAAATTGTAACATAATACTTTGCAACGATTGTTTTAAATAAAAAAATGTTATTGTTGTATAAAATAACGAAATCAAAATATTATAAATATTTTTCTATGTTACACATACATTAAAGTGAAAAAAAAAACAATTCACACTTTATTTACAAAACTATATCCAGAGATATTTGTTAAAAGTATAATAAATTCGGCAAACTCTGATAAATTTAATGAAATAATCATTGAAATGTTACAGCTGGAATGTACTGAAGTAATTTTCTGTGCACATACACCAACTTTCGGAAATGTTGATGCCGCGGATTTTACTAAAATTCTGTTACATATAGCTTTTAATACCAAAATATGAAAATATCAATGGCAGAAAATTTTAGCAGCCGAAATCGGTTGATAGATCCTTTTAGTATTTTATATGTAAAATCTGTTAGCATTTTGTCAATGTCAATTAAAATAATTTAGATCTTGTTTGAGTAAATAGTTGTTGGGAAAAGTATTTTTAAAAATATATAACAGAGATATAGTAAAGTAAAAGATATGAAGTTTATTAAGCTTTATAAATGAAATATCGATATTTTATTAAAAACGTGTATAAGACTATGTATTTACCTGGTTCGTAGTGATTGTGGCGTAGTGTACAAATACTGTTGTTAGCTCTTCTAAGTTTCCTCGTTTTGTTTTTATCTCTGTTTGACGCACTTACTGGGTCTGCAAAAAACGTAAGAAAGAAAAGTTGATTTAATTGAAGTTTCTTGATGAGGATTTTCTCACTCCTGATTTCTCAGAATACTTTTTTTGAGATTCTTAATGCTTTTAACTAAACGTAAAATACCCTGAAGCGTATTTTCCTTTAAAATTAACCGCTCGTTTTTGTCCTAAATTCATGAAGCTTTTATGATGTAAAAATTAATGGATTCTTATACATTTCTTTTGGAAAGAGTATTAAGGATTTATATACATAGATTATTTATTACAGAAGAAAACTACTGAATTTGTTAGCATATATTTTCTCTTTCTGTTTTATTGATTTAGTTAAGTGGGAAAATCTCTTTGGAACTTGAAAATACTGTTTACTTTATCTCCAGAGTACCAGGAGTTCGGTTACTTTCCTTAGTTGCTTACAGTCTATTTGTCTATATATTCTCGACAAAACATATATTTGTATATACAAAGTTTTCTTAAAACTTTAATCACATCAACAACAATTATAAACTTAATTAAATTGTACACTATTAAAAAATATTTTGTGGAACATTGTTATGGAAGTCGTTCCTGAAGATATCATAGGGACTTACAGCTCAATGTATATGCATGGTGAAAATTATATCTACATCAATCGTCAAGTTTACAACTTTCGAGTGTATGAAAGTTGAAAATAAAACTTATCTAAACACTGGTCGCGAATCAATCATATATTAATAAAATTTCTTTTATATATTAAGCATAAAAGTAGTGAAAATTTCGAATGAAATATTTAATACATAATACCTAAAAAATAATAATACATTTTAATAAAATTTTATAACATACAAGTACACGGATGTTGTTAATATTAAAATGGTATATAAACTATTACAAACGCAGCGCATAAATTTGCTTTTTCAAAAGACTACACTCGTTAGCGTAAAGTAACATACGCAACAGAACTTAGAAAATAATAATACGAATCTTCAATTCTCAGAGAGAGTGAGACAGAGAGAGAGAGAGAGAGAGAGAGATTGTGCGCGCGCACATAGACATATATACAAGGGGCGCTCGTTCACAACACAATGTAAAAAGAGACGGACGTACCTCGCGGTAAATTGAAAATCATATTTGTAAGCGGACGACTTCAAAGGGAAAATCGACGGGTCCGTGTATCCAACTTTTCCTCCTCCCACTTTCTATCGCGCAAATCCGCTTCCCTTTTAGACTAATCCGTCTGAGACTCAGAATATGAAACTCGCAAGACTGTACAAGACGACGAACGCGAGCGCGCACTTTTGAATAAGACGAGCACTCGCGTAATATGATTTTTTTATCTCTGCGTCAGTCTTGCAATTCTTTCCTGGTCGCTACGAGGACACCCTCTAAATTGAATAAAGCATGACGCTCAAATGCAATTTGTTAGGCTCTAAAAATGAGATCGAGAGTATTTTCGAGCAATCGTTTTATCCGAGAAAAAAATATAATCATTCTTAGCATTTGCAATTATGGATTCACAAATTTTTATTAATCAAATTCATTATTTGTTATTATTTTAAAAGAAGTAACATATAACCATACAATGTTCTATAATAAAATATTGTTTTAAAAACAGATCAAGCGTCATCGATAGCAGTTAATTGAGTTTCGCCATTTGCCAATGTAAAAAAAAATTAATCGATAATGTAAGAAAATTTTTGGTTAAAAAAGAAAGTTTTGATCATTAACTGTCTGAGCGTATATAAAATACTAAAGTTAAAAAAATAAAAGTCCACGTAGAGAGAGGTATATGTATATATAAAGTGAGATCGAGATCGAGAAAAAGACACGAGCAGAGTCGAGCCAAAACAAAGGCAAAACGACAGTGCAATAATAACGGGGCAGAAAGTTTATTTTCCTTTATCCCCCGTCCCTCCCCCCAAGACAGATGTTGGCAAAAACTCGAGCTTTTCCCGGGCGCCGCGTCGCTCGGAAGCGGAAATGGCAAATTAGGAAACTCTACGGGGCTCTGCGTGCGCAGTCATGCCACCACCGCCGATCGTGCGTGTCGGCCCCTTTTCCTTTTTCTCTCTCTTCTCATTTTTAGCTTTCCTCGATCTGCTTGGTCGCGAAACCCAGATACCCGAAGAAATCTGACGCTAGCATCCCTTGATCGTACCAACTTCTCGAAGATATACAGTGACTATATGGCCTTGAATCACACATAAAACTTATTTATTAGAATCCAGTTAAGGGCGCTTTTTTGCCTGTTATACATAAGGCTTCCAACTATGACGCATCCATTTACTCTTCATTTCATTCGTATTTTTTTCTTTTATATCGCACAATCATTCTCGTCGTCACATAAAATACAATTCCTCCTAACGATCAATGTAGTTACGTGTTTATCGAAACACTATCTGCCTACGAAGAACATCAAGAAATACCGCCATGTCCTTTCATTAAATATTACTATATTATAGTAAACTACGCAATTTATGTATCAAACATACACATTTTCGATACACTATATTTTAAAATCATGCATGCTATTTATTAATATTTTTTATTTCGTGAAAGGGAACCAAAATTTTAATGTGTTTTGGATAAATAAAATAGTAGGTAGTTGGAGTTCTAGCTTAGTAGTTTATTCGTAAACACTGCATGCGATTCACCAATTTATTTTTTAGACAAACTTTTATGCATCCTCACGAACATACGTGTGCTGACGTTCGCAAGTGCGTCGAACCCCTCGATCTAATCGGGTTTTGTGACTCCCTTTTTTTTAAATTACACGCCTTTGAATTGGAAGTTGATTGATAGATTTTTCTCTTTTATAATATAAAATGACTTTGATGTTTTTTTATTTCAACTATAATAGTAATAATAAGATTAATAATAATTCAGCAAAGAATAGGGCATTACATTCTAAAGTAATATAGCACATATATAAATGTCATTACGAGACCGTTCTTTTCTTTGTTCAACGATAGGTATAGATATGAAGGTATATTTGATAATATTATACAATACTATGGTACACCTACTTGGAAACATATAAGAAAAATATTTATCGTTTAAATACTTTGTTGAATAAAATTAAGTTGTACGACACAATTTCCTCGCATGCAAATATCTATATTTTAATATTTAATGAAATGAAATCAAACGGGAGAGTTTTATGTCCGTTCAATTAAATGTAAATGACGCAACACGCTATAGTGAGTTAAATAAATTTATTAGGTTAATTAACAGATATATACTATATCGAGGAGCAAAAAAACGGACGACGGGATTCGAATTGACGAACCTTGGATACGAATTTCGTACTCTATAAACATCGAGTTAACGTCCGCGATGCTATGCATCGCTTAGATTACACGACGCGTCTTTGCTCAATAGACCCTTCTCATACTTTCTAAGTCGCCCGACGATGCCCGTGACATCATATATCTATATATATACATATGTATATAAACACACACCTCATATTTACGTTTATATTTTCTTTTGTATCCATATAAATTGTAGATAATATTGAAAACATAGATATTACAATATTGTATATTGTAAGAAATTAATGTGAATATGCGTTTTAGTTACACCTTTGTTACAAACACGTATGCATATATATATACATTTGAACGATTATAACATTAATTTATATATTATTTAATAAAAGAATTTATCTATCTATATATTTAGTTTACTTAATTACAATTTAATAATTTTTTACATTTGAATTTAATAAAAAACCGTTTTTTGTAAATGTAATTTTGTTATTATACGAGAAAAATAGTAATAAAATTTTGGGAATGTTTTAAAAAAGATTGTACATGTTTTAGAAGTATTCCACAATTGGTAGTTTTACCTTACGTTGCAGCGAGCCGATTCACATATTACTTGCGAGTACCAAAGTGGATTCTCAATTTATCGTGTCGCCACGAGCATTTTTCTTGGCATTATTATCGCTTCTCTCTTCCCCCTGCCTCTCTCCGACTCTCACTGGGATCCCACTTTCTCACCGAGCCATCGATGACTGGAGATCGCCGCCGCGGCGTAAGAGGCAATTTTCTATTTTCTCCCTTAATGGCTTGAGGATAATTTATAACTTATAGTTTCCCCGACGACCATTTTACGTAAAAGAGAGCTTTTTCTGAAATATCGATGCCCTTTTCCGTGTCCTTACGCATGGAGAGGTACGCAATTATTTTATACTTGCGAATTTCACTTGAAAAATGGAAGTTATTATCCTCACCAGTGACATTCGTATATAGGTTTCGCATTAAACACCTATTATATGTATCACTGTATAAGAATTTTAATAAAAATTAATGATTCTCAAAGTAATGATCAAATCAGGCAACCATTTTTATTCGATATTAAGCGTGTATAATAACTTACTCAATTTAAATTATACGTAACATTTGCAGTAATATAGATGTAAACGTATTATAATTCAGTTACTAATTTATATATTAGAAAACAAATTTTTCGATGTCCTGACGTAATACGAGTCTGTCCTAAAAATCCGATACGTATTAGTTGACTGGGTAGTAGTGGAGGAGCGAGATACCATCTTGCAAAATCACTTTTTATTTTCACAAAAATATATATAAATTGTAATACGATGTTTTTCTAGTTTAATTAAAAATTATTCCGTCTCTTCATTGTCGTCTAATACACTTTCTTGTAAATTTGTACGTCATTTTGTATTCGTAAATTTATAGTTCTTCTGTTGTTATAATTTGCATAAATCAAAGCTTATTAGAATATAATAATTTATAAACATAATATTTTTATATTACACTTGAATAAATTTTATATGTATATCTAATATACTAATAACACAACGTATTAAATGTAATACACAAATTATTTGCTTCTTCATAAACTTAGGTTATCGATATTATCTAGATTATAGATTGAAGCTTTGTGTCAAAAATATTTCAATAAAGTAAAAATATCATATATATATGAATAACCGTTTATGTGATGTATGTATGTGTGCAGAGACACGCGCGCATATGTGACTTCCTATTGTAAAATATTAATGTTTTATCGATCACATAGAAATATAAATATGTATGAATACAATAATACATAAATATGTATAAGCTTCTTCGTAATCTAAAGTATTAATCTACATTACATCGTGGGAACAAAAGACAACAGTGTAACGCATAATTTTAGTAATTAGTACATTACGAAATTAGATTAGACGTCAAATTTTCATTTAAATGGTATTAACACAAATTTTATAAATTATTACGACATACCGAGGATAACAAAGTGTGTAATATAATTATGAACAATCATATAGAGGGAAAATGTAAATTCATATATGTACATGTTAAAATGTCAGTGTCATTGAGTATAGTGTACAATTCTTGGCTCTTAATAATCCATCAATATATAACGATATGGCTCTTCATTGATAGCATCGATAAATTCCAAAATTATGAGGTAAAAGTAGACATTATTTGTTCTCGTATGATATCGTGTACTCATCTTTTTATGTGCACGATCAGAGAGAGAGAGAGAAAGAGAGGCAGAGAGATAGTTTGGCTTCGGAGTATTAATATATACGGATGTGTGTATATCTATATCCATTAATACATTTAATACATGCAGATCCATATGTATGTATATATAGATATGTATATCTATATATAGATCGAAGTAAAGAACGTATACGAGCGCACGTAATGCGTACCGGAATTTCGCGTTAAAGCTTCGCCTGCAGCGGGTTGGCTTTTTCCGAAATACAGGCAAAACGCGCGTCCATAGAAGTAACGTATTTTATTAGACACAATAGATTTTACAACGCGGAAAATTACAGTTTCAGTGGAAGTTGCCGCCCTTTGCGTTTGCCTACGCAGTCGTTTTGATAATGCAATCGATGTGTATCAACGGGACGAATCGCGCATGAATTAGTATACCAATGTCGATTTATACATATATCTATATCTACACGAAATCGTCCAATTCCATATGAATTCGCTTGAATTTTCATTATCCGTTACAAATATTTGTCATTTCCCAATTAAAAATCAATTTTTTTCAATCATTATCAACATTTTATTTTTTTTCGTAGTAATTCGCTACTTTCCATATTGATTTAACAATGAAAATGAATAAATTGCTTGGTGCTTGTGGGCTTTGTGTAAACTATACACATCAAATAAAATATTGCATAGAAAAGCATTCGATTAACTAAAATATTTGTTATGTATAAGATGTACGATTATAGAAAAATTTTATTTGCTTGAAAGGACAACGATATTTAGGGACTGCACGTGTAAAGAGTGTAACCCCTATAGTATTCGCATTCTACAACGAAAATTTGAATCCATGCTTAGGTTTGTAAATCCATATTAGTTTAGATTTTTAACATGTCACTCCTCTTGACGTTTACGTAAACAGATTAATAAAAACAATTTATTTTATCATCCTATTTTGAAATAATAAGAATAATAAAAGTAATTAAAATTTTGGACCGTATAGTAACAAAAAGTCAAAATATAAATAATTATTTTAAATTTTGACTCTAAATTAATTATTGATAAATAATTATTGTTGTAAGAATTATAGGATAATAAATACGTACTGTAATAAGTGATCATTAATTGAAATATAAAAATATTATTTCAAACAGTAAGTACAAATATACAATTCATAATTAAAAAGTAGTTACCATATAGGGTCGGTATACCTCTTTGAAAGCCCTAAATGTTTCAAGCAACAGTTTGTTCAAAGTTCGTGAAACGTTCTCAAACGAATATGCACGCGGGTCAAAAAGGAAGTTCAGGAAGAGATAAAAACACCTCCGGAGGGTATCTCATTAACGTGCATCGCCTTATCCGCGTGCATTCGCTCTCCCGTGGCTTGCATATTGTAATATAATACGTGCTTACGACGCCGGTGACTCTCTCGCGCTCGAGAAATATTATACACATACACTTACCGCTCTTTAAAACTTTTCTTTTCCCCTAATCCCCTAATTAATCATATTTTTACTAATTGATTAAATTTCACCCATAATTATAGATTGACATTTTACGATGCTTCGACTAGAAACGATAGTCTTGTCTACTTAATTATACAAGAAATCGCTGCAAAAATTAGTAGCCAGAATAAAAATTATGAAAAATTTAGAGGAACGAGGTAAACCAATCAAATATCAAATAAGTCTGAATAGAAATAAAAAAAGTGTAATTGAATATTTATTAATAAATTTTAATTAGGAAATAATTGTTCAACGCGTAACTGCAGTCTTAACAATTGACCAACTAATCTCATTATCGACGGTATCTGCTATTTATAAACGTAGTAGTAACCAAAAATATTTTAATAAATAAATTGAACAAAATAGTGGTAATAAGAACATTTTTTTGCTGAAATCCATTAAGTATGCGTGGAGGCGAAGGAAAGGTTAACCTTGATTCCAAAATATCAATTAGCCGAGTTGCGGTCGGGACATAAAATAATTTTACAACTGTTCGAATACCAGTATTGTATACATAAATTACGGTGGTTTACGCCTGAAGAGACGAAATTACACGTAGCGCAAAATTACGTGAACCGGTCGACTAATAAAAGTTGGACCCCGCGTCATCACATCGAAACACGATAAAATCTGTACGACATTCCGTTGGCGTACTCGTTTTGGCCAACATTTTTCGAGCGGTTCGCTTAGCTGATGCTTGAAAGCGCACTAATCGCGGGGATCGTTAAAGCTGACCCGTTGTCATTAAACGACAAGCATTTTCGAGGGTCGTAAATGAGACCGTAGCTGATTCGAATATGATCCTCGAGTGGATGGGCATACGTTTCATAAACACCATAACGTTATTATGTCCGATTCTCTAACTCTCGTTCGTATGGTAATTCCTCAGCCTGGATTATCGTTGTTATCACTAGCAAAGTTATTATTTTAGATAAAGTTTCAACCCGAGAATCTTATTTCAATTATTTAATTCATATATATTAAATAATTTGCACACGCTTTGAAATACAGGAAATATAAGTTTGTGAAATAGATCAATTGTATATATTAAATGAGTGCAAAACTCGATATTCTATTATAATATTAGATATTTAATAAATATAGTAATATGTATATATATATATTTGATAAACATATTGAAGAATGTTTTAATCGATAAAATATATATTAATATTTAAAATACTACTAAATTTTGATAAACATTATGAAAAAAATAGAGGTTACGGTTTAATCAGCGCCTAGAGATAATAAAAACTCATGGCTAGTAGGTAAAATCAAGCCTAGGAACTTTTTCAATTAAGTATAAATTGAGGGTGGCTTTAATTCGGCGAACGGGGGCGTTAAGAGAAAACGAAAAAGCAAGCGGTTAATCGTCGTTGTTTACGATCGACCCTTAAAACGAGCTTAATTTTCCATTCATCCGTAAGGTAGCGGTAGGGGTAAAAATATAAAACCAGACAGACGGGCCGAGGAAGGAAGGAAGGAAAGGAAGCGAGCAGAGTCCATCCTCGCGCAATAAAACTCAGTGCGCGCTGCCTGTTCATAGAACAGAAGAGAAAGCGAGAAAGAGCTTTCGCGCTCACAAAAGCCGGACTAACGTCGCCGACGGTTTTGAATGTCCGGATTATCCGTTTCCGCGTCGCGCGACGAGAGACTTCCTTCGCCTCCCTGTCTCTTCGTTTCCCTCTCTTTCTTTCTCCATCTCTATCTATCTCGCTCTATCCTATAATCGTGAATGTGCCGCGCGTATACGGTTCGTTGAATAAGGAGACGAATCAAAGAGCTTTTGATTAACCGTCTCTATTGCGGTTGCTTTTTTATCTTTATTTGCTTGCTTGTTTGTATGCATTTGCTCGACATTTTTTTTGGTTCTTCATTGGACCACTTCTTTCTTTCTTCCATGCCCTCCCCCCCTTCTCTCACTCACTTCCTCTCTCTCTCCCCTACGCAGGATCTTGCTACATAATTTGCGATGATATTTTCGTTTGCGCTTGAGCAATTGTGTCTTTGATCCTTTTATCGAAATTTCAAAATTTTATCTTCCTTTGCTCTCAAACACAGCTTTCTTATTATGCCAGTCACTTGAGGGATATAAGTTATGAGGTTTTCTTTTCAATTGCTAATTACTAACGTTTGATAAATGTGTAAAAAATTTGTATAAAAACGTTAATTTCTTATAGATTAATTAGTTTTCAATTAAAAGTGTACAATAGATTAAAATTAGAGTTAATTTTGAATATTTTAAAATTTACGTACACAAATACATTATTGTTACCTATTAAAAGCATTCTAATACACATTTTTCACATATATAAGGAAAGCAAACATTTTATAAAATAATTTTATTTATATCATAATAGATTTTAATCAATTATTAATTAATAAATGTATTGAGAACGGAATTAATTTTATAAAAGGTTAAAAGTATTGTTTATTTTTTAACACGGAAGTACTAATAAAATATAAATTAATTAAACAGCGTATATATTCAAAAATATATTTCTCTAAATTTTTTATTGAATAATTAAATTAAAAAGTAAAACCGTACACATCAATAAAATAGTTTTGTATTTAATAAAAATAGTATGTGCAGAACGAGATGTTACAAAAAAAATTTCTAAAATTTTAACAATCAACAAGGATCATTTATTTCTCACGTATAAGCGCAACAAAAATGTTTCACCTTGTTTACACCGTGCACCGATAATTGGAAAAAATAACAAATTTTTCAGCAAAAGCAATTATTGTGAATTACTTTGCGCAAAAGTCGTCACACAGGTGCGACAGGGAATCAGCAATGCGTCACACTGAAATATATATACCTGTATATACTGTATACGTGTACATTATATATATATACATATATATATGAGAAGAAAATAAGTGTGGAGGAAAAAAATAAGCGAGAAGGTAAACAGAGAGAAAGTCCTTAATCGGGATGCAATTAGTGTGTTTATGCGGCACGCGACTTTACCGTATACATGCACTCCCGCATACTTTCTTGTGTAAATGAGAGCTGTGTATAGGTGTGTACGTGTACGATATGTGCCGCAATTACATGGTGAATATAACAACCAGCTGCCGGAACCGAAGGGAACCGAGAGAGGAGGGCGAAAGGGAGAAGTGACGTACTCGGGTGAATGAAACTCGAAGAGCGGAATTTGTGTAGTAATTAAACGAGTGGCTTTGTTGCAATTAATGAAACTGATTGGAATTGTGTAGATGGAAGATTTCGATTGTTTCCTATACATATTGTCGATAAAATTAAAGAATTTAACGAATGACGGAACAGGATTTCTTTGTAACGATCATTATTTTTTCGGTTTCTCAAATTTTAACGTGAATTCGATATCAAATTCTACACAATAAAAACTATACATTGATAATTTTAATTATCAAAATATTAGTTTAATTTTACGAGTTATTTCACTTTCTTATCTTATTATTTATATAATTTTATTTATATTTATATAATTGCATTATGAATTGCTTCGCATTTATTATTATAATTATTTTTATAAAACAATTTATGTAATAGAATTAAAATAGATTATGCTACATCAGTTTTAATAATATATCTGATCAGATCAAGATATTATCGATAAGTAATGAGAAAAGAGGAATGTATTATATTAAACTAAGATACATATAATAATATTCTACATATTTTCTCTCATTCTTACCGAAATATATCATTTCCAGTCTCGACGACGATTATTTCTTGGTTTTGATGAAAATTCCAAGTCCCGGTTATCAAGGATAATTATAACAATACAATTCAAGATGCGTTATTAAGTTAGAGTTGAGTGGGAGAGAGGGAGCCTTAGAAAATTAAAGTCTATTATCAGAATCAACACTAAATGTTAACTTTAATTGAACGTAACTGCAATGGAAATTCAGTTGATTGTACTAAATTAGATTGATTTAAATTTCCATCGAATTATTTACTTTGCGTATCCGTCCTTTAAATTTATTTATCTAATAAATTTATAGTTACAGCTTAAGTTAACGATATATATTTTAAGAATACTACAATTTCATCTGTAATTTGTTTATAAACCTACATATTTATTTAATTGATCGAAGAATAAATTTATTTAACAAATGGTTGATAGTTACATGAACGTACAAGAAAAGCCAAGTTAAATTTGTTAGTAGGCTCAAACAGCTCTATAGTTATCAATATTTTTTCAATATTTTTTACTACAATTATATTTTAATACAACTTAGAAAAAAAGTATGTGGATGCTTTCACATTTTTAGGTGAATCTTTTGTTTTAGTTTAATATTCCCTTGACCAAAGGATTTATAAAAGAAATAACAAGAAACTACAATGAAACGAAAAACTTCTTTAGATACCTTAGCTACAGTTAGTGGACAGTACACGATGTCGACAGTAAAAGAAGAGAGAAAAAAGTTAAGTTAGCATAACATAACGACACCTAGTTTTATTTTATACTATAAGACGAAACATACAGGGTATACTTCATTTTTTAATAAGAGATATGTATAGCACAATACATTACGGGCTGGTTATATTATCTGTTGTTATGACTGAATTATCTTGAAATAGAGCAGTATAATAAATGTTAGCGATACGGGTTGCTTATCGCGACCTGTCGTAAAATAAATTTAATAATAAAATTATTCGTACAATATTAAATAAATTTAAAACGTGACAATTTTTCAATTTAATATTCCTTTCTTTTGCATCATCTGTTGTAAAATTACTTTCTCGCGCTATCAGATGAATGTATTTAAATGAAAACAACTCGGAAATGTTTTTATATACTTGGACTGTTCTGCGCATGAAAAAAATGTTGCATATTATTCTGTAGGTGAAACGAGATGTACACATGATTTTTTAGTACGCGCGTTTATAGTAAATTGCATGAAGGAATTGTTTGTAGTGCCATTATTGTTGAAAGTTCTTTTGGAACAACGCGTGTAATAATATGACTATATTACGATAAGTACAACATTTTTCGAAAACTTACTCATTTAACTAATTTTGACATTGTTTTAACTATTTTTGAACATTTTAAGGGACGCTATAATTGTATTTAAGAATAATTAAGAGTTTGAATTGCTCATACTTATAAATGGTTGTAGTTTAATTATTCAATAATTCGATCGGGCTTCCATCAAAATATTATTGAGAAATTTTACAGGATAAACAGTATTTCATTTATAAATATATCAATCATTTAATTTAGAAGAGTAAATGCAAAATAAACGACATAATTAAATATCTGATTTAATTATTTCAATACTATATAATTTTGCTTACTTATATTATACAAAGTCGATTGTTATTTAATCTAATTATTTCTTACTTTCTCAGATGTTTGATACGATGTGATATTTTCTAGCTCAGACATTTTAAATGTAGATTAATGGAACAGTAATTTATGTTGTCCTATATATTTACGGCAAAATCTGTATTCCATTTTCATTATTGCATAACTCAATGTTTAATTTTAAAACGTATTTATATTTACATAATTTGATATTATTAATTATTTTCATTATTAATACATTGTTATTTAATTCAAAATAAAAATTCATTATCCTAAAGTAATCTTTTGCAATAAAGATCATTATTTTTATTACATAAAATTAAATAATGTTAATTTATACAATATAAAATATTGACTCATAATAATTGCATCGTAGTTGCAAACCACGTTGTATGCAAATATTTCTCAATTTTCAATATTGCACGAACAATGCTGTCAATATAAAATGTAAATAAATTTTTCGTTTCTTTTTATTTTTAAATATTATGTATTGAAAATCTTAAAATTATGATAAATAAATAATGTTAAAAAAATGTTATGAATTTTGTGTGATAAAATTAATTCTGATAATACTAATATTCATTAGATACTTTGATTATCTATTATAAAGAATAGACTGTTAGAAAAAAGAAAAGACAATATTCTGTAAGGTAAAGTACTAAAGTAATCGGGAAAAGTTCGGAAGGAAAGTCAGGAATGAAAAATAGGAAGGTGTGGGATCATGGATCGGGTTACGAGTGCGGAAGAAACCGAAGACGACGATCAGAGACGAGCAGCGACGGTGGATGATTCGATGAATCTTGTAAGGGGAAAATCGCGAGCGTGAAGGGCGTTTAGGTATAAAACCGCATCTGTATGGTAGTCGAGATACATCAAGATGGAATTCCTAGGGGATAAATATTTTCCATCATATGTAGTATTACCTTGCGGCCATGAGTTGTCACTGCATTTCCCAATATCTTTCGTATCCTCGTCTACTATTCTCATGATTTTCTATCCTCTCTTCTGGTCCATACGCGTATAAACATATATACGCATGAATTTCCACGCATATGTACTCTCATTCACTTATACGAGCACGTAATAGCTTTCACCGTACGCACATGCATATATATTATATATAAAATTTTGAACCTCTACGTATAGACGCTATATTTTGATAAGTATTCGTATGTACATTTTCACAAATTAAATAATTTACAGGGCGAAATGCGGAAGTACGTATAGCTACAACAATTATACATATAAGAATATTAATATAATTATATCTTTGTATTAAACTTTGCGTATAACGTGTGTCAAAAAATAAATGAAGACGTCTGTGTTACATATGTAACGTATGTTTAATCAAACTATACTATTGATGTTCATGGATTACACATGCATTGTATAGATAACCATCTTTTAATTTATGCGCAACCCGTATACATGTATGCATGTATGTTGTGTACTTAATAACCCAATTTTCCTTTTCTTTATCATCGTTATATCAGACACGCACCAGGTATTAATGTTAAATGATCAAAAATTAAGTTTAATTGTATAATAATATATAATATAATAATAATGTTTAAGGATATTTTCCATTATTATTTTCTAGTATAAATTATTAATTTTTACACTGAACACTCTTTGAATGTTTTAACATAAATCCTAAAGCAAGTGATTTAAATTTGTTTACTGAAACACATATGTATGCATATATGTATAGGTGCATCTATGTATGTATGAGAAACTGACAAATGGATTTATCGACTAGTCCACGTAGGCGCAAGTTATTTTTATAAAAGCTCTGCGTTTTCAATAGCCGAGGGGTTTTCCATTCTAGACTGTAGATATTGATGCATAATTTAAGACTCTAACTATTAAGCCACTGGGGTTTCAAACCGGTTGGCAATATCGCTTTTCATTCGAAAATCGAGAAAGAGTTTCTCGTTGTAATCCATTTTTTCATCGATCTTTATGTATAAATATTAATTTCAATATTAATTGTCCATACTAAATATGTATGTGTATATTCGGGTTTTAAAAGCTGTACGCAAATCTTTTAAAGTGTGTAAAAAAGAAACAACTCTGAAGTTTAATATTAATTTTAGATTATAAGATGTTTATAGTACGTTTAAAATAATAATATTGTGATTATTGGTTATTTTAGATGGACTCTATTTGAGATTCCAATTCAGTGCTAATTAGTGATTGGGAGCATTCGATTTTTCGTGCAAAAAGCATTTGTTAAAAGTACAGAAATATGGCAAGCCATATCGCAGGTCTCCGATCCTAATATTAATTGTTTATTAGTAAAATGAAAATTGTAGAGATTATTTAATTCGATATATATTCAACAAGTAAGTTACCAAAGTTCTACGTGACAGCCGTTGTATAGAGCAGACTGTTTGTACACATATGCTAACGGATTCTGTTTATAGTATGATACACATAAATTGGCCGATAGACTTTTATATTTGTACGTGTATCACTATACAGTACTAATGTTCATCAGGTAATAACAATGAAAAGAAATTTTTCTATCTTGAATTAATTTTCACTCGCTTGTCGAGAAGAAGCGGTGACGATCTCAAGAAACATAGACAACCATAAGACGACTAACAATACATTAACTATATCAATTAGTAATCGCTGGTACTGTACAAGGCAAATCTGTCTGGCAAAATATTCGCGAAAATTATTCAAAATAGAGTGTATTTCTATTTAAGTAAAAAAGATCTAATCGGCGACTTACTAGTAAAAAAATAACAATAAACATCGATAGCAGTGTGTTGGAGTTAAGAATTTTGATTAGAAGAGTTCTTATCCCTAATATATAACTTTGCCTTAGCAACAATGTATTATAGATAACAATTACACAAAATTGATGTGGACCCTGTTTTTACTCTCTCTCTATATATATATTGTGTATTATATTTATATATGGGCTATTTCACGTCAAGTGGTACGATGAAAATTTGAAATCACTCCAAATTTTGTGAACAGACTGGAAATATCTTCCAAAAGATAGAAAAAAAATTTTAGGTGTTAAAAATAATTTGCCTAAGAGTTATTCCACCATGAAAAATGGAAATTTTTCAATTTTTTAGAAAAATTTCTATTTTCAAAGCCATTTATCTCAAAATCTATTAATTTTTTTGAAAAAACGTTATAAACAGCTTTTATTCAAATAATCTTTAGAACTTATCTACCTGCGTTACAATTCTTAATTTTAAAATCTCGAAGAGATAGAACGCCCGGAAATATTGAATATCAAAAAAAGGCGACCACGCCACAATCGATTTTGATCTAACACCGCTCAAAAGATCGCAGTTTTTGAGAGCTTTCGAATGGCGGTGGTTAGATTATTGGCCAAGATCGCTGGTGTAAGTTATACCCCATAAACCTCATAGAATCACTAATTTTCATGTATTTTAGGGCATAACTTACACCAGCGGTCTTGGCCAATAATGTAGCCACCGCCATTCGAAAGCTCTCAAAAAATGTGATCTTTTGAGCTGTGTTAGATCAAAATCGATTGTGGCGTGGTCGCCTTTTTTGATATTCAATATTTCCGGGCGTTCTATCTCTTCGAGATTTTAAAATTAAGAATTGTAACCCAGGTAGATAAGTTTTAAAGATTATTTTGAACAAAAGTTGTTTGTATTGTTTTTTTCAAAAAACCAATAGATTTTGAGATAAATCGCTTTAAAAATAGTAATTTTTCTAAAAAATTGAAAAATTTCCATTTTTTATGGTGGAATAACTCTTAGGCAAATTATTTTTAACACCTAAAATTTTTTTTCTATCTTCTGGAAGATATTTCCAGTCTGTTCACAAAATTTGGAGTGATTTAAAATTTTCATCGTACCACTTGACGTGAAATAGCCCATATATATATAAAGGATTCTTATACATAAATAATATATCGAACATTATATAAAAATAACAAATTCTAACAAACGTAATTAAATTTTTAAAGTAGTTATTTAAATATATGGTAATAGTAAATTTAATAGTAATACAAATTTTGAAGTACGATATAGTGGATGTATGTTACGTACAGTATTTATTTATAAAATTTTTGATAAGGCTTAAAACTGTAATTTTATAAATATCCCGAATTATCCTAAAATGCGTTGCAATGTTCTATAATATAAATGGAGAGCGGATTTATTTTATGTAATTAATTAACTTGCTGATAATTAAACGTTGGTTAATGTAATACAGTTATGCATAAACTTGATTAAATTATAAATTAATTGGTAATAACAGAATTTGTATAAGGTCGAGTCAATGTATTAATTTTTTTAATAAATATTTATATGTATCACTTTTAAGAAATGTGTGATTGATATTGTGACAGTAGCAGGAAATCACTTGTTAATTCGTATCCGATCGGGAACCGATACCGACCAGTTCGCTCGACAAAACCTGGTATAATACGTAGACTCTACCAACCTCCACTATGCTGAAATCGTAAAAGAGCTTTTATTCATTGAGCTTTGATGGCCGAATTCTTCGATAAGTGCAATCGACTCACATTACAAAAAAATACTTTATTGCGAGTTTTCATCCTGGAATGTCGATTTGTACATACGTTTTTTTCCTCTCTTGTATTGGAAAATTTTTGATTTCCACATAAAAAAATATTTTTTTAACAAATACTACACCAAATGATTTGTATATTTCCGCGATTCACTAAAATGATTGCGTTCGAAACTATCAAATCATGCTCTATATATTGCAATTGTTTCAAAACATTAAATTAATGACGAATTATTTAACTAAATAACCGATGGGTAAGATAAATAGTATTGAATAAATAATAGACATATATTAGTACGTTATAGCAATATGGGGCAAAAGTAGAAGATTTTTCCCGCGAGTAAGTTTACTATTCGAAAGAGTAAATGTTCGCAAGGGTGCATTTGCCCCGATAATTTTACTTTGGTCTCCGCTAAATTATACATATATATAGATATATATATATATAGATTATAGATATATATATATATATATTATTCATCATATCAAAAATTTAATATTTCTTTTCATATATACAAGGAATTAAGCGAGATCGAATTATCAACCACCTAATAACAGAATTTGTATAAGGTCGAGTCAATGTACTAATTTTTTTAATAAATATTTATATGTATCACTTTTAAGAAATGTGTGATTCATATTGTGACAGTAGCAGGAAATCACTTGTTAATTCGTATCCGATCGGGAACCGATACCGACCAGTTCGCTCGACAAAACCTGGTATAATACGTAGACTCTACCAACCTCCACTATGCTGAAATCGTAAAAGAGCTTTTATTCATTGAGCTTTGATGGCCGAATTCTTCGATAAGTGCAATCGACTCACATTACAAAAAAATACTTTATTGCGAGTTTTCATCCTGGAATGTCGATTTGTACATACGTTTTTTTCCTCTCTTGTATTGGAAAATTTTTGATTTCCACATAAAAAAATTTTTTTAACAAATACTACACCAAATGATTTGTATATTTCCGCGATTCACTAAAATGATTGCGTTCGAAACAATCAAATCATGCTCTATATATTGCAATTGTTTCAAAACATTAAATTAATGACGAATTATTTAACTAAATAACCGATGGGTAAGATAAATAGTATTGAATAAATAATAGACATATATTAGTACGTTATGCAATATGGGACAAAAGTAGAAGATTTTTCCCGTGGGTAAGTTTACTATTCGAAAGAGAAAAATTATCAACACCTCAAACAAAGAATTGAAGCCGTATTCATACAACTTTTTTAAAATAAAATATACGAACAAACAAGTTTATAAAATAAAAAAAATTCTTAAATAAAAATTAATGCTTATTAAAATAGCGAACGGTAGTGAATAGAAAGTTAATAGTTAATTACGAATTCCTAATGATGCCACGTAGGTACACTCACGCGTGGTTTGCTAACAAATAAATTGTAAATCTTGCGAGATGTTAACAGCATTTATCAGGTGAACGAATTTTACGAGTCTCTGGAAACAGTGCTCGCGAGCGGAAGCTATTCGGAGCTTGGTCCAATCAAAGCTCTGGATTCCGGTGGAGCGAGGAGAATTCAAAAAATGTTCGTCCCCATAAAAAGATAAAATGCAAACAATGCCGGGTCAGCAGTAAAACGCGGGTAGCAGCAGCGGTACATATACACCAGAGAGAGATAGAGAGAGAGAGAGAGAAAGAGAGGAAGAGAGAGCCTTCCGATCGACGCATCGGTTAGTTCGAGTGAGAGGAGAGAGAGTGA